>CAUDMG010002966.1:1225000-1495000 GCA_958450375.1 Homarus gammarus | reverse complement strand
TGGTGATGAGATGATTGATAAGAGTGTCTCTGGTGGGTGATCGAGGCGGATGGTATGCCACACAGATTATGATGGAAGCAGTGTTGCGCGGGTGGGCCCGTAGCACGACACGTACCCATAATGCTTCCACATCTGCTGGGACTTGAACATCCAGGCGTGACGGGCGTAGGTCATCTTGACAGAAGAGGGCAACACCTCCTCCGCGTCTTTGTGAACGAAGGTGATGAAAGAGTTGATATCCCTCAATATGACACGTTTCAGGCACAATTTGCCAAGCCTCACATATGGCAACGACGCTCGCGGCGGTTGACCTGACTGTAGTTGCCAGCTCGTCGAACTTGTTAGCTAGGGAAGTGACGTTGGATAGCAGTAAAGACGGGAGATCATACCATATCCGTGGAACTTCAGTGTGGTGGTATGGTCTGTCAGGGGTGGGTTTCTCCGGTTTCCTAGTGGAGGTTACGGTTCTAATGGGCTTATGTGCATGACGGCCTTGTCTACGGCTACGCGCGTGGAATATGTTCAGTGACTTGAGAAGCCGGATAACACTGCCATCAGGATAACCGTTCCCACGCTTTAGATGGTACAGAGTGCGTCGGGAGTAAGTGATTGGTGGCCATCTGTTGAAATCTGTTGTGGGCGGACGGAAGTGTTTGTCACTGACGGCACTTTGAGGGACACTGACACTGGTAGACATCTGTTAATATTTGTCAGTCGTAAAGACCGTGGGTCTTTGTCCCTGGTGCTTGGGGTCGCCGACACAGTTTTCACGATAGATGTAAACACCGCGGTGGTCCTTGTCACTGGCACTTTAAAGGTGACCGATAAAGTGCCCACTGTCTGACTTTTCCTTGGGGTGCACTATCGAGCACTGTATGGTAATCACTTATTGCACTGCTCCGTAATCAATCGTTCACTAATCACTAGAATGTTTTGTTGAATCGATCCTGGTGTAGTAAGGCTGGTAGGGGTATAGCAGGGGGAGCGGGCAGGGCCAAACAGACTCGGCCTGGCTGCTAAAACCGGGAGCGCCTTCGGGGCACGTCCTGTCTCACTGAGGGTTGACAAGTGCGTGTGCGTGTGCGTGTACGAGTGTGTGTGCGTGTGTGTGTGCGTGCGTGCGTGTAGTGTGTGTGTGCGTGTGTGTGTGTGTGCGTATGTGTGTGTGTGTGTGTGTGTGTGTGTGTGTGTGTGTTACAATAAATAAGAGGGATGAATTATTCCACCACCAACTAATAATATCCTAAACTCCTAAGTATTTTTATCGTAAGGAAAGATACGTACCGTAATCATCTCATAAAACCCATAAAAATAGTTACGTAATAGTAATATGAAACAAAACATTTATAAAAAAAAAAGTATTTAACAACACAGTGAAACACAAACACAGTGAAGTAACACACAACAGTCCACACAACACTAACGGAAAAACAATGAATAAACTGAGCATAAAGACAGAGGATGACTGAAGTGCGCCATCGTTCATCTCTATAGTAATTATTAAGAAACACCATCCATTAATATGTTGCAACTCTCTCTCTCTCTCTCTCTCTCTCTCTCTCTCTCTCTCTCTCTCTCTCTCACTCACTCACTCACTCACTCACTCTCTCTCGTTACAGTAGATACACAAACATAGTGATAAGTTCGTACAATAATATTCCTCGCTAGTGAAGAGGAAATAATGCAATTAACTGATTAACTTTAAACTAAAACACAAGAATAAAATAAAAAAAAAACTGAGACTACCTTACTTATAACACGTTCACTTAACACCAGGTAGAAGATGTTATTGACGCCAAATGAATATTTACCATAAGTACATCTTGTAAGTGAACGCATCGCTAAAGTGTTAAAGTCAAATGTATTAATTCTGATGTTATTTTTTGCTCGTTGTTCTTGTGATTCAGATTAGGTCAAACTAGATCTTTAATAAATACGACAGGAAATGGGATGCCGCCTTGTGTATTTAAAGCAACAGTACAAGCGGCACAAAGGCGTAATATTGAATACATATTTTCTACAAATTAACTGCTTACTATATATCAATAATTCATCAAGGGATAAAGGTACTACATTAAGTGTGTTGACAGGGATTATGTACTGTCTCACGTAGAGATTATTTGTAGACTCTAAACTCTGTCTGAACTGTCTTGTGAATAGTAGTCGGAGATCCAATTATTATTATTATTATTATTATTATAAGTGGTCAGCTACACTAACAAAGGCTCCCAGCACTTCCACCGTTGATCACAATAAACAATGACAAGTTTATATCAGTTATACAGCGTTGTCAACATAGCTAAGGTGGTCCAATTGTTGACGTCTGGCATGTGGCAGCTACACGATAATCACCTAGTTGAAGCTCACACAAGTAGTTAGTGGTCGATGGGGCTTGAATCCAATCCCTACGTTAATCGACATGCCAAAATTGATAAAGATTTATACACAGAGCGAGTTTTTCATTTATCTATTTTATTGAGTTTGAGTGACCCATCCGTTGCTGTCTCCTCACGGTGAGTTACACACTGTACAAGGAGACACTCATCAGCTGTACAAAGGGACACTCACCAGCTGTACAAGGAGACACTCACCAGCTGTACAAGGAGACACTCACCAGCTGTACAAGGAGACACTCACCAGCTGTACAGACAAACTCACCAGCTGTACAAGGAGACACTCACCAGCTGTACAAGGAGACACTCACCAGCTGTACAAGGAGACACTCACCAGCTGTACAAAGAGACACTCACCAGCTGTACAGAAACACTCACCATACAAGAGATTCAGGACTCACTAGACTAAGTTGTATATAGTTGTTTGGTGGGGAAATTGTTAACGCATATTCAAGGCTTATAGCTCACGTGGGTCGTTAATCATGCCGCCTCGCCTACCAACACACAGCCACACGGGGCCTCATAGTGTCACCAGAGCCTGGCCAAATTACGCGTCGCTTCTCAGTAATACCCACAGAAAACGGCTGGAAGCGAAATACCTCTTATAATAAATACCCACTACGACCACATCCACTACGACCATCATCACTATGACTACCTCTACACTACGATCATCCCTCACTACGACTAATCCCAGTACGACCACCTTCACTACGACCACCCCAGCTATGACCACCCTCACTACGATCACCCCCACTACGACCACTTCTCAGTCAAACACTTCTGACGTAGGAAGCCATTTAATACGGTATACATCTCAGATCAATGCCACGTTAAAAGAAAACCATCATTAAGGCATTTGATTCACGAACCACTGACTGGGGAGAAAATATTATCACACTTTCCCAGCGAACAAAATGTCGGCACCACGATAATGACATGGATAAAATCTTACGACAATAATGCAATAATGACAGACAAATTCTTTCGACAAAAATACAATAATGACATGGACAAAATCTTACGACAATAAAACAATAATAACAAGTAAAGTTACATAAATCGCAAGTGTCATCCTCAACATAATTTATTGTCATATAATTTCTAGTGTTCACAGTGCTGTAACTCTTCTCAAATTGGTCGCAATTCCCTGCAACACAAACTCATCGATTGACATAGTTATATTGTTTTCCAGCTTATGTTCTGCAGCTGATCACATATTGCAAATGTTTTGTCTAAATGAAGAAGACAGACAGACGGACGAACGGAAGGACAAATAGACAGACGGACGAACGGAAGGACGGACAGACAGACAGACAGACAGACGAGCCTTCTACCATACCTTCCCAACTCCTCTACTAGTGAGTGGGATGACCTCGGTATAAATACACATGAAAAAAAATGTAACACCTCACTACTTCAACTTCTTCTCCTAAGACCCAACACACCGCATAAAAGTTGTAACTTTGGATGAAATTGTTGAAAAGATTCACAATAACGCCACTGACAACTTTGGAAACTAAAACCGACACAAAAGGTACAGTAAATATCTGTCTTTTAATGTGGCTTTAATTTGCAACACCATCGAGTAGAGCTGAACCTTATTTCATTCATGACCATTTTCTCTGTTCAGTATTACGTCATAGAGGTGTGGTAGAGAAATGGTCGAGTCTGTCATTTAGTGATCGTCACCTGCCTGGTTTTATTACCTAAATGTAGCTGTTGTGGTTTTTATTGTTGTTGTTGTTAGTGGTTGTGGTGGCAATGTTGGTAGCGACGGTGGTGATGTTGACAGTGGTGATGTTGACAGTGGTGGTGGTGGTGATGACGATGGTGGTGTTGGTGTTGGTGGTGGTAATGATTGTGGTAGTAATGGTGTTAACGGTAATGGTGGTGGTTGTGGTGGTGGTTGTGGTTGTTGTGACGGTGATGGTGGTGGTGGTGACGATGGTGATGATGGTAATGGCGGTGATGGTAATGGTCGTGATAGTGTTTGTGGTGGTGGTGGTTGCTGTGATAGTGGTGGTGGTGGTGGTGGTGGTTTGGTAATGGCGACCCCCAAATGCATTAAGCGAGTATGGTTGAAGGGGGAGAGGTAGAGGGCTAATGGTGCCAAGTACAAACATGGGTGGTATATAATGGCAATTCACTTGGCTGTGTTAAAATGTGGTGTTCAGAGGAAAGTGGAGTTATGAAGCCACAAAGCCAAGTAAACAAGAAGAGGGTCTGACGATGAGCGATCAAGAGGCCGAGTAAGCATGGGGGCTAGAGGGGTTCAGAGGACAGGGTTCAAAGAAGGTACTAAGTTAGGGGTTATGTGGATAAGGGGACGGGATAAGGTCGTTGAACTGAGCTAACACAGGGATGAGGTGAACACGGCCTCTATTAGTGGTGAGTTTGGTAGAGATGAGGCAAGTGACATGTCAACACTAATCACCTGAGATGAGTTAAATTAGAATGGTCGGGAAGACGGAGATTAGGATTAGGGAACAAGGAGAATAGGATGATGGGGAGGAGGGATATCAGTAGACAGGAAGTGAGAGTAAATTAGATAAAAGAGAAGAGGGGAGGGATTGAGAGGTGGTGTAAAACAGGTACAAAATGTCACAGGGCCCGTTGACTGATAAACTTACCTATTTGGCAGTGTTTTCTTGAATGAGAGGACGAAGGTACGAAAAAAGGAGAGAGAGAGAGAGAGAGTGTGTGTGTGTGTGTGTGTATCAAATGCACGTACTTTGTCATAGATACACAGTGAGGTACTCAGGCACAAGCATGTGTTAAGCCGTGTGTTAAGTACTGTATGTGTCTAATCAAGCCAATGTATACTGTACATGCGAAGTGTGACAGAAATGAACATGTGTACTTTTGTGAATTATAAAAACCAACACAAACACACACACACACACACATACACATTTGACCGTATTAGTTTTTTTCTCCCCACTACAGCATCCTCTATCACAGAATTCCCCATCACAACGTCTCCCCATCATATCATCTCCCATCATACCGTCCCCATCACAGCATTTGCCCATAACAGCATCCCCCATCAAATCATCCACCAACCACAGCATCCCCCATCACAACATCACCCATCACAACATCCATCCATCACTGCATCAACCCATCTAAGCATCCACCCATCACATCATCCACTCATCACAGCATCCATCCATCACAGCATCCCCCATAACAGCATCCCCCATAACAGCATTCACCCATCAAATCATCCACCAATCACAGCATCCCCATCACAACGTCCCCCATCACAGCATCCACCCATCACAGCATCCACACATCACTGCATCCACCCAACACAGCATCCACCCATCACAGCATCCACCCATCACTGCATCCACCCATCACAGCATCCACCCATCACAGCATCCACCCATCACAGCATTGTATATTTTCAGCCTTCGGGCTGCCATGCTATATTAATAAACCGTTAACTAATACTATTATTATTATTATTATTACATCCCCCATCTCAGCAACCTCCATCAAAGCATCCCCCATAACAGCATCCCCCATCACAGCATCTTCCCATCATATCATTCCCCATCACAGCATCCCTATAACAGCATCCCCCATCACAGCATCTTCCCATCATATCATCCCCCATCACAGCATCCCCCATAACAGCATCCCTCATAACAGCATCTCCCATCACAGCATCTTCCCATCATATTATTCCCCATCACAGCATCCCCCATAACAGCATCTCCCATAACAGCATTCCCCATAACAGCATCCCCCATTACAGCATCTTCCCATCATATCATTCCCCATCACAGCATCCCCCATAACAGCATCCCCCATAACAGCATCCCCCATAACAGCATCCCCCATTACAGCATCTTCCCATCATATCATCCCCCATCACAGCATCCCCCATAACAGCATCCCCCATAACAGCATCCCCCATAACAGCATCCCCCATTACAGCATCTTCCCATCATATCATTCCCCATCACAACATCCCCGGCAATAAATTAACCTCCACCCCACAAACTAGCACACCATCACATCCTCCTCCCATAACACACACACACACACACACACACACACACACACGCGCTTATTAAAAAAAATGTGCTAAATACCTCTCTAGGGAAATATTCCAGCGCCCTCTGTTACGTCAGCCAGTAATTAATATCTTTAATTAAATACATATTTTTTATTTTTTTGAGACCCTAACAGATTACTACAAAATTTACTATAAGGTTCCCGAATAAAAAAAAAATTACCCCGTGCTACAAAATTAAGCATCGAGACATTACTCACTGGATCTTTGACCCCCCCTATAGAAAAAATAATTAGAGGTTGATGTAATTACCTATCCGCTATTTATATATTGATACAGTACTTAATATACACCGTATGTATACACTAATAATACCTTATATATTTAGATGGGTAGCTTAAGAAATATTAAACTATTAAGAGACACGCAGTTAAATATAAACCCCGACAGACAGACAGAGTTAGTTTAAACATAGTGTAAACTGACAGCCACACATGTACTGTAGAGTATTTTCAGGTTGGGTCTCAAACACATTAAACACATGGGAAGTGAGTGAGTCGAGCGGGTCGATGTGGGTCACAGTTCAACGATATGGTGAAGCTGTGTAAACATGGTTGATTAAATGCGAGCGTGTGCGTGTGAGGGTGAGTGTACGTACATGATGGTGTGTGCGTGTGGGGGAAGGGTGAGTGCACGTACATGAGGGTGTGCGCATGTGTGCGTGTGAGGATGATGGGAGGGTGAGTACGTACATTAGTGTGTACGTGCATAAGGGTGCGTACGTGTGTGTACGTGCATAAGGGTGTGTACGTGTATAAGGGTGTGGGCGTGTAAGGGTGAGTGTACAGCCAGGGTCAAAAGTTCGTGTGAAGCAGCATCGACCCTAAATGAGATGAAACAACACACCCGCACCAGATGACAGTCAGGGTAAGTATGTTAGGAGACTCATTCCCGTGACTCACTTTCAGTTTTTCAAGAACTTTTTACCATGACTATACAATGAGGGTGTGTACGTATGTGTGTGTGTGTGTATGTGTGTGTGTACGTGTGTGTGTACGTATGTGTGTACGTGTGTGTGTGTGTGTGTGTCTTTTGCGTTTCCTCTATTAATATATATTGATGTGCCTTTCTAAGAGAGTAAAACAAACTTTAATAATAATAATAATAATAATAATAATATTCAGTCAGTAACATTCTAAAATTATACTAACAATAAAATACTGAAGCGCAAATTTTACATGAAAAAATTGCAGGAAAAATGGTAAATATATCCCAGCAGCTTGAGATCCTAACCTGTAGTCTTTTTCACTTCACTGGTGTGTACGCTGGATTTTATTATTATTATTATTATTATTATTATTATTATTATTATTATTATTATTTTTTTTTTTTATCTCTGGACACTGGGATGGACATGCAAATCAGTTTTAGCCCTCCATCTGCACAGATAATAATTGGAAATAACACACATGATAATCATCTCCGAACTCTTACACATAACCTAACTATTTATATAAAAAAATTATAACAGGTGTGAAAAATATAAAAGTTTTGTGAAAGTCATGAAGGGTCTCGTATTCATCAAATGTACACGGAAGACTTCTAGTTGAAACCGATTTCTGCATCCTCCACGAAACGCCTTATTCGTCCTCAACAATAATTTCTCAATCATTAATCGTCAGAAGCTACTGCTGTTATGTTCCCAACTCCCCTAAATGATCCTATTAGTTTCCTTAGGTGGGTAGCGTCCCGCTACAGGCCAAATGGGTCCTAATTTTAATACACTAAGTAACCAAACCTTACGATTAGTGTAATGGACCAACCTTAATCAACAGCAGTCCTAAATGGACTCATTTGTATTGGTTAGGTTAAGCTGGTTTGTGGCCTATGAGAACTGGAGGCCCCAATGACCTACAGCCACCTCTCTATGCCCGTCGTTTGTCAACAGTTCACCATCAATCAACACCCGTCATAAAAGTGTGTCGTTACGCCTTCAGATGATCTCATTTGATGTTTCCCTAATAAGACTATCACACGCATCCAATTAATTACGCCTAAACAAGCGCACCACATACAGCCCTCCACCCCTCCCCTACACCATCAAGGGTATCGCCATCATCTTCGACAAACATCCCTCACTCACCCTACTCTTTAAACCAACATTTAAGACCCATGAACCAAGCCAAGAGTTCCCCTCTCCTCCCTCTCCCCCACACACACACAGGCGAGAGGGGATGTGTGAGAAGTACTGGGAGATATTTTAAGACAAGCGACTGACTAAACTTAGGCTCTAGACACAGGTGGTGGGACGCCTGGCAGAAGAAGGTTGGACCAGAGGCTGAAAGTGGAGGAAAATACAGTGAACAGAATTAACACAAAATAGAGAAAGGAAAAAAAAAGGAAAGCGGAAGAAAACACCAAGAAGTATCGTTTGGGGGTTTATAGAAGCATCGGTACAGGAAATGGAAGGGTTGTGGATGATTGCAGTGGGCAGCTGAAAGATGAGTGGAGGCAGGCAGGGAGTGAGAGGAATGAGAATGAGGGGAGAGGGGAGAGGGGTCGTGTGTAAATTTGCATGTAAGGTGGCTTTGGGCGGTGCGGGTCAAGAATTTTGTTAGCGAATAGTGTTGGGGGAGTTGTCGGGTTAGGGGAGAGGGAAGACGAATGGGGAGGGGGGGGGGGAGGGGCATTCGCTTGTGGTGTCAATATTTTGTGAAGTTTTATACAAGGATATGTACATCTGGGGTTAGAATGATTATGTGATGTATTGATAAATTGAGGTGTTAAGTATGTGCTCCTATAATCAAACAGAGCCATGTTGGGTAAAAACTTATAGTTACTTAATTAGAAAAATTCAATAAATAGATTGTATCACCATTGAATGAAAAAAAAAGGACACAGGAGAAATAAGAAATAAAAAACCTCAAGATAGCTTAGTTCCCCTACGAGTAGTTTTCTTTATAACATTTTCCTGGTGTTTAATCCCCTCTCTCACACATCTTAACAATGAAGTAATTAACTTAGGATCCGATAAACACATGAGTCAAGAGGTAAGACGGTGGTATTGGGTAAGACTGTACCTCTTATTTTCAGTGACACAATAACTCGATACGTCATTGCAAAATCATTATTGAGTTGGTTTCATTCTCCTTTACTTTGTCATCTCGGAACTTCATAATCCCCTTCAGGATGTTAGCTCCTTCCTCAGGACTTCACAACCTCACCCAGGACTTCACAGCCTACCCAGGACTTCACAGCCTCCCCTGGACTTCACAGCCTCACCCAGGACTTCACAGCCTCCCCAGGACTTCACAACCTCCCGAGGATTTCACAGCTTCCCCAGGACTTCACAGCCTCCCCCAGGACTTCACAGCCTCCCCCAGGATGTCACAGCCTCCCCCAGGACTTCACAGCCTCCCCCAGGACTTCACCCATTCCTCATGTGATTTTTATTTTCCTGCATGACATCAATTTGTAACATATAAACTAAAAAGACATCAACACTGACCAACACCCAAACGAAGGTGGTGGTGGTGGTAGCAGTGGGGTGATGGTAGTGGGGTGATGGTAGTGTGGTGATGGTAGTGGTGTGGTAACAGTGGAGGTGTGAAAGTGTGGTGGTAGGAATAGCCTCAAATCTCTTTCACTTTACGTAGGTGATCTTAAAACAGATACTGTAGTAGCTATGGGGAGGGGGGGAGGGAGGGGGGGAGGAGGGAGGGGGGGAGGGGGGGGAGGGAGGGAGGGGGAGGGGAGTTAAGAGGAAGATGCCCTATAGACGACGACGATGATATGATGATGATGATGATGATGGTGATAATATAGATGGATGACATATCAGGGGAAGTAGACAATAGACATGGATGAATTAGAGGTTTGGTCCTGGATGATAAAGAGGTGTAAATGTGGATGATTGTGATGAAGACGGATGGATAATGGATGAAAGCGATAGTGGTATAGTGATTTCTGTAGTGGTGATGACTTAGTATGGTGATTGCTGTAATAGTGACTTGGTATGGTGATTGTTGTAGTGGTGACTTGATATGGTGATAGCTCTGATAATGACGTTATAGTGATAGCTGTGGTGGTAACTTGGTATGGTGATTATTGCAGTGGCGATGACTTTATGGTGATTGTTGTAGTGGTGACTTGGTATGGTGATAGTTATGATAGTGACGGTATAGGGATTGCTGTGATGGTGAATGGTACCCAAGGACTGTAACTACGGTACTGTAAGGAGCTGAAGCCACTATACAGTAGGCACGACTGCAGTAGTGCCAGTGAAGGCTCATTGCCAAAACAGTATCAAGGACCCTGTTGCTTTTTCTGTTAGATGTGGTTGATGGTTAGTGCGTGTGAGGGGGGGTGACGGGGGTGCGGGGGGGTGAGGGGGGTGAGAGGGGGTGTGAGGGGGGTGTGAGTGGGGTGTGAGTGGGGTGAGGGGGGGGTGAGGGGGGTGTGAGGGGAGTGTGAGGGGGGGTGAGGGGGTGTGAGGGGGGTGTGAGGGGAGTGTAAGGGGGGTGTGTGGGGGGTGTGAGGGGGTGCGGAGGGTGTCTGAGGGATGTGTGGGTGTGTCTTAAGGATGCGTGGCATTGCGTGGGGGTGTCTGGGTGATGTTGGTATGTCTGGGGAATGTGGGGAGTGTCTATACTGTAAAAAATAGTATGGTGTAAAAAGGATAATTTAGGCGAAAATGATATATTAACTGCAAAATACCCTTCTCCGGACCTGCTAGGGTGTATTGCTGACGGTAATACCTTTTATTTTAAAATTGGTTCTTACATTATCTCCTGCTGGGATTTTTTCTTTCTGTCACTAATTATCTTTGATTCATTCCTTGTGAAATTCTCATAATATAACTCTGAGTGTGTACCGAAACATCAATTACCATAATTTTTCCTTGAAATGGCCTAAATTCATAAACAGTATTTCATCAGAATAGAATTAGTTTTATTGTGACAAATGGCATAACACAACCGCTCATTAAAGTTGCCAGATAACACTTCCATCCCACCAAGAGGTTGACGAGATGACACACTGCTTAATAAACTGAAGTTATTTTGGTTTCAAAATTATTTTTGATAAATTACATGTAGTACTTGGGTCATCTAAGCAGAATATAATCACGACGATGTGTTTCGAAGAGGAGAGGGGAAATATAACAGTAATTTAAGTAACTTATATGTAACATCCAATCTTAATGATCATGTTTAATCAAAGTTACTCTACTATGCATGCTACTACTACTACTACTACTTTGCTGTCACTCGGAATCGAGTATGACGATCATCCAGCCATGATGCAATGATACGAGTTATTAAGTATGCCACCTAGTGTGTGTTTTTACACAGGGTGGGTGTAATGCGTCTAGTGTGGCAGCATTATACTAGTGTTAAGATGCAAACACTGCTTGCTCCCTCTCGCTTTCAGATACCGCCGCTGGCTAGTCCTCGTGGCAAACAGGGAGGCAACGTGCATGCCTGTAAGTCTTCCCCTGCCAGTACAAGGCCTCTTCACCACCAAGACTCCTGTTGTGCTCCAAGTGGCAACACACGATAACTGGGTGCTATATGGGCACAGGCTAGACCAGCAGGGGATCTCGGAGTAGCAGTGAGCCCCAAAGGGGCAGCACATAGGCCCACTGGCATGTGGATACATCCTGGCGTCTACCAACCAATGCCCCGCTGCCTTGCAGATTAACCTTGGTAGGTATAAGGCTACGAGAGTAAACCCCGAACGAAAAATCAGCTGTGGAGCCCCACATCAGTCAGACATGCTTACAGAGCTTCAACAAGACCCCCAACGGCGGTATAGGCTGGAGAGGTGACCAACATGTAAACCCAACGACTACACCGGCGGACGAAGGCAATGCCTGATGGACAGGCTACTAAGGCGAAACCCGCAAACTGGGCTATCGACAGTCCATTGCGACTCTCCCTCTCCCCAGTCGTTGCAGCACTTGCACCACTGGATCAGGAAAAGGGAGAGCCAAGATGTGTGGTTGTAGTATGCACTCCTGCCTCACCACATAAATAAACTCACGCACAGCCACCATCCAGCTCATCATACTTATCATCATCATCACCATCAAACCCTTATACACCAACAGTCCTATGGCGACGGACGAGTGGCGACGGACGAGTGGCGACAGGGACAAGCAGAGATGACTACCGGGAGTCTCGAGTCACAACTCTGCACATGGGCGGCAGATATAAGATGGTCGTTTATGCACTGGGATCTAGGCAGCAGTGCAATCTGGTACTTCTTTTGCGACTGAGCAGCCCTTTCTAGGAGCCATTCTGCTCACCCCACGTGGGGAGGGGACTAGAAAAGATGTCCTAAACAGAGCCTGCCTAAATAACAACCTGACTGGGCAACCGCACCCAGTAGGTAGTCGACAGCAACCAAACAGGGAGATACTACCGCCTGGGAAGATATTGGAAGCATAATGTGTTGTCTAATGGTAGACCCTGCTGCCATATGGCATCACAAAAAATTGTGACCAAGTCCCAGGTTGCTGATCTGACTTTCTGCCTCATTTACACACAATTGCAGGGTCTCAATTATTTCTCTTACTTTGACAACACAACATACATATATTGTTTCTCACTCTTGATGTTTTTTGTATTTCTTTATTATTATTATTATTATTATTATTATTATTATTGCAGTGTTATTTTTATTAATATCATTGTTATTTTATTATTTATATTTTTGTATTTTTTTTATAAATTTTGCTTATCTGAATTATTATTATTATCTGAATTAATATTATCTGAATTATTATCTGAATTATTATTATTATTATTATTATTATTATTATTATTATTATTATTATTATTATTATTACTACATTTTCGCCCCCAGGCCCCGATGTCTGAGTCTGAGTTCTTCCCCATCCAAACGAGGTTAAAACAAGGATATGTACTGGCGCCAACTTTCCTTTTCATTTCCTGGGCTGCTTTCCTTACTCGTGTTAGTGCCAATTTAGCCGGCGGGGTGGACATAGAGTACCGGATGAAGGATATTTTCAAAATAAGACGACTCCAGGCAGGAAGAAAGTTGTCGGCAGCTTTAATTACTGAACTTCAGTATGCAGACGACCTCACCCTTGTCGCTCACACTGAATGCGACCTACAGGAAATCCTGAACGCCTATGCAGATGGGTATGCACACTTCGGCCTCGAGATGAATGTGCCTAAGATTCAGAATCTCTTTCAGTCCGCCCCTGGGTCAGCCATCCATCCAGCAGAATGGTACTACCTTCTCTAATGTTACCCACTTTCGGTATCTCGGCTCCCACCAATCCAACACCGCAGACATCGATGAAGAGATTCAGCTTCGAGTCAGATGTGCATCTCAAGCCTTTGGCAAACTCTGTACCCGTGTCTTCAGCTGTAGGTAGCTGAAATTATCTATAAAGTTGCATGTATATCGAGCAGTGGTCCTCACCACCCTGCTATATGGCAGTGAGATATGGGTTACATATAGGAGGCACCACAAGACACTTGCAAACTTTCACCAACGTAGTCTACGTTCCATCCTCCGAGTTCGCTGGGAAGACAAGAGAACAGTATTCTCGATGACATCACCTGTAGGAGCATCGAGGCTACCATTATCCATGAACAACTATGCTGGACTGACCATGTTACCCGCATGGACGATAGTAGACTGCCAAATCAGCTACTTTACAGCCATCTAACGAATAGTAAACTTAACGCTGGAGGTCAACTGAAAAGGTATAAGGATAGTCTTAAGACAAATTTGAAAAAGTGCCAAAGCGACCCCCTCACCTGGGAGACGATCACTCCACACTGTAACGCTTGGAGGAGCACCACACGAGGTATCAATCCCTTCGAATTAACCCGACTGCAAAACGAGTCAGACAAGCGCCAGCAAGACACTGTCGGCGCCCCTCCCTTACTAGATGTAGCCCTCCACATGTGTAACTTCTGTGAACGACCGTGCCGGTCCCGTATCGGCCCCTTCAGTCACCTTAAAACTAATACACACACGCACGCACGCACGCACGCACGCACACGCAGGTACGCATAGACGCGCGCGCGCGCGCGCGCACACACACACACTCACACACGCGCCAGTGAGAAAATACTGGCCAAGAAGAGAGTTATTAATATTCATTATAAGGAAAGAGCAGCGTGAAAGGCAAGAAGGAGGAGGAGAGAGATTTTTACAGTAGCTACAAAGAGGAATGTCAAGAGACAGCTGACAGCGCCCACTAAGTAATGGTGATGTTGATACAAATAATGTTGGCGCCACGTGTGGTTTATTGTGGCGAAGATGGCAGTAACCGAACCTAAGGACCACCCAGTCAAGGAGGAAGGCAATGAATGAGAAAGAGAAGAAAGTAGGACGTGGAGAGGAAAAGTAGGACGGGGGAGGAAAAAATGGTCATGGAATGGGGAAGATGGGAGGAAGAGGTGGGTTGGGAAAGGTAAGAGGGAACAAGTGTGAAGGAGAATAAGAAGGGGACTAATGGGAATTAAGAGCTGGTGAGATGGAGAACAAGGAGTGATTGGAGAGGAGAGAAGATGAAAAATTTAGAGTGGAGGGGGAGAAGAGAGAGGAGAAATTAGAGGAGAAAAAGGGGGAGAAAGGTATAGGGTAAGAAGGAAGAGGGAAGGGGTAAAGGGGGAGAAGGAGTAGAGGTAAGAACGGGTGAACAGGAAAGACGAGACAGAGGAGGAGGAAAAGACGAGGAACATGGAAGAAGGGAAGGAGGATAATGGATAAAGAAAAAAAGGGGGGGAGAGGAGGAAAGAAAGACACGAGAGGAACCACTTGGGTCATATAAAAGGGTTAAAATTAATATATTATGATACTCAACTCCTTCTTACTCACAAGACACATCCGCAGCCTGTGTGAGTCTCAGTAAGTCTGAAAAAACCTGTGTACATAGACACGTGTGCAGATGTAATATAAAATTCTGTAGGTCAACTAGTACGTGTGCAGGTGTAGTAGAAAAATGTGTGAGTTGGATTGACACGTTCAGATGTACCAGACACGTGTACAGGTGTGGTGGTGTGGGAGGTGTCCCAGGCTCAGGCAGAACAATGTGGTTGACACACGTAACATGACATGACACCACCACGCCATCCCTCCCGTCACACCTGTCATATCGTCACTGAAATCGTCATCAGTCTAGAATTACATAGCAATTTTGGCCTTTACAACATTGTGAGTGTACTGAGGAGTAAAGGGTGTACTGGCAAAATAATTTGTTGCTTTCCAGGTCCTGCACTGACCAACGCACTAGTTGTCAACATGATATCATTAAAATGTTATGCTATTCTGCATAAATTCCTTAGGTTAGTTTTACGCGTTATGCATTTCATATATTGTGTGTGTGCGCGTGTGTGCGCGTGTATGCGTGTGCGCGTGTGTGTGTGTGTGTTCGCACACAGGGAGGTGAAATGCGTCTAGTGTAGCAGCATTATGTTAGTGTTAAGGTGCAAGTACTGCTTGTTCCCTCTCGCTTTCAGCTACCCCCGCTGGCGAGCCCTCGCGAGGAACAGGGAAGCAACTTGCATAAGTCTTCCCCTGCCAGTAAACAGCCTCTTCACCATCAAAACCCCTGTTGTCTCTCCACGTGGCAACACACGGTAACTGGGTGCCTCGTGGGCCCAGGCTAGACCAGCATATGGATACGTCCAGGCGCCTACCGACCACCTCCCCGCTGCCTTGCGGATTAACCTTGGTAGGTATAAAGCTACGAGAGTTAATCCGGAACGAAAAATCTGCGGTGGAACCCCACAAGACGCAGACATACTTACAGAGCTCCATCAAGATCCCAACCAGCCCATCATACTTCTTATCATCATCAAAATCCCTATACCCCAAAAATTCCTCTGGCGTCGGACGAGTGGCGACGGGTACAGGCAGAGATGACTGTCGGGAGTCTCTAGTCACAACTCTGCACATGGGCGGCAGAGATAAAATGGTCGTTTATGCACCGAGATCTAGGCAGCAGTGCAATCCGGTCCTATGTGTGCGACTGAGCAGCCCTTTCGAGGTGACATTCTACTCACCCCACATGGGGAGGGGGCTAGAAAAGGTACCCCAAACATACGCTGCCTAAAAAACCAATCTCCCTGAGCAACCGCACCAAGTAAGGTCTTCCTTATGCGCTCGAAAACACAATCAAAATCACAGATCCAAGCAAAGACAAACTATACAACCTCTTATGGTCGCTGCATGGAATGTCAGGACCCTTCTGGATACTGGCACAAATGAGCATCCTGAAAGATGAACCGCTCCTGTGGCAAAAGAGCTGGCTAAGTATAACATCTACATAGCAGCCATTAGTGAGTCACGGCTCCCTGACGAGGGTCAACTCATAGAACGGGGGTCTGGCTATACCTTCTTCTGGAAGGGTAAGCCTACTGTGAAGAGAAACGGCATTTATGGAGTTGGCTTTGCCATTCGCCAACACATCCTACACAGGCTAACTGAAATGCCTATTGGGATCAACGAGCGCCTCATGACTGAATCACTCACGTCATGTCTTTTTCATCAGTGCATACGCCCCATCACTGGATGAGGAGGATGTCATCAAAAAGGCATTTTACACAGACCTCGACAGAGTGCTAATCTCTATCCTCAGAGAAGACAAGGTTGTGCGCCTTGGCGACTTCAATGCCAGACATGCTGACATTTGGCAGAGAACCACAAGGAGAAATGGACTAGACGAGTGTAGTCCCAACGGCCTACTCCTCCTCAGCAAGTGTGCTGCACACAGCCTCACTATCAGCAATACCTTGTTTAGGCAGGCCGAAAAGTTCAAGGGTTCATGGCAACACCCACGATCCAAACACTGGCATCTCATTGACTACATCAGTGTGAGAGAAAAAGATCGCCGAGATATCCTCATCACCCGTGCCATGCGTGGCTCAGACCACTGTGGCACTGATTATCGGCTCGTCAGAGCCAAGCTCTCACTTCAAGTCACCCCAAAATGGCGAAGGCAGCAAGCCTCCAGAAGAGGTTTTAACATTAAACGTCTGGAGGATTCAGCGGTAGCACTTGCTTTCAGAGAGCAGCTCGAACATGGGCTGATAAACAACCCGACAACAAAAAACCCAAATCCAAGTGCCGAATGGGGAGAGACCCTCGGCCAGATCGAAGGAATACACCAGGACTGGTTTGATGAAAAATGACCAGACAATCAATGTACTCATCGATGATAGCGTGTTGCTTAAACTGACTGGCAGAACAACCCTCAGTCTCGGACCAAAGTTGATATCTTCCGCAAGAATAAAGCAGCTGCCCAGAGGGAACTTTCAAACTAAAAAACGAATAGTTTAAAAATAAAGCATGTGAAACACGAAAAAATTGCAGATGAGCAAAGATGTGCAAATTTTTCAATTACACTAAAACATTTTACGGGCCAATCACTTGTGGCACAGCCCCACTCCGCTCATCCGACGGTAACTCCATAATTAAAGATGATGAAGGTCTCTGTCAGTGCTGGAGAGAGCACTATCATTCACTACTCGACGGAAACATCGATGTGGATGTCCTGACTACCCAGCAGGTCCCTCAGCATCCAGAGCTGACCCACCTCAGCTATCCTCCATCCCTGGATGAGGTAGCTACTGCCATAAAACCGATGAAAAATAACAAAGCATCAGGGCCTGATGGAATCCCAGCCGAGGTGTATAAAGCAGAAGGACCTCTGCATGCCAGCCGTCTCCACTCTCTCTTGGAGAATACAATGGAAAAGAAGGAAATCCCCAAATTTCTTAAAGACGCCTTCATTGTCAATACTTATAAGAACAAGGAAGATCGGTCAGACTGTGGCAACTACCGCGAGATTTCACCGATGTCCGTAGCTGGCAAGATTATTCTCCCGAGTCCTCCTAAACAGACTTCTTTCTGAGGCGGAAAACTTCCTCCCAAAATCTCATTGTGGCTTTAAACCATCACGTGGCACCACTGACATGACCTTTGCTGCCCATGAGATACAGGAAAAGTAAAGAGAACAGCGTTGTGACATATACATGGCGTTTTCATCGACCTTACCAAGGCCTTCGAATCGGTCAACAGGGAAGCCCTCTGGTGGACCCTCAGCCATTTTGGTTGCCCACGAAAATTCATCGCCATTGTGAGGCAACTCCACGATGGCATGAACAGCAGTGTCCTGCACAATGGCACCCAGTCAGAGTTATTTCCCATCCAAACGGAAGTTAAACGAGGGTGCGTACTGGCACCAACTCTATTTTCCATTTTCTTGGCTGCCTTCCTTACTCGTGCCAGCGCCAAATTAGCCGGCGGGGTGGACATCGAGTACCGGATGAAGGGTCTTTTCAACATAAGACGACTCCAGACAGGAACAAAGGTGTCGGCAGCTTCCATTACTGAGCTTCAGTATGCAGACGACCTCACCATTGTCGCTCACACTGAACGCGATATACAGGAGACCCTGAATACTTACGCAGATGCGTATGCACACTTCGGCCTTGAGGTGAATGTACCTAAGACTCAGATTCTCTTTCCGCCTGCCCCTGGTTCAACCACAGTACTACCCTCTTTAATGTTACTCATCGGTATATCAAACAGTGGTCCTCCCCACCCTGCTATATGGCAACGAGACATGAGTCACAAACAGGAAGCACCTCAAGGAACTTTAAAATTTTCATCAACGTCGTCAACGTTCCATCCTCCGAGCTCGCTGCTAAGACAAGAGAAAAAATTCTAGTTTCTTGCTAACCCCAACTGTAGAAGCATCGAGACTACCATTATCCATGAACAACTACACTGGACTGGCCACTTTACCCGCTTGGACGACAGTAGACTGCCAAAGCAGCTACTTAACAGTCACCTAACGAATAGTTAACGTAACGCCGGAGGGCAACTGAAAAGGTATAAGGATAGTCTTAAGACAATTCTGAAAAAAAGTAGTAAATCGAATCCCTTCACCTGGAAGACGATTAATTTACACCGTAACGCTTGGAGGATCACCACACAAGAAGGTGCCAATACTTTCGATTTAGCCGGACTGCATAACGTGGCAGACAAGCGCCAACGCCAGAAAGACGCTGCCACCGCCCCTCCCGCACTGGAAGTTGCCCCCCACATGTGGTACATCTGTGATCGACCCTGCCGTTCCCGTATCGGCCTCTTTAGTTACCTCAGAACTTACCAGTGAAGGTGACATCCCTAATAACATCATTGTATTATAAGCTGGATGATAGGCATACTCGATTCCGATTGACAGCAAAGTAGTAGTAGTAGTGGTGGGTGGTGGAGGTGATGGGGGTGGTGGGGTTGGTGGTGGAAGTGGTGGTGGTGGTTGGTGGAAGTGGTGGTGGTGGTGGGTGGAAGTGGTGGTGGTGGGTGGTGGTTGTGGTGGTGGGTGGTGGTTGTGGTGGTAGGGGGTTGTGGTGGGTGGTGGTGGTGTTTTGTGTGTGTGTGTGTGTGTGTGTGTGTGGAGACGAAAATGCAAGGAACAATAAGAAGATGGTGACGGTGATAACAGTAGTCTTAAACATGGTGGTGTTGATGATAATGACTATGATGATGATGATGATGATGATGATGACCTATCATATTTGCTTAACAGATGTATGTTTCTCTTTGTGACTTATCCTGTAATTATGTCAAATACCAACAATTATTACTCTCTTAAAATCAGTATATCTACTACACCTTTCACCCAGTTCATGTTATCATATCTACACTAACGAAAGCAGAACTCGTGTTTGCTAGTCTCACGTACGCCACATTTATCACAACAATCAGATGTTTTCAGATTTAACATGTAAGGTCTAGTGCTTGTGGCTAGAGTCTCGCAGTGAACATGTGCAGTGAGTTCCTTGTGGTGGGTCGATGTATTTAAAAATAATATTTATCCAGATTATTAGGTCAGATACATAAAGGGTTAATGTCTTCACCTACAGTAGTCTATGTATAAATATATTCCTCATTGCTGTTTGTTCCTGGAAATCTTTCAAGTTTCTGCAATTTGTTTATTGGTGTTTATTGTTTAAGAGTAAAATTGTAGTGAAATAAAAAAGACACACTTTTGATGTTTCTTGACAGATAGTAAAACTTTCGGCCTAATTGTACACTTATAAGATTTTAGCCAATGTAAAATTTTATTCCTCAATAATTACAGTAATTACACACACAATAACATGATTTGTATACTACTTTTATAACTTCTATCACACTTTCCTTCTCACAAGTATCTTTAAGATCTTGTACGAGACAATATGACACAACAGACGAATGATTTTGACAGCCTTACCGAGGCAACAGGAAGATACTTTTTAGAGCCAGAAAGACGGATCGCTCAGTTCTCTCGGAATTACTGTTGGTTAATGGAGAAGTGTGTACTAAATGCCACATCATGTACAGAACCTCTGAGATTATTATTATTTTTGTCTGATTCACGGATATTTTTTTTTCTACTTGATAATATATTAATATACACAATAATCATTTGTATAACTTTAGTGTTTTCAATAGTGTGTGTGCCTGAGACTGATAATATGCACCAAACATTCTATAGCATTAACCTTTATGATTACAAAGACTAAGACCATGGGCATTATTTCCTAGCTACCACAACTCCAAAATGTTATATGTTATAGTCAATGTGTTAAATCAGTCAATATCTAAATTATCAGTGAAAATTTTTCCTTTTCATGTTGTGTATATGTTGTTGTATGTAGATTAGGATACATTAGGTTATGTTATTCACGAGAGAACTGCAGACAATTTATTAAACTTCACGCTGAACCAAATTTAACCTAACCTAACCTAACCTAACCTAACCTAACCATGACTAACGCTTATCTCATCTCTTATATTAATCTATACTTTACTTATATTAATTTTGTTTCTCTTATGTTTTCCTATTTAGACTATTTTCTCGTGTTTATACTGGTGATCCATCACTTCCAATACCACTATATTACCTTAATAATTTTGGTTTCTCATTATTTTCTTCCTCTTATTTGTTATTTCATATTGTCTTTCTGTTTCCCCATAATTCTGTTTATCGTCTCCATCTGTGAGGATAGTTTTTGTTCTTTCTTTTGTTAATTTGTTTTGTTTTTTCCTTATTCTTTGTTCCTCCTTTTATTAATTATTCTTTCATTTATCTTTATTCCTCCCTTTATCCTTTGTTCCTTCCTTTATCCTTTGTTCCTCTATTGTGCGTTTCTTTCTTCATCCTGTGTTCCTTCCTTTATCCTGAGTTCCTTTCTTTAGACTGTGTTCCTTTTATTATTTGTTCCTTCCTTTATCATTTGTTCATATTTTTAGCTTTTGTTCTTACTTTTGTCCTTCGTTTCTTCCTCTATTACCATAGCTTTACAAGATGCATTTTTCTTCACTGCCTCACTTCCCTTGTTATCCACATCTCCACCTGTTCCTCCTTTACTAACTAATTTCCCTTGTTATCCATATCTCCATCTGTCCCCCCCTTTACTACCTCACTTCCCTTGTTATCCACATCTCCACCTGTTCCCCCTTTACTACCTCACTTCCCTTGTTATCCACATCTCCACCTGTTCCTCCTTTACACCGCTATTAGCCTGAGATAAATGTTCGTCTTCCTTGTTAACACTTACATTATATTTTTTTTTCTTTTCACCACAAGGAATACAAACCAGATGTCATCCCACACGTGGCTGAACACACATATTTCTTCATCTCATCTTCTACCCCTCCGCCTCACCTTTATAGGTATCGTAAACATCTTCCTCCCTTGTCCACTTATAACATAAATCTTGAAGTTAATTTAATTGGTTCCAGGTAAAGCTATATATCTCTAAGTTAATATTCTTCTCTCCGACAAGGTGTATGTCAGGCTTCAGTTAACCAGTCATTCTTCCGTTACTCTTGTCGCTTCTGCCAGGTTTTTCTCAGGAAACAAAGTGTCTTAGTTTAGTATACACGTTTGTAATAGACATGGGAATACGATAAAAATTAATATACAATTTCATGTCTCAGAACTCATCCTCGGTAGTAAATAGCACACAGTGACAAGAGACGCCTTTACAACCACGTAAGAAAATACAAATACAATACATTAATTTCTCATCAGTAAAGACAGACTCACTCAAGTGTAGAAACACTACTCGTTTGTCAAGATCGTTAATCAACTTTCTCATCAAAACGAAACCCTTCCAACATCTTGCTTCTTCCTTCTACCCCTGGGTCTCTCGTTAGTGGTATTCTCTCATAATACAGGAGGTGTTTTTCCCTATTATCTCCAGTATATAAGAAGAATAAGGGTAAACATCCACTGGCCCATTTAAAACGGCAGCAGAATTTCCTCCAATACAGTAGCAGGTTGAGGATGCGTGTGTGTGTGTGTGTGTGTGTGTGTGTATAGGTCAGAGGGTTAGTTCTGTTAGGAAGTAAGTCGCCCCTGGCCTATATACCTCCCCGTGTACTTTACTAGCTTTAAGAAGACTTCCATCTGAACAAGTACCACCATTTCTAGAACGTCTCAGACAGGCAGGAAAAGAGAGGATGGCCCGGGAGACGCAATGGTAGGTGGCGGCCCTAGATCCAGTCACCCCCTGTAGGTAGTGCAGGATCTCAGCCCATCTGCTTGTAACTATTATACGGTGACTAAAAGGATTTCGATATTTTTTTATTTTTAACTACACATTAGTTGCCGACACATAGTGGAGGAACTAAGTCAAAACAGTGGCGAGGAAGTTATTCAAACACCAAAAATAAAAAAGATTAAAGAATAAAAAAAGTAGAACACATTAGTTTTAACAGAATAGTTGAGAAGCCATTCTGAAGCGTTAACAAGGGAACAGTTTTCAGAGGTTACATTTCCAATACATTAGAATTACATCTAACAGAGAGTATTAACAAAGATGGTTTCGAACACCCACACCACAGTAAGGACCACAAAATATCAGTTGGTGGTGGTGGTGGTTGAGGAAGGGAAGGTAGCTGAGAAGTTATCGAGGAACGGGTAAGTAAGTCATAAGAGGCCGTCAAGACGCTGCCCCACCTCCCATACCTCTGTAGCAACCCATGTTAGAGCCCGACTTAAAGCTGTGCCATCACCAGGTCCCGGAGAGCACCACGACGACGGAGAGAGAGAGAGAGAGAGAGAGAGAGGGGGGGGGGGGAATTGAAAGATGGAGAGAGACAAAGAGATACGTTGAGAGACACAATGGGAGAGAAAGTGGAAGGGGGGTAGAGAGAGAGAGAGCCAAAGAGAGATACACAAAATCAAAATAAAATAGGAACAGATAGAGAATGAAATGGAGAGAAACAACACTTGTTATCTTCTGACAATGTAAACAAACAATTACACAACAAACAGTGACAGCCACCAACCCTCACACACAACCCTCTACAAGTGCACAACCACACGACTAACATCAACATAACATTGTCATTCCCACGACAACAAACATTATTGCTTTAAATCCCTTGATGCGGTGATTACGCCCATGCCGGTAATCCCACTCCACACAACAAGTGGTATGTAATCCCTGGTAATTACTGTACTTGAATTGAATGTAATTTGTTTTTCTAATGATATGTGCTGAGGTTGTGACGAGTTAGTGACGTCAGGTGTTGTATGGGTGATTCTTAGTAACATCATGTAGCTTCTCTTGTGTAGCTCCTCCTCTTCTCCTGTAGCCCCTCCTCTTCTCATGTAGCCCCTCCTCTTCTCATGTAGCCCCTCCTCTTCTCCTGAAGCCCCTCCTCTTCTTAAGTCGCCCCTGCTCTTCTCATGTAGCCCCTTCTCTTCTCATGTAGACTTTACTCTTCTCAAGTAACCCCTCCTCTTCTCAAGTAACCCCTCCTCTTCTCAAGTAGCCCCTCCTCTTCTCATGTAGCCCCTCCTCTTCTCATGTAGCCCCTCCTCTTCTCATGTAGCCCCTCCTATTCTCATGTAGCCCCTCCTCTTCTCATATAGCCCCTCCTCTTCTCCTGTTGGCCCTTCTCCTCTTCTATGGCCCCTCCTCTTCTCCTTTAGCCCCCTCTTCTCCCCTAGCCCCCTCTTCTCCTCTAGCCCCCTCCTCTCCTCTAGCCCCCTCTTCTCCTCTAGCCCCTCCTCTTCTCTTATAGCCCCTCCTCTTCTCTTATAGCCCCACCTCATTTCTTATAGCCCCTCCTCTTTTCTTATAGCCCTCCTCTTCTCCTCTAGTCCCCTCTTCTCCTCTAGCCCCCTCTTCTCCTCTAGACCCTTCTCTTCTCTTATTGCCCCTCCTCTTCTGCAGTAGCCCCCTTAGTTTCAAACGTCATGGGTGTAGAGTCGTTATGAGGCCAATTTATCCCAAGGGTCAATGTAACTGTCGTCCCTAACGAGCTCTTGTTGGTCCTTAACTATCAACAACAGGCCCATTATCTCCACCGGTACTACCCTTATCACACCAACTATACCTCCTGTTAACTATCTGGCCCCACTGATTGCCTCGTTTCATCGTGTCAGTCAACTACGAGGCAAAATATTCGACAGTTAGTAATATTTACATCAACGTCATTTAAATAACCTGTTACTAAAATTTCCTGGCCATGTGAAGTAAAGGAAATAAATTTCTTGGCGATATGTTGGGTCAAAAACCTCAAATTTTCGGGTGTCAGAAAATCATTAAAATATACATGTCAAGTGACGTACCTACTGCAGGTGGTCTGAGGTCAAGTGTACCACCAGCTGGTCCATTTGGGGTCCTAACCTAACCCGATTAGGAGTGAGGGCACGAGGATTAGGGTACATTGGGATTGGTTTTCATAGGATAAGTGACACAACCATTGCAGTTTATGGGGCAATTGACACAACTACTACCATTATGGAGTAAGTGACACAAGCGCTATAGTTTATGGGGCAATTTACACCTCCCATTACTGATTTCAATGGTCAGTAAAATGCTTAAGAGTATAATATATTTGGGTTCTAAAAATTCACCTAAAGTTTGTTTATACGATAAGAGTTTGTTTACGTCCGCTGTAGAGGGACTAGTTTGTACCTTCCAGCGTGCAAGAGGGACCTACTCACTCGCTTGGTGTTAGATCACTGGATTTGTCTATAGGTTTTATTACTTGTTTTGCAAATTTAAAATGAGTTCAGAGTTAATTTGCTTGACTTAGGGAGATATTTTTTCTGGATAAAAGTTGCCTCTACGTTATGACAGCATAAGGAGTATTATACATATTTTATCCCAAGATTTGTTGTATTTACAGTGAAATAAACTTTGTTTATATGCATGAGAGAAAGAGGCTGCCTAAATATTATACAATACACAATAAGTGTTTTGTTAACAACGCTAAGATCTGTGACATTTATAGAGGTATATGTGAAGTTACTATTATGAGGGAGGGCGTTTCTTATAGTCACAGTGGGAAGTTCACATCTTCGAATTTACTGTACAGGGTTTGTGTCCTTATAGAATATACTGTAGAGCGTGTACCAGCGCGCGTGACCGTACACCACCAAGGCTTTGTATAATCTTACACCGTGACTAAATAGTATTTGATATAATAGTGTCGCCATGGATTTTCTTTTCATTAAAATAGTTTAACCTTTGACGGCGCTTATTTCTTTAGTGTTTAAGTATAATGAATTAACATTACCAGGTTGTAATTTAAGTCCCTCAATTATCACAAGGATGATGATCTAGCTTACCATCAAACTAATTTCAAATTCGTCTCAATAACATAACGAATAAAACACATTATGATATTATATAATACATCGTCTCAATATTGTGTGCTTGGAACAGTAAGGATTCTGACACGTCTCCACTCACGTGCTTCACGCTGCATGTCAAAAATCTGCCGATATCGAAGTTTAATTTAAAATTAGTGAAGCTACTTACGCGTCGCACACAAAGACCCTCACTAACTCCCAGGCTAATGACAGGGACTACGAATGCCAAACATGCGACTAAAATCATTGTTTTAAGTCAATTACAGTGGAACCTGCCTGTAATGACAACAGGAGAACTGGCTTTGCTAGTGTCATAACGCCAGCAGTTTCCATAAATAATGCGAGCAGTATTTATAACCAGACAGGTGCATTAGTGTCACTCACGGCATAAACCGCCACACGAGGGAGTCAATTATAGGTCCTTAACACAGTCAACACTTCCGCTTCTATTCTAAAATATTCGTATGACAAATTTCTCCCTTCATTGGAAGGAGCCAACACAGGCAAGAGAGTCTACCTCCTGGAGACAACACCTGGCGCTTAAATTTCCAAACTATCATAGGAAGGAACTCTTAAATGACTCACATACGTCACTGTATATATATGGACTCGAAGCACCGTCTTATCCTAAGTTAAGGCAAAAAAAAAGGCTTACGAATATCTGAAGATTACGAATAAGCCAGATCATGTTGTCATCTTTATCCTTGTTTTGTTCCCCTCGCGAATACTACTACAACTATTACTACTACTACTACTACTACTACTACTACTACTAATAATAATAATAATAATAATAATAATAATAATAATAATAATAATAATAATAATAATTATAATAATATTTTCCTCTGAAAAGAAGGAAAAAACATAATGCACGATTTACAAATCATAAAATATTACAGAAAAAAAGAGTCCAAGTAAATTTAAATTTATAAAAAAGAAAATTTTATTTACGTCTTATTAAAAAAGATTTTTTGTAAGAAAATATCAAATGAATATTGCATCGATTTATATTTCAACAAATCATTGACGTATTCAAAGTTGGCATGGCTGCAGTCATCAAATAATAAAATAAAACAAAATAAATTAATCAAAATATCCCCATGGGTCAGAGTTTGACAAAATATTTCCCTTTCAAATTTCAGTACGATCAGCTTTGATTTAAGGGACTAACACTTAATTGCAATAGCTGGATGTGGGACGCATGGAGATATAACCACATGAACGTCTATTGCTTATGGGAACGAAAAAAAATATATAGGCAATAAGATAGACCTAGAATTTCAAGTAGCTAAATAAAGATAATTGATTGAATATCTGAAATACCTCTTAACCTGACAGTGTGGATACAGCGCAGTGAGAATCAAGACGTGGTACACAAGAAGACATTGTACTGTACCTAGCATTGCACTCAACTGTCTTCACTCCCCAAACCAAAGGCAGGTGGGTCGACTGGAGTAAGACTTTAAGATGGGATGCGAGCCTTGTGTCCAATTAGCTGCCGTACTCTTTTGGGTGTTACTTAGCTGAAGAAAAAAATAATAATTCCTCCATAATTCTTCACCTGAGGAGAAGAATCATATCTGAAAGTTTGAAGACTACATCCCAGACCGACTGAATAACCAATAACCTTACGTAAGCTGGACCTCTACATCGATACCTACCAAATACAAAGGTTTCAGGGATAAGGCCTCGAGAAACTAACGAAAACATATAAAAGTGACTGTATTCGACACGAGTCATAGTCATCCTCTTCCTCAGTGACGTCCTCCTTGATTCTTTCGTCACCAAGTACCTTCCACGTGACCATAATCTTTCCTTGCCACTAGTGTCGACCTGAAAAGATTCGTGTCTAAAGAAAACACACGTAGAAGTATAAAGCAAACACCTTCGAAGCTGAAGTACAAAAGACAAAAACAAACAGTAAGCAACACAATAAACATACTTTTAACCATGTAATAAACAACACAGAGTTGGTCATAAACGCTTTAAGTACGTGAGCGGATGACCTAAGTGACCTAACACACAGAGAACGAGAACCAGTCACTAAGAAGCCGGGATTACCACCATCTATCCCTCGTTAGTGTAAACAAAGCCTCTGTGAAATAACATAACGAATGGAATAGAAATGTAAAGTAAAAAATTATTGACTACAGTGATCACTTTAGAACTGATAAACCCTGATAAAACTGGTGTTAATATATCGATATTTTGGATGATGATAAAATATGATGTTGATATACTTAAAACAAAATAGATTCAAACAGATTTTTTAAGGTGATGTTAAGAGGTTACAAGAAGCTGCACTGTACATACGTCTCACTAATGCAGGTACATAATTAACTGGTTTAAGGGGTCTCCACAGATGCCTCTTACCCACCAACACTGAAACTAAGGTGCAGATGACTCCGGAACGACACATGACAACAAACAACTTGTCAATGATCCAAGAGCAATGTATCAACACACCGAGTGATTCAGACGGACCAGATATTATTATAACAATTACTAGGGAACTTCTTAATCTGTTTATATTTAAGAACTCTGACGTATGAATATAAACAAAGTCAAAATAACCCATAACAATAATAGTAATACAAAAGAACAAAAAAATAAATGTTCTTTTATCTACGCTCTTGATTTCATGCTAAGGTTTACTAACTATCTAACAGAACTACATGTTATCAAGAACATCTTTGTTTTATCTACTAAAACTTTTCATATTTAGCCCTATCGAAAATAAGGCTGCCTTCAGATCCGTGCAAGAGGAAGAACTGACATACATA
This sequence comes from Homarus gammarus, assembly GCA_958450375.1. Lineage (NCBI taxonomy): Eukaryota > Metazoa > Arthropoda > Malacostraca > Decapoda > Nephropidae > Homarus > Homarus gammarus. The sequence continues at coordinate 1,466,137 of CAUDMG010002966.1, read as the reverse complement.
CATACATACCCCACCCCGCATACATATACAATCATACTTACTGCCACGCCCTACATACATACGAGCTCCCCCCACTCCCCCTACACACCCACACTTCCCCCTCTCCCAACACCCACTCACCCAAGAGGCAGCATATGGTGTTGATGAATGATATCCCAAGAGGAGCTGGAACTCTTGAGGAAGCACCCACCTACATCATGTGCAAAACGGCAGGGATCAGGGAATGAAGACGAATGATTCTTGACAAGAGTGGAGAGGCGTCACTGTGCCCTAACCATTTGTCTCCCTACCAAATTTTGAGTGTATAGGGAGGTGACGGGAGAGGGATACAGATGAGAGGTGGGTGAAGAAGGGATGAGGCGGAGTGCGGTGACTGAGAGGAATTGTGGTAGAGGAGTGTGGTGAGTGAGAGAGATTGTTGTAGAGGTGTGTGGTGAATGAGAGGGATTTTGGTTGAGGAGTGTGGTGAATGAGATGGATTGTGGTAGAGGAGTGTAGAGGAGTGTGGTGACTGAGAGGGATTGTGGTGAGTGAAAGGGAATGTTGTGAGTGAAAAGGATTGTGGTAGAGGAGTGTGGTGAGTGAGAGAGATTGTGGTAGAGGTGTGTGGTGAATGAGAGGGATTTTGGTTGAGGAGTGTGGTGAATGAGATGGATTGTGGTAGAGGAGTGTAGAGGAGTGTGGTGACAGAGGGATTGTGGTGAGTGAAAGGGAATGTTGTGAGTGAAAAGGATTGTGGTAGAGGGGTGTGGTGGGTAGAGGGAGTGTGGAGGGGGAGAAGGAATGTGGAGGGGGAGAAGGAATGTGGAGGGGGAGAGGGAATGTGGAGGGGGAGTGTAGAGGGCGAAAAGGGGCGAGGGTGTATGGTGGGAGAGAGGAGGGAGGGCAAAGGAGTGTGGTGGTGGTGAAAGGATTATGGAGGGAGAGTATACACAGAGAGATGGAGTAAGACTGTGGGAAGTGACTGTGTGTGTGTGTGTGTGTGTGGGTGTGTGTGTGTGTGGGGGGGGGTGTGTGGGGGGGTGTGTGTGGGGGGGTGTGTGTGGGGGGGGGGTGTGGGGGGGTGTGTGGGGGTGTGTGGGGGGTGTGTGTGGGGGGGGGTGTGGGGGGGTGTGGGGGGGTGTGGGGGGGGTGTGTGGGTGTGGGTGGGTTTTTGTGTGTGTGTGTGTGTGGGGGGGGGGGGTGTGTGACTAAAACAGGGAGAGGACACTCACCCTTAAACGACCTCCTTGATCACCATACACATCATGAAGGGACTATGTGCACGATACTGATGGATTAAGTCATCTGCCATCCTACACTGTCCCTGCAACTGGCAAGTATGGGACCCGAGGCGGAGACTTAATTTGGAGTACATTTACTGATAAAACGGCAACACAGCGGTTAAATATTAGTGAAGGGCCCAAAGATCTGTGACTAAATTCTTCCCCGACACAGAATATGAAGGTGCTATTCTTATCACACTTGAAATTGCTTCATCTCAAAAGAAACATGAGTGTGTTACGTAAGACGGTGAGACACTGTGTCCTTGACCTCTGTCATCTTGAAGGTCACACTGGCGTACGACATAATATCACAAGCAATGTTGATATACCAGATTTCATCAAGGTACAGCTTCCCCCCACCCCCCCCTTCCAAGTGTTCAATAACCAAAATAAGTAAGATATCAAGATACTGTCACACGTAACTAATGTAATTAAAAAAGTAAAACAGGTCGACAAGATGTGATATGATCGGATGTTTTATCGAGTAAATAATCATAAAGAGTACATTACCTTATACGACTGAGTAATAGTAATGAATGTGAAAAATGCAATCAAGGATGTGAAGTGATTGGCGGACACGAGATGGTACGAGTGTTTACCTGCCAAGAGAACGACAAGAGTGGAGTAATTAGCTCACTAGTGACAGACAAGTGACACACTGACAGACAGACACACTGACAGGAAGACAGGCAGAGAAATAGGTACACAACTAAACACGAAGAAAAAAACACCATCCCACACACGTTCTCTCTCTCTCTCTCTCTCTCTCTCTCTCTCTCTCTCTCTCGCGCGCGCGCGCGCTCACTGGCGCGCACACGCATGTGCACGCACGCACACGCACGCGCACACACACGCACGCACACACACACACACAAACACGTAAGATGAGGAACTAGTGGTTTCCAGGAGCTTGGGTGTTATTCAGGAGGACCTGGTAAGCGATTCATCAGTGACGGGGCACTAATTAGCCAAGAGTAGTAGTGTGCAGGTAAGCTGACGGGGGGCATACATCACCTGCCGCCACCTGAACCTCGCTCCTTCCTCCCACAGTTTACAGGAGATGCTTTTTCACCAACACTGTTTTACTCCTACATACAACACGGGATAAGAAGGTTCGGTACCGTGGTAGCTGTGACGCTACGATGGGGGCTTAAGGAGGAGGAAGGAAGAAAGTGGAAGAAAAAGAAATAGGAGAAAGAGAAAAAATAACTAAAATTACACGTTTATTTCGAACATTTTCTCAGGACGTTTGACTGAAAAACTTCGGACAACATTCCGTAATTTTTTTCATCAGGCCTTGACCGTAACTATCCAGTCGTTCAAGTCACCACTGAAGTACTATTACCTAATATACTAATACTGTAAAATAACCTTATGTACTTTACTTAAAAATTCATTTAACCAGATAGTCCATCGATACTCAAATAAATATGTATAGAGCCACTTTATAATTAGCATTAGTTGTAGCTCGTGTTCGAGAGTGTCATCAGCCGTCAGGAACTTTGACCACGCAGCCGCTGAGGAAGGTGCTGCCAGGCGTCTTGTAGTAGAGGGTTACAGGTGAGACTCAGTTGTAATAAGTCCCAGAGATTAGGACTACGGTCCATTAGAATTTAGGTCTACAAGGAATGGGGCCCATTAAATTTTGAGTCTACACACTGGACTCCATAAGAATTTGGTTCTACAAGGAATGGGGCCCATTAGAATGTGAGTTTACAAGGACTGGGACCCATTAGAATTGATGTCAATAAGGACGCGCTCCTCTGACCAATCACCTCTCTCAATGGGGTATGGGAGGCTGTGAGGAGTGACGAAGGAGTACACATGTGGGGAGACGAGAGTGATGAAGGCACACAGGGACAGACTCTGAAGAGAAAATAGTAAATATGGAAAGAGATTAAGAGAAAGAAAGCCACTTGGAGAGACAAAATATTAGAATGTGAAAGAGACACGTGAAAAAACACAAGGACAGACAAAAGAAGAGAAAGAGAAGGAGTAAACTTGTGCGGCGCCTCGCCTCACAAGTTAACAAAAAAAATAGAATAATGAAGAGTACCAAAAGAAAGGCGAAATGCAAATTTAAAATGGATTATATGTAGGTTATATAAAAAACATCCACTACTACTACTTTGCTGTCACTCGGAATCGAATTTGACGATCATCCAGCTATGATACAATGATATGAGTTGTTAAGGATGTCACCTAGGTTGGTGAGTTCTGAGGTGACTAAAGGGGCCGATACGGAACTGGCAGGGTCGATCAAAGATCTTGCACATGTAAAGAGCTACATCTTGTGCGGGAGGGGTGACGGCAGCGTCTATCCGGCGTTGGCGCTTGTCTCCCTCGGCTTGCAGTCGAGCTAACTCGAAAGTATTGACATCTTCTTATGTGGTGATCCCCCAAGCGTTACGGTGTAGAGTAATCGTCTCCCCGGTGAGGGGGATGAAGTGGCACTTTTTCAGGATTGTCTTAAGATTATACTTATACCTTTTCAGTTGCTCGCCAGCGTTACGTTTACTATTCGTTAGGTGACTGTAAAGTAGCTGCATTGGCAGTCTACTGTCGTCCATGCGAGTAACATGGCAAGTCCAGCGAGGTTGTTCATGGAGAATGGTAGCCTCGATGCTTCTACAGTTGGTGTCAGCAAGAACACTGGCATTTGCTCTCTTATCTTCCCAGCGAACTCGGAGGATGGAACGTAGACTACGTTGGTGAAAGTTTTCAAGTGTCTTCATGTGCCTCCTGTATGTGACCCATGTCTCGCTGACATATAGCAGTGTGGGGAGGACCACTGCTCGATATACGTGTAACTTTGTAGATAATTTCAGCTCCCTACAGCTGAAAACACGGTTTCGGAGTCTGTCAAAGGCTTGAGATGCACATCTGATCCGATGTTGAATTTCTTCATCGATGTCCACAGTGGTGGACAGGTGGGAGCCGAGATGCCGAAAGTGGGTAACATTAGAGAGGATAGTACCTTAAAGCTGGATGGATGGTGGAGGTGTGGCTGAACCAGGGGCAGGCTGAAAGAGAATCCGAGTCTTACGTACATTCACCTCAAGGCAAAAGTGTGCATTAGCATCTGCGTAGTTGATCAGGATCTCCTGAAGGTCGCGTTCAGTGTGAGCGACAAGGGTGAGGTCGTCTGCATACTGAAGCCCAGTAATGGAAGGTGCCGTCACCTTTGTTCTTCCTGGAGTCATCTTATGTTGAAAAGACCCTTCATCCGGTAAGCAATGTCCACCCCGCCGGCTAAATTGTTGCTGGCACGAGTAAGGAAGGCAGCCAAGAAAATGGAAAAGAGAGTTGGTGCCAGTACACACCCTTGTTTAACCCCGTTTGAATGGGGAAGAACTCAGACTGGGTGCCATTGTGCAGGACACTGCCGTTCATGTTATCGAGGAGTTGCCTCACAATGGCGATGAATTTTGTGCGGCAGCCAAATTGGCTGAGGGTTCACCAGAGGGCTTCCCTGTCACGACGCTATTCTCTACACTTTTCCTGCATCTGGCGGGCAGCAAAGATCATGTCAGTGGTGCCACATGATGGTGTAAAGCCACATTGAGAATCTGGGAGGAAGTTTTCCGCCTCAGCGATAATCTTGCCAGCTACGGACAGCAGCGAGATTCCGCGGTAGTTGCCACAGTCTGACTGGTCTCCCTTGTTCTTATAAATATTGACGACGGAGGCGTCTTTAAGAGCTTGGGGGATTTCCTCCTTTTCCCATATTCACCAGGAGAGAGTGGAGACGGCTGGTAAGCAGAGGTCCTCCTGCTTGTTACACCTACGCTAAGATTCCATCAGGCCCTGAGGCTTTGTTATTTCCATCTGTTTGATGGCAGTAGCTACTTCATCCAGGGATGGAGGATAGCTGAGGTGGGTCAGCTATGGATGCTGATGTACCTGCTGGGTAGTCAGGACATCCACATCGGCGTTTCGGTTGAGCAGTGAATGGTAGTGCTCTTTCCAGTGCTGAAGGAGGCCTTCATCATCTTTAATTATGAAATTGCCGTCGGATGTGCGGAGGGGGGCTGCGCCATGAGTGATTGGCCCACAGAATGTTTTAGTGGAGCTGAAAAATTCGTGCATCTTGTGTTGATCTGCAAATTTTTGTGATTTATATGCTTTATTTTTAAACCAGTCGTTCGTTAGATTGCAAAGTTCCCGATGGGCCGCCGCTTTCTTTTGCGGAAGGTATCAGCTTTGGTCCGAGACTGAAGGTTGTCTGCTAGTCAATTAAGGCAGCAGGCTCATCATCGACGAGTACATTGATTGTCGGGTCATTTTCATCAAACCATTCCTGGTGTATTTTTTCGTTCTGGCCGAGGGTCTCCCTGCAGGTTTTTGTCATGACATTGTAGAGAATATCCCGTTCAGCACTGGGATTTGGGTTTGTTGTCGGCTGTTTATCAGCGCATGTTCGAGCTGCTCTCTGAAAGCATGTGCTACCGCTGGATCCTCCAGACGCTTAGTGTTAAGACCTCTTCTGGAGGCTTGCTGCCTTCGCCGTTTTAGGGCGACATGAAGTGAAAGCTTGGCTCTGACGAGTCGATGATCATTGTCACAGTGGTCTGAGCCACGCATGACACGGGTGATCAGGACATCTCGGCGATCTCTTTCACTGACAATAATATAGCCAATGAGATGCTAGTGTTTGGATCGTGGGTTTTACCACAAACCCTTGAACTTGTCGGCCTTCCCAATCAAGGAATTGGTGATAAGGAGGTTGCGTGCAGCACACTTGCTGAGAAGGAGTAGGTCGTTGGGATTACACTTGCTTAGTCCATTTCTCCCTATAGTTCCCTGCGAAATGTCAGCATGTCTGCCAACTCCGGCATTGAAGTCACCAAGGAGCACAACCTTATCTTCTCTGGGGATAGAAGCTAGCAGTCTGTCGAGGTCGGCGTAAAAGCCTCCTTGATGCCATCCTCTGCATCCAGTGTTGAGGCGTATGCATTGATGAAAAAGGTATGACGTGAGTAAATCACACGGACTCTGAGCGTCATAAGGCGCTCGTTGATCCCAACTGGCATTTCAATTAGCCTGTGTAGGCTGCGTTGGCGGATGGCAAAGTTAGCTCCATAAATGGGGTTTCTCTCCGCAGCAGGCTTACAAAACCCTTCCAGAAGAAGGTATAGCCAGACCCCCGTTCTGTGAGTCGGCCCTCGTCGGGGAGCCGGAACTCACTAATGGCTGCTATGTCGATGTTATACCTAGCCAGCTCTTTTGCCACAAGGGCAGTTCTTCTTCCAGGACGCTCATTTGTGCCAGTATCCAGAAGGGTCCTGACATTCAATGCAGCGACCATAAGAGGTTGTATAGTTTATAAAATATCCGTACACACACGGACACACCCACACAAAACATTCAACGCCAATTTTCTCCAGCGTTCAAAACATGACTACCGCACCAAGTTCTATCATGGAGTACCTCCCAATGTATCCCTGTACTAGTGAAGGTCAACGCTCACTCCGTATAATGTAATACCTGGTGAACGTTACCATATACCTGTCTTACTGTGAGGAGGGTGCACGACGAAGGGAGGGGGGGGGGACGAGGAGGAGAGACTGACATTAGGGGAGAGTTAGAATAAACTCTCTCATTGAAGACACTTGTTACCTCTCTCTTTGGTGTGCTGCGCAGAGTGGAGAGAGAGAGAGAGAGAGAGAGAGAGAGAGAGAGATGATAGTCTGACAGTAGGTTCAGATAGGCCAGGAGTACAGTTGTATCGTAAATAGAAGGCAGCAGGTCTGTATCGAGCTTGTCTTGGAGTCATATCTCTCCCCCCACTCATTTCCTGCGAAGGCGGCCAGGAGCGGCCCACACTTCCCTCCCTCCCTCCCTCCCTCCGTCTCCTTCCCTCCACATCTCAGTTCTCGCCCCTTCATATTAATCTTGTGTATTCCTAGAGCATCTCATCAAGTTCAGAAAGTTTCTTTTTTATATTTGACTAAGAGGAAGAAAAGTTCATTAATTTACATACCAGCAATTTCTGATTCTCTTAAAGTGACTAAGACGAATCCACTTTAGAGATTATCTACATTTTTCCTTTAATGATCATAAAAAGGATCATTAAAATTACCAATCCTAAAACACAAACAAAAACAATATACAGTAAAATACAAAGAAATACAGAAATACAGTTTGAAACACATTCAGTACACTAGAATACAACAAAGGCGCTCCACACACATACACAAAAACCTCTCTGAGTTATAGAGAAATCCCTTCCACATATACTGTACATTGACACACAAGATAATTATATCAAACGAAAAGGAAATAGCCATCTATAATTCATACACACAAATCTAAAACACAACAAACATACAGACACAAAAACCCTCAAAACACACCAATACACAGACAGACAGCCTCCCATACGTATAAAGACAAAGATTAATTCAACCTCACATACCTATACACAAAGCCATTAATGAATCTTATCCAAATATCATATTCTTCAATCAAAACAATTCATGGTAATTGTAAGTGCGGTGGTAAAAGTCAAGTTGAATTACTGAATACATAGAATTGTAAGTGTGTTTGTTTGCAAAAAAATAATGGATGTGTGCGTGCTCTCGTGCTTGTGTGCGTGTGAGCATGAAGCGAAAATGTCGGTGACTGCATTTCCCGTGTGCACGCAATAGTAAACAAACTTTATACATGGTATTTGCCGTGTATCAAGACAGAGTTCCATTATTCTGACATAATAAATAAGAAAGGACATCCGTAGGAAGTTTCTGAGAATCAAAGTCGTGTTGGGGAACTATTCACTCAAGAGAACGGAGCTGCTGAGGGATTCAGTGAATCGCGTTGCCTGGCACCCTGATGAGAGAACCAGTGAACCGCAATGACACTGATGGCACCCTAATGTAAGAACCAGTAAACGATGATGTCACAGATGATACACTGACGTAGGAACCAATGAGCCGCAATGACACTGATGTCACCCTAAATGAGACATCCTGGTAATGAATGTCAAGAAAACCCCATAACATCGATATCTATGTAATTCGTCCAAACTGTAAGCCTTCGAAACAATTAAAACAGTGGCGATTTTACCATCTTGACTGACAAAACACATTAGTGGTTAAGGATACAATGTAATGTCACCCACAAAAGTCCTGTCCCCTCTCTTCATGAACCACGAACCCCGTGATTCAGACTAGTGAATCCGAAGCTTTTATGGACAGTATAATGCATCATTGTCTACTGCTTCGGGTTTACTCGAGGCGACAGGACTTTTGTGGGTGACTTTACCTTCGTGGTAACTAATAGGACTTAAATCTTCCCCTTCAAACTCAGATTAAGTTAATTTGTTAAAAGATGTAATGGATTTACAAATGGCACATATCTAAACATTAAAGGTGAACGCAATGAAATACCATGATCTCTGCAATGTCAGTAATGCAGAGGTTAGCTGATGCTGATTCCTGGAACTCTTTCACATAAACCACTTCAATCATCGTGGAAAGCGTTTAGATTGAAAGGTAACTCTCCTCAGTCAAGTTTAATTTGTTTTGATTCCCCTGGACAAGACAGGTCACCAGTTAACGCCTCTGTGTGCAACTTTGTGGCATTTCCATAAAACAATTTAGTTAAACCTGTATAATTACCCAAAATATGTATGATTACTCTGTAACTGTATTAGGACCTAACCTGTATATATTTATCTTAAAACTGTAAAATTATCTTGAACTTGTCTAATTACCTTAAATATATATAATTACATGAAACACGTACACCCACCTAAAACGTGTATAATCAACTTAAACTTGTATAATCACCTTAAACCTGTAAATCAATGCAGGATATTTCTTCTACTGAGGATCATAGGTACTCATGATAATTAAGTAACGATTCTAATCGTAGATAATTTCCACGATTTATAGGCAAGTTTAACATACTTTATATACTTTAAATGGAAATTTGACGGTGTATGCCTTCAGTAATAGAAGTCTTTACTGGGAAGAAAGGCGTAACATAGTCTTAATATCTTCCTACCAGAGGAGTGTGAAACGAAAGCATTCAAAAGACGATTTAGATTCCAGGAGGTACCGACAGACACATACAGGTACATGTACAGTTGTGGACAAAATTCCCTGAACACTTGGCAACATCTGGCATCTACTTGTGGTTCATTATATATCACTGGTTTATATCTATTACCGCTGCTCTTCATCACATATTATGTCGTTACCACCAAATGAAAAAAACAAACACTCTTTAACACCAAAAAAAAATTATGAAAAAATAAGTTAGAATTCCAGTCTCCCTTACCTAATGATCCTATGCCAGCTACTGCCAAGTGTCCAGGGAATTTTATCTGCAACTGTACATAATTTATACCAAGTTGAGTAAATCGTTTCGAAACTGGTAGTCGAAATGGTTCTTTAAACTTATCAACACACACACACACTCATACACCCACACACACATTCATACACACACACACACATATATTTCGAGGAGACGTGATACTTACCGTTAGATTTAAAAGATATCTTGGTGTAGTTCTTAAGAAAAGAAAATTAATAACGAATTTTGCGGCAAATAAAAATCATATTATTATCTCATTATCAAGTGATTTTTTTTTTACTCGTAATAATAGAACGAGGAACCCAAGGTGTTTTTTCTTGAATGGTTAATTCACCTCTGTCTTTTGTAGGTGTTACTCGTGTGTATCAGGAGAGGACAAGGCAATATTTTGGGGGTACAACTTATTTAAAATAATAATAATAATAATAATAATAAGAATAAGAATAATAATAATAATAATAATAATAAGAATAATAATAATAATAATAATAATAAAAGGTTCATTTGATAAATACAGTATGCAAAATCTGAACATATACGCAAGACACAAGTGATAATTACATAACACGTAGAGACAGGACGGGCCAGTGGGTGTTACATAAGGACACCAACGGGGATGTACTGTACAGTCCCCCAAAATGTATCGTTCCCATGGGGTCGATGTGATTCGAGGCTTCCCGAGCAATATTACTCAACCTGTTTCTGAACGGTTGGTAGTTCTACATCCGCGACCTTTAAGCATGAATGAAAATATATGTTTTCGAACGATGTGGGTCCTCCGAGGCTTCTCATCATATATTACACGACTCGGAGGAGAGGATGTCGTAAATGGACACCAACGCCATGCCAGTCATCAATGGGATCTTAGATCGAATGGAGCGAGGAATTATCAGGGTGACATCACAAGAAGTTAAGATGTGAGAGGTGTTATCATTGCCTTCACAACGAGGGCATAAGTAATGCTTGAGATAGCACGGCGAACTGGGGTGAACGAACCAACTGGTGCCACACTGAAACTTACAACCACAATGGCTTATTGTAGGTGGACGGGGGTTCTGTTTCTTGATTCGAAACCTTATTTCGGTGTTAAAACAATGCAATTTACATATCAGTAACATGGCAGATCCCATTTAGACCTATATATTGTAAATTGCTGTAGCTGTTCATTCTAATATCAAGTATTATTTGCTTAGTCACTCTTCATAAACCAGATATATCATGAACAACATAAATTGGCATATTGTGAAACTCGGCATGAATGAAACTCCGTTAGTACAACGACGTAATTGTGAAATATTCATTTTGAGGTCTGTCTCAGTCTCAGTTATGATGTTCTGAAACATTTCCATTCAATATATATTTCAGTGTTATTGTAATCACCAGTCAGAGGCTTGTTTACACGTGCCTTGCTTCTACCCAGCACGATACATACATTAATACAGCTTTATGGATTTCCTGTTATATTGAATTATCTAGTATCACATCTTTAGCTATTGCTGATATGGTGAGCAGGCATACCAACTTATGATGATGTACCGGGGATCATATCAAAGCATTTTGTCTAGTGTTTGAAATTGCAGCGACAGAAAATCTAACGAAACTTTTTTGAGGGACTGTACAAAAGCTCACATGATAGAGGACAAAGACTGTCTGTTTATCGACACTACCCCCCCCCCCCCCCTCTACATGATGACAGAAATTTAATGGTTAAATCGGATACCGTCTAAACTACATCTCCTAATATGGCAGATCAGTTATTGGGGTACTGGGGGCTGGTGGGGGGCTAAATCGGCATTCCGTGTTAATCAAAAGCTTTCACTAGATCCTATGCGAAGTTTTGCCAGCCAGGTTAATTTATTGTAGTCGTCTCTCTCAGGGATGGAGGTTGTCGAGGTACTCCTGACAGTCTGTAACGGGACTTTTATGTTTATTGAGACTTGCCTTAAAAATTTTATTATTGCTAGGTAAAAGTGCGTAAGTTAAAGTCTTTGTAACACCTGGTGGTCAATGTGTATTTCTACTTGTTGGTCAACTTGTATAATTACCTTAGTTGTCGTAGCACAGTAATAACATAGTAACGCCATGTATTTATTTTAGGTAAATTTCAGCTAAATAAAAATTCACGTAAATGTACACTGATTTTATTGAGATGAAACACAGCATACAGCTAATGAAAGTTTTTGACAATTTATGCTCAAGGGGCAGACAGACAGACAGAAAGAGACGGAGAGAGACAGATAGACAGACAGAGCAGAGCAGACCAGACCAGACCATAACAATTACCTATGAAAATTTCCCTTGAAAATGATCTTCTATTAATGCATCTTACCAGAGATTGTTTTTTTAACTCCAGGAACTACACTACAGTGTGGCTCTAGACAGAAAGGCAATTAATTCCAGCCTCGTCCTGGGTGAAAAATAAATCATCCTCTGTCCATTTGTTCTTTTTCACACGAGAGTAATACACGGCCCAAAGAGGTCATCATTAACTGTCTTCTACTCTCTTCTTCCTCCTCTCCCTACTCATCCTCTTCCTCTTTTCAAGCTTCTTCCCCTCCTCCTTCTCCTCTTCTGATGCTATGAACGTCACCCCCGTTGCTGTGAACATTACGACGTTGCCACGACGTGACCTCTACTGCTGTGAACGTGACCTTGGTTAAATTTCCTCTCCTCGCTGTTGCTATGAACGTCACCCCTGTGGCTATGAACGTCACCCCTGTGGCTATGAACGTCACTCCTGCTGCTATGAACGTCACCCCTGTGGCTATGAACGTCACTCCTGCTGCTATGAACGTCACCCCTGTGGCTATGAACGTCACCCCTGTGGCTATGAACGTCAATCCTGCTGCTATGAACGTCACCCCTGTGGCTATGAACGTCACCCCTGCTGCTATGATCGTGACCTCTGCCGCTGTGAACGTAACCTTGGTTCACCTTCCCCTCCTACTCGACCGTGAGGAACGTGACTGTGTTCAGCTTATCACAGCCATTTTGTCCGTGGCCTTCCCAGTTGAAGTGGTGTGTGTGTGTGTGTGTGTGTGTGTGTGTAAAACAAATCTAGAAGAAGTTTTCGTAATTCTGATAAGAAAATCTGCGAAATAAACATGAGGAAGTTCGTAAAATATGGATTGAAAAAGTCAGTGACAGGGACGAGAACACCTGTGCAATAAGCATCATTAAGGCTCTGCAATAAAGCGGATTAATAATAGTGCACAATAAGCTTTAGACAAGGCTGAATAACAGTTTGCAACAAGCATCAAAAAAGCTCTGCTATAAAGACTGAGTAAAGGTGTACAAGAACTAATTAGAAAACTGTACACTGCACAGGTTAACACACCGGAACACTCAGAGACGTCAACATATCACCACCTTACACAACCTCTTCCTCCTAAACACAACCATCTAGTCAGAGATGACCTTAACTGACATGTATCAGCTTCAGGACTAAACTCATCTGGGTTCAACTACGGTGCTATAGGAATAGGTACGTTGGTTTGTTAGAATGTAATCAACAGAACTCGTACGTGTTGTTTGGGAATAAATGGCTTTAAGACGGAAAAACAGAGAGAGACAGACAGACAGACAGACAGACAGACAAAAGACAGACACAGACAAACAGATAAAGACAGACAGACAGACATACAGACAGGCACAGACAGACAGACAGACAGACTGTATAAGAACAAGATGAAGTTAAATTTCCAAGTAGGAAAAGTGTAATGGTGTGATATATGTCACCCTCACTCGAACTCTCCTATAAACAGACAGACGGTTGATATACAAACAAGTCACACACACACACACACACGTACACCCCCAACACACACACACTACACTCGTACACCCCCAACACACACACACTACACTCCCCACACACACACCCACACACACACGTACACCCCCCAACACACACACACTACACTCCCCACACACACACACCCACACCCACTCCCACTCTCCCACACAGAGGAAGACAAGCGAACACACTCCAAAATATAGGATCATCAAGCCGAATACAAGAAGACCACAATACCAAGGAATGAGAAGTTGAATACAGGCCGGAGAAATAGCCACAACGGGGGAAAACTCACTGATACAAGACGTGCATTGAGATTAATGACAGCCAGTGAAGGGGGAATTAGGAGGTGGAAGTGACAAGTATATGGAGGTGTGGCGGAACAAGCGGTGCAACAGAGAGCCAGAGGAGGATGAAGAGGGGGCGAGAAGGAAGAGGAGAAAAGGGTCCGAGCAAAGTCCCGGATCTAGTGAGGAGAAATGTTTGTGTATGGAAGAGATCAAGAGAAGGACGACGAGGAAATATAAGCAAAATCCGACAGTCAGGAGAATTTCTGGTACAGAGAGGAGACCAAGAGGGCAAGAGAGGAAAAAGGGAGGAGGAGGAGGGGGAAGAGCGAGAGGAGGAAAAGAAAGAAGGGGGGGAAAAGAGCAGAAGAACAGGAGGTGGAGGAGGAGGAGAAGAAGGAGGAGGAATAGAAAAGAAACAGCGGGGGAGGAAGAAGAGCAGGGGGAAGAGGAGGACCCAACACTAATATGTACTACAGGTCATCGCCATTATCAGACCCGGTGTACCTCCTCACTAACACCTCCTTCATGACCACTAGAAGACCTCGTTCTAAAAATACAACCCGAGCCATTAGAAATAGTGCATCCACTCAGACCGTAAGTGGCTTTAACTTTGAAATTACTTGAGCTGCCGACGCCTCCAACAATTCCATATAGGAACCGGACGTGTGCAGTTTTAAGCTAAAATTCGAAATGAGTTATTCAAATCAATGGATAGTTATCGAGAGGACGCCATGCCTGCCACCGACGAACGGATAGCATCATTAAATATCCCCTGAATTGTACATCTGGGAATAAAAGAGAAAATAAAAAAAAATATTAGAAAATAATCTATAATTACTCCCTCTACCTATCTTAGTTGTTGTGAATACGTATGGCGCCTCTATACAAGACCTGACCCTCTCTCGCCTCTCAAAGCCAAGTATCACCAGTTTGACCTCTACCCAACCTGTCTTCAAAATATGGTTCTCTCACTATGGATCCACATGTCTAAATCGAATTCACTCTCTCATAATCCCAAGAAACTCCTCCGCTTCAGGTAAATGTATTCCCCCCTTTCTCCTCACTCATTTTGTTTGCCCCTTCTGATCCTAAATTTCAACTGTATGTTTCTTAAATACAATGCCCATTCCCTTAGCTTTGACATCCTCACATCTACAACATCTACAAAAGATCTGATCACGTTCCCAAAATACAATGCATATTTCCTTTTCATCTACCATAGCCTTGACTTATGCCAACATCAGTTACTAAAAATCTACTCACGTTTCCTAAATGCAATGCCTGTCACCCTAACATCTACTACCCCCCCCCCCCCCCAGCAGTGGAAGAGCGACAATGCCAGCAGCAGGAAAGCCCCACAGTACCCCCTCGCTCCGCCCTCCTCGCGACGCAGAGACGAAAGATGGGGGAGGAGCAGGAGGAGACCCCCTGGAGTTGGGGCCCCTCTGGGCAGGGGGAGAGGGGGTGACAAGAGCACAGAGCAGCACAGACACAAGTCTAAAAGGAACCTATCTCAAGTCTGGAAGTGGGTCTGCTGAAGGGGGGGGGGGGGGTTAAAGCTTGGCCCACTAGTGTGAGAGGGAGGGACTGGAGGAAAAGAGGGAGGGAGGGAGGGTCGTTGGGAGGGAGAGTGGGCAGGACCTAGTAAGCGGGAGAATCGATGCACGTGGAGGGTGGGCCGGGGAAATGCCAAAGTTCACCCACACGGAGATGGAACTACTGGTAACTGCTGTCGACGGTGTTGGTGCTAGTAGTAGTGTTGATGTGAGGTACTGGTGATGCTAGTGGTGTTGGTGTGAGGTTTTGGTGTGAGGTGTTGGTGTGAGGTACTGGTTGTGCTGGTGGTGGTGTGAGGTGTTGGTGTGAGGTGTTGGTGTAAGGTATTGGTAGTGCTAGTGGTGGTGCTAGTGGTGGTGTTAGTGTGGGAAGTTGGTGGTGCTAGTAGTGGTGGTGTTAGTGTGGGGAGTTGATGGTGATAGTGGTGGTGTTGGTGATGGTGATGTTGGTGCTAGTAGTGGCGTTGGTGTGAGATACTGGTGTGGTGTTAATGGTAGTGTTGGTGATAGTGGTGGTGTTGGTGTGAAGTACTGGTGGGTGATGAGACGGTCATGAATGTCGATGGTGATGAAAATGGTGATGGTTGATACAGATGGTGACTTCTCTTGTTGGTGATTTCGAGGTTAAAGAGGTCATGGTGTTGAGGATATAGATAGTGAGTGGTGCTGGTGAGGCTAAAATGGTGATAATACTATGGTGGTGATAATGACACTAGTGATGGTGACGTTTTGGTGGTGACTTTATTGTTACCACTGGTTTAATGCTGGTGACTTTGTGGTGGTGATAATACTGGTTGTGGTAACTGTGGTAATGGTGACGTTGCTGACGATGGTAAGCGGTGAGGTGAGTGGCCAAGTTTTATGGTGTTGGTGCTGGTGATGATGTGGTGTTGATGACGTGGTGTTGATGTTGGTGTGTGTAGGAACAACGGTGTTGGTGGTGGTTTTCGTAGCACTGGTATTGATGGTGGTAGTGGTGGTGGTAGTGAATATTGCTGGTGGTAGTAGGTGGACTTGTTTGTATTAAGTGGTGGTGATTGTGGTAGTGGGTGGTGGTAGTGGTCGGCGTGGTGGTAGTGGTGATGGTAAGGGTGATGCTGGGTATAGTGGGTGGTGATGATGGCAATAGTAGTGTTGATAGTGATGGTGGTAGTAGTATTAGTGGCAATGGGGTAGAGATGGTACTGATAGCTTTGTGGTAGCAGCTATCTTGATGGTAGTGATGGTAGTGATGGTAGTGGTGATAATGATGGTAGCGGTAGTGATGAGAGTAATGATCTTGATGGTGGTGGAGGTGATGGAGATGATATTGGTGGTGATGATATTGGTGATGATGATAATACTGGTAGTGGTGATGGTATTGATTTTCAGGGTGGTGGAGGGTTGTAGCAATAGTGGAGGGAGGATGCTGGTAGTGATGATGATAATGATGGTGGCTGTAGTGGTGGAGGTGAATTCTATTGCGTGGTGAATATTGTAATAAAAATGGTATTAATGGTGGTTGGAGGGTTGACGACTGTTTGGTAGTGAGTATGTTAAAGAATTGGTAGTGGTGGTAGTTGTGGTAATGTTGATTAAGTTATGGTAGGTGAGGTGATGGTGATTGTGGTGTTGGAGGTGACGGTGGATGTGGTGTTGGTGGTGACAGTGGAGGTATTGGTGGTGATAGTGTTGTAATGTTGGTGTTGATAATATTGGTGGCGATTGTGTTGGTAACGGTGGTATTTTTTTTTTTTCGAAATGTGTAATGGATTAGGGGAGAAAGTTGTGTCCTGATATTGTTGGTGAAAGTTATGCCATGATATTGTTGGGTAAATTTGTTCTGTGATATTGTTGGTGAAAGTTCTACCCTGATATTGTTGGTGAAAGTCATGCCATGATATCGTTGAGGAAATTTGTGCTGTGATATTGTTGGTGAAAGTTCTACCCTGATATTGTTGGTGAAAGTTCTACCCTGATATTGTTGGTGAAAGTTATGCCTCGGTAGTGTTGGTTTAAGTTATCCCTTCGTATCTAATCGCCGGTGAAAGTTGTGCTTTGATGTTGAAAGTTGTGCAATGACGTTGGTGAAATGGTGGAGTGGGTAGTTCTAATATTTTGGCTGGTTGTTGTGGTGGTGGTGGTGACGGTGATGGTGATGGTGACACTATTGTTGTTGATTGGGGTGATGGTTATTGTTTAGGTTAGGTAGTGAAGGTGATGATACTACTGGTGATGATAATGGCACTACTACAATTTATGGCGGTGCTTGTGATAGTTTTATTAGCTACGATGTTTGGTGGTGATGGTGGTAGTAGTTTTATTACTACTATTGTTGGAGGCAATTGTGATGGTTTTACTAGTGTGTTGGTGATGGTGGTAGTAATGGTAGTTAAATTATTTTTGGTGGTGTATGAGGTGGTGGTAGTACAACTAATTTTAGTAGTAATAGTGAAATAAGTCGGGACCTCATTCCGTTAACTACAGTAAATGGACAATAGATAAATGATAATTGTACTCTAGTAATATTTCATAAAGATATAACTACTGTACATGAATAAAGTAATACTGATTTTTACATTTTTTTTTATTCATTTGTCATTTCATATTAAAGTGTTTAACTTATTTAGAATATCAAGAAAATATAAAACACCAAACATCAGCATTGAAAAATTACACGAGACAAGTAATTTGGGTTTAGTGAATCATTAAATTTGTCAAAAAATTACTAATTCCAAAATTCCAACTTTTGGAACCGAGATCTTTAATCGGCGTGTTGAGGAGTCCCGATACAGCACGTTAGTTGTACATAAACAATTCATGCAACATACACCATATTATTAGAGGCTGTTGTTTTACTCATTATTTTATCACGTGTAAGAGACGGTCATTGAAAGGTACTGCAGTCATCCCTAAATGAGAAAAGATTGTTTGTACTAATTAGTTGAGTATAATATAATGCAGTGTGTACACTTTAAGAAATTGTCACCAGCCTATTGGTAGGTGTGAACAGTTGCATCATGACATGTGCGGATAAGAGTTAGGTGTGTGTAAGTGTGTGTGTGTGTGTGAGCGCGCGCTATTACAAGGGCCAGATGTACGAGAATCTGACAATTGACGGAAATAACCAGTAACTGGAGAATTTTCGACTTTCTCAAGTGTTTCCACTTTTCACTTCTGTTGTTTGAATTACTTTCACTGTAAAACTTCAATAGCTTCTGTTTATTGTCCTTCAAAACAGATAGTCGCCGTTCCTAGCGCAGGAGTTTGTTTACACTCGCCTATACTCAGTCGCTGCCGTATCTTAATTTCTTTTCTATTGTAAATGTAATTATCTTCTTAGTGTGAGTAACGATGCTTGAAATGATAAGACTTCCATTGTTCGTTTCTCGGAGGCCAGAGGTGACACAGGAGTGCAGCTTTAGCCAGTGAAAATTGAGTAATGTAACAAGGCGGCAACACTAAGATACTTTCAATACAGCAGAAATGATAAATTCTGTTAAAAAAATTTCTCTGAGATAAATATATTTCTTTAGAATGGAATTTTGTTGTAGTGCTATTTTTGGCAGAAGTAATGATGAGATGTTACTATTTCTGGAGGTGGTGGAGGCTCGGCCAGCGCTGGTAGTGGTATGACGGACACCTGCATTACCTTACACATAAACATTTACATAATTATCAAACTACTCCTTCAAAACAAGAATGGTGATGGTGAAAAGGTAATGGTGATGATGGTTGGTGATGTTTATAGAGCCATATTAGTGGTTAATGTTAGTCTTGGTACCGTGGAAAATATATATTGACATTCGGAACAATTGTATATATGGTTATGGTGATAGTGACAGTGATTTTATGACAGTGACACTAACGATGCTTCATGGGGACAGTAGAGACCTTGGAAGATAATGGCGTGTTGGCTATGATGGTGATGAATGGTGAAGCTTGTGGTGTTGGTTATGATGTTGCTAATGAACGAGGATAAAGTAATGGTGAAATCTGTATCGATTGTACGCCTATATTATAATAGTGGTGTGTGTGTGTAGTGGTGATTGTGGTGGAGGGAAACTGATGATGGTGAAAGCCTAAAAGTCCACGATGGTCGAGTGATTTTTTTCAGTAATATTTCAACTTAAAAGACCTAGTCACCTTGCTGAACGCTACTCGCCTCACTAGGTGGTGGTAGTGTGAGACATGTCAATAATGGTTGTGTATAATTGGCGAGTGGTGAGGCACGATCATTCTGTATCCATCATGTGAGTGCTCTGGTCTAGGGCTTACATGGCAGTATAATAATGACGGTATCATACACACAAGATCAAGTATGGTAAACAACCTCATTAAGGTCTAAAGGGACAATTAACTGAAGAATATTAATTATATTTTAGGTAGGAATAATAATTTTATAGCTATATTATGATGATCCAAAGATATAGGTGACCAAATTAGTATTGTATATAGTGAATTGCAATATGGTAACTTCTGATAATTTAGCCGGAATTATAACTTATAATTCCGGCGTCATCACCGCCATTACCGTCGTCATAATGGTGATGACAGTGTGATGTGCCTTGAAACTTATTTGAATGTGATGATGGTGATGGAAAGGATGTGGAAGAAGACAGCTGAGGATGGAGGTAAAAGTAAATTGATACTGACGTGAAGATGAGGATGAAGAGGAAAGAGAAAAAATGAATAAGAAGAACAGATATGAGACAAAGACGCTGCCAGAGGGTTAGTTGGAGAGAATAGTGGTAGTTGTGTGAAGACCAGGAAATTGTTGACTTAACTTCGCTTAATTAGTGCTGGTAATTGTGGTAGTGGTGGTTGTGGTAGTAGTGGTAGCTCTGGTACTGGTGGTGGTTGTGGCAGTGGTGGTTGTGGCAGTGGTGATGGTGGTAGTGGTGATGACGGTGGTAGTGGTAATGATGGTGGTAGTAGTGAGATGATGGTGGTGGTAGTGATGGTGATGATGGTAGTTGTGGTGGTGGTGGTGGTGGTGGTGGTAGTAATAGTGGTGGTGACTCTGGCACTGGTGGGTGTTATGGCATTGGTGGTGGTGGTAGTTGTTGTGATGGTAGTGGTGATGATGGTGGTAGTGGTGATGATGATGGCGGTGATGGTAGTGGCGATGATGGTGGTGGTGATTGTGGTAGTGGTGATGATGATGGCGGTGATGGTGGTGGTAGTGGCGATGATGGTGGTGGTCGTAGCAATGGAGGTGGTGGTGATTGTACTGTGGTGAAGGATTTTGTCAACGATGGTAAAACTCTAAATTCCCTCTTAGAAACGTGGGTGAGGTGAAATATTGTTACGATTAGGTTATATTAAATTAATTATACTGTCTTTAGTTTATATATACTGTGAAAGGCAAAAGTTCTATCGCTCTCGCCACTTCATGAACCAGGAGACTCAGACTCGTGGCCGGGGAAATGTATGTGTGTCTACTGTGTCGGTTTCATGAGTCTGAATCTCAGGGTTCATGAAGCAACAGGAGAGGCGACACCATTTTGACCGTGACCCTACATACAGACGTTAGATTAAGGTAGTTATATTATCTAGATCAGTTTAGTCATGCACTATAGTTTGACTGTATTAGACATATAGTTAAATTGCGTAAGACTTTGCTAAATTAGATTTAATAATATATATACCTGGATTAGTGTAGATATGGTTGGACTAGGTAATATAATAGCTTAAGTTGCATATAGTTAGATAGGGTAAAACTCCGTTCTCTGGAGAGCAGCATCCCTGGCAGCAGTGGCTGTACAAGAGATCACAAGGGCGGTATCCTATCACAGTGAAAGCATCAAAGGATATTCACGCTTGAAAGGAGCCCCCTATATATATTGTTGCGTCTTTGTGACGGCGGACGAAGACTTTTCAAAACAAGATCAGTCGACAATAACAAAAATCAGAAAATAAGTAAAATCACGAATTTATTTTTACATATAAACAGTTTAGCTGATATACGACAAGGAGGGATTAGCCAAGCCTCTTTAATCACCGTAGCGCCCCCCCCCCCCTTGCCAAAAATCGGAAGATATCTGAAGCTGAAATGAATATATCCCATTGAGATGTCGTGAACCACATGCATCTTTCCTTTATATAACCTTCACTCTCGATAATTGTTGAGATGTGAGGCTTGAGACAAAAGCAGAACATTAAACAATAACATGGGAGACGTGGAGGAGGCTAACTGTAGGTGGTAGTCCTTCATATCTCGCCTCTGGGCTGGTTGATGGTTGTTACACCTTCCCTCAGGAGGAGTAAACCTCAGCAAATGTTATCATTCTGTACACGAAGAGTTAATTAGTTATCTTGTTTTTACCTCAATATTTATCATCATCCTCTTCACCATCTCCTCTATCTTTCCCTACCCTCGTCATTCTCACCATCGTCGTTTCTTTCATCATCAAAGTATTCATATCGTTATTTCTCATGATGCACTTTACGACACACAGACATTAACTACATGCCAGATAAAAATATTCAGCCATTTATATCCTTATATGATAAATCCTTGTGTTGAAAAGATAAATGACTATACGCTTATTTCAAATGCATTAGACGTTTGTCGTAGAAACGAAGCTTATAGTGAACGGCGCTTAATAGTCCTGGTAGTTGGAGTTCCTAATTCAAGTAAACAAACAAAAAACAACAACAACAAATCAGTTAAGCCAATGGAGAACCGGGCTTAATCTGTTGGGGACGAAATGGGTTAAATCATCGTCTTCAAAAGGTTAAACCAGTCATCAAAGGGTTAAATCGTTATTACAGGGTTAAATCATCGACCTCGGAAGTTAAATTATCGTCCTCAAAGGTTAAATCATCGTCCTCAAAGGGATTAAACTATCGTCATCAAAGTATTATCAAACCATTATCATGACCACAGAGTTAAACCATCTCCCTCGAAGGGCTCAATAACCCTGGCAGTTGACATATCTAAAACAACAACATCATCAAGCATTGTTCGAGAATCTTAGGGGAGTTGACCTCAAGGAGTTGGTCACACCGAGGTGCCCATCAGTGTGTAATTATGTAAGAAAAGTGAACAAATACCTGTGTTTCCTATGTGTACAACAAGATGTTTATTGATGTATATTGTACATTTATTGCTGTTCGATGCGTTAGTATGTTATATATGTTATAATTACTATACCCATAACTGTACCTGTACTGTGTCTCTACTATTGCTAATGTTTCCTGACAGTACTGCCCTATTATTATTATTACCGTATTATCACTAATAACAAGTAAGACATGTGCTTCGAAGTGAGTCCCGCATGCTTCCCTGTTGGGCACTGTAAACGCTTCTGCGCTTCACCTTGCACAGGATGTAAGGGGGTGCCCAATAAACTAGCCCCCTCCCGGACAATCTGTAAATCTGTATCGAAGTGAGTCCCCCGGGTGGAATATGAGGGACTTCAACGTCACACACCTCCTCCACCTCTCACTATTGGTTGTAGTTCCTTTCATATTAAGAATCCAGTACTTCTAGATCCCTCATTTATTATACCACCGAGATACAGAGTATACATACTGCCTATCAATTTTAACAAGGTATTTTGGGTTATATCGACACACCAAATTTGATCGAAATCTCTCTCTCTCTCTCTCTCTCTCTCTGATGAAGACAGACGTATGGACAAACAGCACTTTCCAAGCCCTGTTCCGTTATTGACCAAGGGATAAACAAAAATAATCCCAAAGGATTTCTAGCGGAGTAATATTGTCATGTTTTAAACCTTCGCTCGAATCTTAATAACTAAAGAAATATTCTCACCGGTGGCATCATCATTTTAATGCATGGTATTGAATGATATATATAGTTTATTAGTGTGCAAGAGAAATAGAGAATCAGAAATGCAGATAGAGAGGACGGTAGCTATTGAGTAGTGGTGACTTATTGGTAAAGTATCTCCTTGTATCTAGACTAAAGAGCCACCTTTATGAAATGAATAACATACCCGGTATATAACATACTGTAACTACATATGAAGTGTTACCCTCACCTGTACATCAACTTTTATTGTTACCTATACCTGTGTCACTACCTGTGTCTATACTTTCACCTATACCACTGCTGATACTTACACCTTCCTGATATTCTAAACCTGTACTTGTATCTGAACTTATACTTGTATCTAAACCTGTAATTATCAAAACTTACACTTGTACCTAAATCTGCACCTGTACAGTCGCCTGCATTTATACCTGGTACAGTGGCAGATGTGGCAACTCTGTGGGATGCTTATCTAGCATCCTTAGTCTGACTACTATTGCGAGGTTCCTGAGGGCCATTCCAGGAGTTATAATACTATGTAAACAAACACAGAGTTATAACATCTCTCAAACGCACCAAGTAATGTACCAGGCATGAGTGCAGGCGACTGTACCTAAACCTCAATGGCTGACAGGCGACAGTTAGCACGGCGTATCTTCCTGTACTGGTGAAAATGTTCCCACTAATGACTTACTAACACGTGAATAGTTTATTTACATCACAACACTTTGATGTAAAGAAATGTTTTGCGAGAGACCGACATCTGTGGGTAAGGGAGGTTTATAATATATATATATATATATATATATATATATATATATATATATATATATATATATATATATATAAATATACATACATATATATATATATATATATATATATATATATATATATATATATATATATATATATATATATATATATCACACAAAGCCAGTTGGTTCATTTTTATTAATTAACTAATTCTAATAAGCATATAATATTATTCATCTACACATCATCTCCAGTATACACCAGGACCTGACTCACTATCCTATGTGGACTATGAGGGTGTCGGAGGCGGTGATGGTGGTGATGGTGGGGGTGGTAGTGGTGGTGGGGGTGATAGTGATGGAGGTGTTACCGGAAGTTATAGTGGTGATAGTGATGGTGGTGATGGTGGTGGTGGTGATAGTGGTGGTGACAGTGGTGATAGTGTGGGTCTCATGTAGTAGTCCAGCAGTTCTTCACATCACCATAGTACTCGTCTGTCCCTCAGTAAACAAAACTTAACTATTCGTATCTAAATATATTAACTTCAAAAATTACTTTATAATTCAATCACCAACAGTGGCCAGTTAAAAAAAATCCATGAACGGTAGGAGTAATAATTATAATGACTAACAAAATAATGAGGACAATCGTGAAGAGGAGCCTGATCGATCGCCCAGCGTCTGAGCAACACAAGCTTACTGATCAATAAACATGTACAGAGTAGATCAATGTCCCAGGTAACGTGTGAAGAATAAATAACATCCAAAGGAGTATTGGAAAAATCACCAAATTCCCCCCCCCCCCCCCCAAAAAAAAAAAAAAAAACATACGTCTTTTCCAGGAAGTTGTTGTTAAAAGTTACAAGTGCTCGTTCTCTTACACGTGATGAGAGATATTTTCCTAAGAGGTATTACATCATGTTTCACTTTGTGCCCGTTTCACCAGCCGCTTCTCTCCTTCCTGTCCGTATACACCACAAGTTTCATAACAAGTGTGAAAATTTACGTCACTTGAGGTGTTGAGAGCCACTACAAATCTTAGCCAGGAGAGATAGTTAACTTGTGTAACTTATCGGACCTCTCACAAAAAAAGTTTGTGGCTCTTCCCCGACCTCAGCGATACATCATATATACAGTGTGTGTGTGTGTGTGTGTGTGTGTGTGTGTGTGTACGTGCGTGTGTACGTGCGTGTGCGAGTGTGTGTGTGCATCTGTGTGTGATTACCTTCGGTTTTATCTCTATCTGATTCTCTGTTTCACTTACAAACACACTAATATACACATGAAGAACCTAAGCGTATACATACAACCACACATACACACACACCAATAATACACACATCCATACACCTGCACACTCATGTATAAACACGTATGACTGATAGAGCAATATCTATCAAAGGTTTAAATATTGTGACTCGTAACTACGCATTTTACACAGTAAGTCATGACAAGAGGTAAACACTCCATACATTATGTCACAATACGTCCATACTTCACCCAACACTCAACTCCTCCAACTTTTCCTGTTCTTCCTCCACGACCATCTACTCCTCCTCCTCCATCACCACCTCTTCCTCCACCAGCTTCCCCTCCTTACAAGCAGTATGTAAACGCCAATAATATTTTTTCAACAGATAACATGTACGTAAATGAAGTGTGAAAGCAGAGATGCTTTTTCAGATGTAAATAAATTTCTCAGACCGTCCTTTTATTAATTGACTAAGTATTTCCATGTGTTATTAATACAGTTATTTATATATATATATATATATATATAAGTACTGGAGGTACACTTGATATCGAAATGCATTTGACTTTAAAAAGAATCTTTTTATTTCTTGATATTGGGATTCTCGTACAGAGTAAATAATTTTCAGGGCTCAATAATATTTACTAACTACATGACATGTAACTTAAAATGTTCAAGGCTGAGTATAAATTCACATGTAAATTACTCAATATTTTTTTTTTGACTGAATACTGGAACTTCCCTTTTGTAATAAATATTTTCGTAATTTTGGGGGAGTTGTGGGGGGGGGGAGTTGTGGGGGGGGAGTTGTGTGGGGGGGGAGTTGTGGGGGGGGGAGTTGTGGGGGGGGAGTTGTGGGGGGGGGGGAGTTGTGGGGGGGGGGGGAGGCGTGGGGGGGGAGTCGTGGGGGGGGGAGTTGTGGGGGGGGAGTTGTGGGGGGGGGGGAGTTGTGGGGGGGGGGGGGAGTTTTGGGGGGGGGGAGTTGTGGGGGGGGGGAGTTGTGGGGGGGGGGGAGTTGTGGGGGGGGGGAGAGTTGTGGGGGGGGAGAGTTGTGGGGGGGAGAGTGTGGGGGGGGGAGAGTTGTGGGGGGGGGAGTGTGGGGGGGGAGAGTTGTGGGGGGGGAGAGTTGTGGGGGGGGGAGAGTTGTGGGGGGGGGAGGAGTTGTGGGGGGGGAGGAGTTGTGGGGGGGGAGAGTTGTGGGTGGGGGGTTGTGGGGGGGGGGTGGGGGGGGGGTTGTGGGGGGGGGGGGGGGGGGGGGGTTGTGGGGGGGGGGGTGTGGGGGGGGGGGTGTTGTGGGGGGGGGGGTGGGGGGGGTGGTGTTGTGGGGGGGGGGAGTTGTGGGGGGGGAGGTGGGGGGGGGGGAGTTGTGGGGGGGGGGGGTTGTGGGGGGGGGGGGGGTGGGGGGGGGGTTGTGGGGGGGGGGAGTTGTGGGGGGGGAGTTGTGGGGGGGGGGAGTTGTGGGGGGGGGAGTTGTGGGGGGGGAGTGTGGGGGGGGGAGTTGTGGGGGGGGGAGTTGGGGGGGGGAGTTGTGGGGGGGGGAGTTGTGGGGGGGGAGTTGTGGGGGGGGGGGAGTTGTGGGGGGGGGAGTTGGGGGGGGGGGAGTTGTGGGGGGGGGGGAGTTGTGGGGGGGGAGTTGTGGGGGGGGGGAGTTGTGGGGGGGGAGTTGTGGGGGGGGGGAGTTGTGGGGGGGGAGTTGTGGGGGGGGGGAGTTGTGGGGGGGGGAAGTTGTGGGGGGGGAGTTGTGGGGGGGGGAGTTGTGGGGGGGGGAGTGTGGGGGGGGGAGTTGTGGGGGGGGGAGTTGTGGGGGGGGGGGAGTTGTGGGGGGGGGGAGTTGTGGGGGGGGGGAGTTGTGGGGGGGGGCTGTCAGCGAGGTGTGACCGCATGTCCTCCCTCCAACCACTCGGATTTTTCCTCTTCCTAGTCTCTATTTTTCCTTTTCTCTTTATTTCTCCATATTTCTGTATTTTTACCTGTATATTTATTTGTCGTATCTAATAATATAAATTTTATTTTGTAAACACCAGTCGTATTTACCTTTATTCAAGTCACTGGTGTTAATAGTGTATCTGTTTTTCATTTTTTCTCTCCATTATCGCTTTGTTTACCATATTTTCTTTATCTTATCGTCATGTCTCGTAATTTTATCCTCATCCTCCTTTTTTGTCATTCATCCTCATTTTTTATATTTCTCAATTCCATACATTTATACTTCTTCCTTCCTTCCTTCCTTCCTTCCTTCCTCCTACTTTTACTGCCAGCCTCCGCCCCATGTTCCTTTCACCACCTTCGTCTCTCCCTTCCGCCTTAGTTAGCATGGCCTTCCGTTGCCGCGTGTGTCTGCCCTCCCGCCGTCGGTCTGCCTTAAAGGTGAGGGCAGCAGAGTGGAGGGCCGACCCTTGCCCACGGTGCTGGCCGCCCACACTCCCTACAACACCGCCCTTTTGGTATCCTATAGACATTTCCTCTACCAGTACCACAAACCATCACGTAATTTCAACACATGTTAGGGAAAATTTTAACACATGATAGGAAATAACCTTGTGACAAAAGAACGCCTCGCATACAACCTGTGTTTAAGATCCCCTGGCACCTTAGTTACATCAGGGTCAATCTTTTGATGCAAGTCGGGGATATGAGGAAGGATGTTGTGTGATGAGTGTTTCTGTGGGTTATTCTCTGTCCTCAACAACAAATACCAAGTTAAACCCATACATGCCGCCACTCCTCCTCCTCCTCCTCCTCCTCCCTCTACACCACACATGCACTCGTAATTTTTTTCGCCCACTTCAAGACTGAATGCCAAGAGGAAGTGAGGTAAGGTGGGAGGTGAGAGAGGAGAGTGACGTAGGGAATGTGTGCACGATGACTCAAGAGGTGACATTTTTTTTGGCCTACAACGAACACAGCTGACAACTCGTGCCAGTTTTACATCTCTCAAAAAAAAAAAAGATAACATACACTCATTAGCTTTTCAATTACACAAAAATAAGACTAATCAAAGGTTTCTCTCTGGCATTACGTGCTAGTTAAATATATTTACTAATTTTATCTTGTTTGTATTTCAATACTGTTTGTGTTTCAATAAAGTCATGAAGCAAACACAAAGACAGAGAACAGTTATATTGCACACACCGTCACTAGTGAGTATACCAGCATGTGGGTCTGGTCCCTGGTACTTTCCCTGACACACATGACCCTAATAAAACACAGGTAATGATGCCCCAAGTGACACAAGAGGTGTATCAGGCGTCCTCCAACACACAGCTGACTTACCAATCCTGTAGGTCCAACTTATTCATTAAGCATGGGGCCCACTGGGATAGAGTTCCATTATAACTGTGCCCTATAGCCACTGGTTAGGTTAGGACTTTTTATGGCTGTTGGGGGAGGGGGAGAATTTGACCAGTCACCTATTTCTTGGCCGAGGGAGATGAGGGTCGCACCTGCCAAGTAGCGACGACCCGTGCTCAGCTCACAACGACGTTTAGTAGAAAATGGGAAAAAATAATCAGGGAGTAACTTGTGGATCCTTAATGATTTATATCACATTGAGGGTCGAGAGATTATGAATATTATACTTTGGGGGGAGGGAGGGGGGTCAATAATGTGAGGAAAGGAAAGACAGTGTTGTAAATATGTACGTTAGTCAAGAACAGCTTACTCGCCTGTGATTAGAATATTTTTTTTTTGGAGCACTCAACCCTCTCATAAAACGTTCAGGTTCGTGTTTTCTTCATATTTGTCTTTAACACCACAGAAAGGTAATAATATTCATTTTGAGGGGAAGGAAGACAATGATGAGAGAAAAGAAGTGAGGAAGATTAACATAATGAATTGTTTAATATACTGTATAATGACCAAGATTTTTTTTTCTTGTTCAATAGGAAGGATGAATACAGTGGTCATAATGGACTAGTGAATGACTACTAACCTTGTTACGCACTTAAAACCCCTAGTTGTTGAAGCGCAGTAATAACATTATAACATCAACAACTCGTGTACAGTGTGTTAAAACTGTGTGTGTGAGGAGGGAGAGGGCTGGTGTGTGTGTGTGTGTGTGAGGGGGGGGGGGCTGGTGTGTGTGTGTGAGGGGGGGCTGGTGTGTGTGTGTGAGGGGGGGCTGGTGTGTGTGTGTGAGGGGGGGCTGGTGTGTGTGTGTGAGGGGGGGCTGGTGTGTGTGTGTGAGGGGGGGCTGGTGTGTGTGTGTGAGGGGGGGGCTGGTGTGTGTGTGTGAGGGGGGCTGGTGTGTGTGTGTGAGGGGGGGCTGGTGTGTGTGTGTGGGGGGGGGGCTGGTGTGTGTGTGGGGGGGGGGCTGGTGTGTGTGTGGGGGGGGGCTGGTGTGTGTGTGGGGGGGGCTGGTGTGTGTGTGGGGGGGGGCTGGTGTGTGTGTGAGGGGGGGGGGGCTGGTGTGTGTGAGGGGGGGACTGGTATGTGTGAGGGGGGGGGGGCTGGTGTGTGTGTGAGGGGGGGCTGGTGTGTGTGTGGGGGGGGCTGGTGTGTGTGTGTGAAGGGGGCTGGTGTGTGTGTGTGGGGGGGGGGGCTGGTGTGTGTGTGTGTGAGGGGGGGCTGGTGTGTGTGTGTGTGAGGGGGGGCTGGTGTGTGTGTGTGAGGGGGGGCTGGTGTGTGTGTGTGAGGGGGGGGGCTGGTGTGTGTGTGTGTGTGAGGGGGGGCTGGTGTGTGTGTGTGAGGGGGGGGCTGGTGTGTGTGTGAGGGGGGGCTGGTGTGTGTGTGTGAAGGGGGCTGGTGTGTGTGTGAGGGGGGCTGGTGTGTGTGAGGGGGGGCTGGTGTGTGTGTGTGAGGGGGGCTGGTGTGTGTGTGAGGGGGGCTGGTGTGTGTGTGAGGGGGGGCCGGTGTGTGTGTGAGGGGGGCTGGTGTGTGTGTGAGGGGGGGCTGGTGTGTGTGTGAGGGGGGGCTGGTGTGTGTGTGTGTGTGTGAGGGGGGGCTGGTGTGTGTGTGTGTGAGGGGGGCTGGTGTGTGTGTGTGAGGGGGGGCTGGTGTGTGTGTGTGTGAGGGGGGGGGGCTGGTGTGTGTGTGTGTGTGTGAGGGGGGGCTGGTGTGTGTGTGAGGGGGGGGCTGGAAAAACAGCATCATAGACCTACACAAAAACATACAAACACACACACACACCTGACTACCCCTCCCCCCACCACCACACACATATTTTTGTTCTCTTTTAAGGTAACTGTTGTGTTAAACAAAGACCTGTTGAACTGTAATTAATAAACCTGAGTTCTTCAATTTTTGAAACTAAGAGCTACCGAACGCTAACTGATACCCTTACTAGTTGAAGCACTAATACATATAACTAATACCTAATGAACAGTACTCAATAACGGCAGGCAACTGAACCACCTAAACCTAATATCTAGTAAATGCTAAATAATAACCCAAGTAGGTGAGACACCTTAGACCTAGTGAACAGTACTCAATAAACCTAGCATTTGAAGCTCCTAAAACAAAGACCCTAGCAGTTGAAGCACCCATAACAAAGTACCCTAGCAGCTAAAGCACCTGTAACAAAGACCCTAGCAGTTAAAGCACCCATAACAAAGACCCTAGCAGCTAAAGCACCTGTAACAAAGACCCTAGCAGTTAAAGCACCCATAACAAAGACCCTAGCAGTTAAAGCACCCATAATAAAGATCCTAGCAGCTAAAGCACCTGTAACAAAGACCCTAGCAGTTAAAGCACCCATAACAAAGACCCTAGCAGTTAAAGCACGCATAACAAAGACCCTAGCAGTTAAAGCACCCATAACAAAGACCCTAGCAGTTAAAGCACCCATAACAAAGACCCTAGCAGTTGAAGCACCCATAACAAAGACCCTAGCAGTTAAAGCACCTGTAACAAAGACCCTAGCAGTTAAAGCACCCATAACAAAGACCCTAGCAGTTGAAGCACCCATAACAAAGACCCTAGCAGTTAAAGCACCCATAACAAAGACCCTAGCAGTTAAAGCACCCATAACAAAGACCCTAGCAGTTAAAGCACCCATAACAAAGACCCTAGCAGTTGAAGCACCCATAACAAAGACCCTAGCAGTTAAAGCACCTGTAACAAAGACCCTAGCAGTTAAAGCACCCATAACAAAGACCCTAGCAGTTGAAGCACCCATAACAAAGACCCTAGCAGTTGAAGCACCCATAACAAAGACCCTAGCAGTTGAAGCACCCATAACAAAGACCCTAGCAGTTAAAGCACCCATAACAAAGACCCTAGCAGTTGAAGCACCCATAACAAAGACCCTAGCAGTTGAAGCACCCATAACAAAGACCCTAGCAGTTAAAGCACCTGTAACAAAGACCCTAGCAGTTAAAGCACCCATAACAAAGACCCTAGCAGTTGAAGCACCCATAACAAAGACCCTAGCAGTTGAAGCACCCATAACAAAGAGCCTAGCAGTTAAAGCACCTGTAACAAAGACCCTAGCAGTTAAAGCACCCATAACAAAGACCCTAGCAGTTAAAGCACCCATAACAAAGACCCTAGCAGTTGAAGCACCCATAACAAAGACCCTAGCAGTTAAAGCACCAATAACAAAGACCCTAGCAGTTAAAGCACCCATAACAAAGACCCTAGCAGTTAAAGCACCCATAACAAAGACCCTAGCAGTTAAAGCACCTAAGTAAAATAAGAACAACTAAGGTTAACAGGGAACTAACACACTATATTACTGAGGAAAATTCAACCAAAAGAACATGTGTTTGTTGATGATAATACGAGTTAGTTAAGAAATATTTTCACACATAGAGAGGTCAATGCTTAATCATTTGAGGACAGTAATTTGATCCCTTGAGTGCGGTAAGTCAATCCCTTGAGTACAGTGACAGCCTTTTGAGTCCGGTGACTTCATCCCTTGAGTCCAGTAACTTTGGTTAATTTATGTTAGGTGTTGGTTAATTTTGGTTGGCTTGGACAATTTTGGTTAGGTTAGCCTAAGTTGGACTAAATTAGGTTGATTACGTTCAAAATATCTAATTATATATTATTTTTGGTTTTGTTTAACAGAACTTTTAAACTTTACAGTATATGTACTGTAGGTGTCTGCATATTTTTATTATATTTTTATTTTATTTTTTTGCTTGGTGGGTAAGTCGGTAAAAAAATTCAGTTTCTTAGTTGTGATGAATGCCATAGTTAGCCGAAGACTCACCACTGAGGAGCAACAGAGAGAGAGATCAGGGAGGATGTACAGTCAGCCAAAGATGCACCGACCCCACCCTGAATCTCGTGCTGGCAATTTTACCTGGCAATAGATGGTAAAGGTGATTGTGATTGGTGGATCTGTTTTCGGCTGTATCACTGTCAGGATAAATATTAAACAATCCAAAGGTAGAATTATTATAATAATAAACTATTCATTGTTATTTCAGGTCATGAGAAGTTTCCAAATGTTCGTATATTTCGTATAATGAAGAGAATCTTGGACAGTCCGCGTTCCCCGTTGTAGGACAGTTGCCAAGTCATTAATATAATTTCTTCATTATTTAAGCAAATTTGGAAACATTTGGAAACTTCTCATGATCTTAAATAACGATGAATAGTTTATTATTATAATGATTCTACCTTTGGATTGTTTAATATTTATCCTGACAGTGATACAGCCGAAAATAGATCCACCAATCACAATCACCTTTACATACAGCCTTCCTTTACCAAGTATTGCCAGGTAAAATTGCCAGCACGAGATTCAGGGTGGGGACAGTGCATCTTTGGCTGACTGTACGTGGTGGTGAAGTCTGTAAGGCAGTGCAATCTGTCATTCTCCCGAAAGTAAATAAACTGAGGCTTACTGTACGTCTTAAGATAATTGCTGACTGCTCTACAAGAGGTCAAGGAAAATTTAACTTTTAAAAAAATATGACTTGATCGTACCAGTGTAATGAATATGTCACTTCATGAACAAGTGTCATTAACAAATTGATTCATCATCACACAAGTTTCACTAGCAAAAAAGAGAAATTCTGAAGACATTATGAATAATAAATAAAGAAAGATAGATATAGATAGATATTTATTCAGTATCATCGTTATACAAGTTTACATTGATTAAAAACGTATACAGGCAATGTAGGTATACAATACACGAGTATATAGACAGTGCAGGTATACAAGCAATGGTAAACAGTAAATCGAATCGACCAAGGACAGCCAAGGTACCCACCATATGTTTATTTCCGGTAAGGTCCTTTGCTAAGGCTGGGAGGCTAATCTTTACACCAATAAATTTAGAAAATTAGGTGCGTGAATTTGTAGTTATATACAACAAGCACAACATTGAACCTATACTAACCGAGACTGATGGATCACTTCCACAATATAATATTCATTGGTTTGTAATGCCATAAATTACAACTGATGAAAAGAGACAAACCACAGGCCGTATGTGAGGTGATTCCAAGACATACATCACAGTGCACGCTGGATATAACCAACAGTATCATGGTCCGATGAACCAGATGATACAATGTTTTGCCTCCACTACTACACAACTGGACCTGACCTACCCCCTGGCTCGGCTGACCTACCCCCTGGATCGGCTGACCTACCCCCTGGCTCGGTTGACCTACCCCCTGGCTCGGCTGACCTACCCCCTGGCTCGGCTGACCTACCCCCTGGCTCGGCTGACCTACCCCCTGGCCTTGTTGAGACCACTTCACCAACGTGTCAGTGAGCTGGACATGTAAATTTTGTAACAGAAAGATCAAAACTTTTCCCATTGCAACGAATGGTGTTGGACGCTGATGCGTACGGCGGTGGTGCTGCTTTGTGGAGTTTGTCCTTGGCAGCAGCTGTGGTGAATTCTCTTTATCATGAGAGCGACTTCACTCTTCCTGATGGGTGTGCTAGAGCTTCACGGAATATAAACAAGGGTGAACAAGAATTGGCCACTGACTGCGTTATGCAGCACTTGCAAAGAAAATTCTCCCTTGCGCGAAATCTACTTTTATACAGGACAATAAAACTGGATACTGGGAAGAATAACGCACCTTATAAATATTTAGTGTATGACAAATCCATGCACGGAATGACCCCATGAAATGGATATATTAGCCTGATAATTATACTAAATGCTGGAAAAACACAAAATGACGCGATAAGGTCCACTTAAGTTGTAAATATGTCTTAACATAAATTTCTTATATTTTTTAAATATAACTTTAAATACATTTTTCACTCTTGAGATCTGGGTACTTGATAAAAACTTTTAATTGAATCATTTACATCACTAGATCATTTATAAACAATGTATTAGTTTAATTAATATGTCATAGAAAATGGAAACTCGAACATCATTAACATTAAGAATCTATACTGTTAGACAATACAGACTCAGGTTACTAAAAACGAACAACCTGGATCACACAAAAAATAGAAAATTAAGAATTTTTTCTTAAACAAAACAAAAGAACTAAACGAAAGGAAAGTTTTATATAACTGCAACACTAAGAATCTATGCCAACTTTTAACGCATTATGGATACTCTTATATATAAATAAATCTATTTTAACAAATATCAAGGGTTATATATCCTGCCATAAAATATATCAATAATGATAGGCCTCTTAATATACAATATACTTATCCCTTCCAATGTTGACCTTCCTCTCTCCGTCGTTATCCATCCCGTTATCCTTCCTTCCTTATTATCCTTCTCATCACCACTCCTCTTTTACCTTCCCTTACTGTGCTCATTGTCTCCCGTTATCCCTCCCCTTCCCCCATTTATCACTCGTTATCCTTCCTGTTATCCATACTTTCCCACCATCCTTCCCTTCCCCCCTACTATTCTTCTCTTCCTTGTTATCCTCCCCATCCCCACATGTTATCTTCTCTATCAAACGTTATCTCTTCATTATCCTTTGCCTCCCCTAGTTATTCTTCCCTCTCGTTGTTCTCTCCTTTACCTTCTCTTATACTCCTCCTCTCCGCCATATTATCCCCCCTCCACTTTGGGGTGAGGAGTAAGGGGGGGGGGAGAAGGGGGATAAAGGGGGTGACACACTTGGGGGTTAAATATTTCCCTAATTGGGTCTGATTACTGACACGCACCAGACAACGTTGATACCGCAGAGAAGGCAGGGGGTGAGGGGGGGAGGGGGTGAGAGGGGAGGGGGTGAGCGGGGAGGGGAGGGGGAAGGGGGGAGAGGGGAGGGGAGGGGGGAGGGGAGGGGGGGAGGGGAGGGGGGAGGGGAGGAAGGAGGGGGGAGGGGAGGGGGCAGGGGGGTCGAGTGGGACAGGGGGACGAGGGAGGCAGGGAGGGGTGGAAGGGCGAGAGGAAAGGGAAGGAGTAAGGGGGAAGGGTTGGGTAAGGGGGGAGGGGAGAGGGGCTGGAACAGGAGAGGAAGAGGGATCTAGAACAAGCAAGGGGAAGGGTAAAGGTCAAGCAGGGGGAGAAGACGAGTCAAGCAGGGGGAGGGGATGAGTCAAGCAGGGGGAGGGGACGAGTCAAGCAGGCGGAGGGGACGAGTCAAGCAGGGGGAGGGGACGAGTCAAGCAGGGGGAGGGGACGAGTCAAGCAGGGGGAGGGGACGAGTCAAGCAGGGGGAGGGGACGAGTCAAGCACGGAGAGGGGACGAGTCAAGCACGGGGAGGGGACGAGTCAAGCACGGGGAGGGGACGAGTCAAGCACGGGGAGGGGACGAGTCAAGCACGGGGAGGGGACGAGTCAAGCAGGGGGAGGGGACGAGTCAAGTAGGGGGAGGTGGTTAAGCAGGGGGACGGAGGTGGTTAAGCAGGGGGACGGAGGTGGTTAAGCAGTGGGACGGAGGTGGTTAAGCAGGGGGATTGGACGAGGTCAAGCAGGGGGAGGGGATGTGTCAACCATGTAATTTATACTTCTGTAAAAACAAGTAAATCGATTATATCAATACAGACATAACAGCTGTATTACACAATATAACTGTGTCTAAAAGCTTAATAATTTTATATTTTCAAGCTAAAACTGAAATCACTCCAGTGAGACGACGGAAAGTTGCTGAGCGGAAGACACACTGGACACAAACAAAGAGACAGTCCCCCCCTCCCCCTCCACCACTCCTTCGTTCAAGGGAAGGAGAGAGATGAAGAAACTGGTATAAATTAATCACTACATTTGAAGGAGAAATTTTCCGGAAGATTACACTGTGGGGTAGTGGTAGTGATCCCTGTTCACACGCAGAGGTCCAGGGTTCGATTCCCGACTAGTGGGATATTGTTTGTATATGGAAGTCCTCGTACTATAGAATACTTTACGAAGTTATAAAAGACGAGTGTCAGATGACTATTGGAAAAGTTTTGTTAACTACTTTCACACTGATAGCATATGCACTAACATGTAATTTTTACCTAAACACATACATACTTACAATTCTGCTCCCAACTATACCGCCCTTCAGGATTTATTTAACAGTCTCCAAAACTGGGCCGCCAACAACCATGTCACCATCAACCATACCAAGACCATGGTTATGCACATCAACCTCTCCTCCGACATTGTCCCACCTCCTTCCATTACTCTAGGTCCGAACACACTCCAGGTTGTAGATTCCACGAAGCTCCTCGGCGTCACCATAGACAACAAACTAAATTGGAAACCACACGTCAGTGAAGTTATCAAATCCTCCAGTTTCCGTCTCCACCTCCTCCGCCGACTCAAGTCCCTCGGAGTTCCTGCACACGAGCTCCTCAGTGTTTACACAACATTCATACTTCCCAAGCTCACCTATGCCTCCCCCACCTGGTCTTCCTCCCTAAATGCCACACAACGTAAACACCTAGAAAGAGTGCAAAAGAGGGCATGCAAGATTATTCTCTCCCCTTCCTACTCCACATATTAAGAAGCGCTCAACACACTGACCCTTTCGACTCTCACTGACCATCACCACGACCTCATCTGCAAATTTGGTAAGAAGCTTCTACACCATCCCCGACACCGGCTCCTACTACCACCTGAGATCCCTAGTCCGAGAATTGCTGTTCGACACCACAACCGCATCCAGCCCATACGTGCACGAACTGATCGCTATAAGAACAGCCCAGTCCCAACCATTGTAAAAATTATCAATAACTTGTAATAAATCAGTATATTCACTCCCAGCAAACACTACTCCTTGCACTGTCACTATGTTGAAATGAACTGTAGTTTGAGCTTTTCCCCATCTAGTTATTATATGTCTTATTTGTGTCACTTATGTTACTTGTATATTATTTGTAATTCGTAACCCATTCCCCAAATATGTAACTGTATATTTTCAGCCTTCTGGCTGCCAAGCTCTTTCAATAAACCGTTAATTATTATTATTATTATTATTATTATTATTATACCCGGTACACACGCACACTTCACTTACATTATGGTAATAAATTATGTGAGAGACAGGTGTGATAGTACGTTATGTGAGAGACAGGTGTGATAGTACATTATGAGAGTGACAGGTGTGATAGTTCGTTATGTGAGAGACAGGTGTGCTAGTACGTTATGTGAGAGACAGGTGTGATAGTACGTTATGTGAGAGACAGGTGTGATAGTACGTTATGTGAGAGACAGGTGTGATAGTACGTTATGTGAGAGACAGGTGTGATAGTTCGTCATGTGAGAGACAGGTGTGATAGTACGTTATGTGAGAGACAGGTGTGATAGTACATTATGAGAGAGACAGGTGTGATAGTTCGTTATGTGAGAGACAGGTGTGATAGTACATTATGTGAGAGACAGGTGTGATAGTACGTTATGTGAGAGACAGGTGTGATAGTACGTTATGTGAGAGACAGGTGTGATAGTACGTTATGTGAGAGACAGGTGTGATAGTACATTATGTGAGACAGGTGTGATAGTACGTTATGTGAGAGACAGGTGTGATAGTACGTTATGTGAGAGACAGGTGTGATAGTACATTATGAGAGACAGGGTTGGCAATACATTATGAAAGACAGGGGTGACAGGTTTAATAAAAAATCATAACATACCATCTATTTCAGGCTGTTTAGACTATGGGGAACAAATAGTTGTCCCGGGCAAGTGACTTTTGAATTTACTTTCCCGGGTATACATATATTTTTTACTTGCCCTGACATTTTTTTAGGAAATTTGCTTGCCCTGTTTCTTTTATGAGTAAATTAAATAAACATCTTAAATTGTCGAATTTATTGCGTGTATCAAGTCACAGGTCACTTGTATCCGTCTAAATCAGGGGTTCTCAACCAGGGGGGAATTTCCCTCCTCAGGTTTTCAGGGGGGGGGGGGGGGAACTGATACTAATATGGAAAAAAATAAAGGATTTTCAGTATTATATGCATATTATTTGGAATGCACTTTTTGAGGCAGACAATCTTGGAAAGGAGGGGGGAATGACATTCTGACATATGGTGAAAGGAGTGCATGGGGCAAACAAGGTTGAGAACCACTGGTCTAAATGGTGTCAAGGGTGATATTACTTGTCATGTGATGTCATAATTCGTGTCAAGTCAAGTCTACAGCAGCTTCTCAGCTTTGTGGTTCCTTTGACGAGAGGCTGGTTGGCAGCTGAATTTACTATAGGTATATGACCTGCACCTGACACAGCGGCCCGTTGACGGACCTCCCTGGTTTCACATGTGTGGTGAGGTCGGATCACGGAGCACCTAACCAATTCCAGTTTATGTATTTTCCTCTCAAAATATCAGCGTATCCATCGGACAAGCACATGGACATGAAAAATCACTTGCCCGGGCCACGAGACCGGGCACGCTGGGTACTGCTAATCTGTACAGGCTGCACCATTTGCTCTTAAACACATTTATTGAGCACATATACGAACACTTTCGGTAGCTGTACACATTTTAAATCTGGAAACAGTGCACAGAATATGTTGGTGAACATTTGGATAATGGAATCACAAAACCTTCCCAGTTTATCGATGTCTAAAGCGCGTCTCTCGGGTTTATTAATGAAGATATTATAATTATAGCTCGACTATGCGTCCCATACTTGTCTCTCCTTTATAGTTTATGAATGAAGAGCTGCAACTCCCCTTAACTGTGCACCATAAACATGTCTCTCTGCCATGGTTTATGAATGAGCAGCTGCCATATAGTTGTCTCTATTAACAAAGGTTGTGATCGCATTTTTGACAGACCCAAAGAGAGTTGAGTTGGTGGTGGTGGTGGCTATGGTGGTGGTGGCTGTGATAATAAGAACATAAGAACATAAGAATGGAGGAAACTGCAGCGGGCCTATTGGCCCATACTGGGCAGTCCCATTTACACCCAACCCCTATCGCTCATATAAGCATCCAACCTATGTTTGAAGCAATCCAGCGTATTCGAGTTAATGATGATATTTGGTAATTTGTTCCATTCATCCACTACTCTGTTTCCAAACCAGTGTTTACCTATTTCGGGCCTAAATCTAAATTCGTCTAATTTAAAACCATTGTTACGAGTTCGCTCCTGGTTGGATAGTTTGAGTACCTTTGTAATGTCCCCTTTGTTTAGCCATGACTTCCATTTATACACCTCTACCATGTCGCCCCTCGCGCTACGTCTCTCGAGGGAGAGCAAATTAAGATGCTTTAACCTGTCTCTATACTCAAGGTTCCTAATGCCCGGGATTAGTCTTGTCATTCTCCTCTGAATATTTTCCAAGGATTCTATATCCATTCTGTAAAACGGTGACCAGAACTGAACTGCGTAATCCAAGTGAGGTCTCACAAGCGCAAGATAGAGTCTTAAGATGACCTTGCTAGTCTTGTAATTAACACTCCTTTGTATGAACCCAAGTACTTTATTAGCCTTGTTTCGAACAAAAACACATTGTTTACTTGGCTTAAGATTTCTACTTATCATTACTCCTAAATCTCTCTCGCAGTCGGATTTCTCAATGACATCGTTGTTCATCTGGTATCTGGTTTCCCTGTTTACATCTCCTATACTGAGTACTTTACATTTGTCCACATTGAATTTCATCTGCCATTTTTCAGACCATTCGAAAATTTTGTTTACATCTTCCTGTAGTTTTGCCGAGTTCTCGTCAGATTCAATTACAAGTCCTATTTTAGTGTCATCAGCAAATATACTTATGTTGCTGTCTACACAAATCCACACACAAATATGACCCACACAAAAAGACCCTCCACAAAAA
This sequence comes from Homarus gammarus, assembly GCA_958450375.1. Lineage (NCBI taxonomy): Eukaryota > Metazoa > Arthropoda > Malacostraca > Decapoda > Nephropidae > Homarus > Homarus gammarus. The sequence goes on along the minus strand of CAUDMG010002966.1, from coordinate 1,426,039 downwards.
GACCCTCCATAAAAAAGACCAACACAATAAGACCCACACAAAAGAAGATCCATACAAGTGTATGTGAGGGTGAATGAATGAATGTTCACTGAAGTCTCAGCAACACTGAATGACTCATGACCTTCATCGTCAATACGGTATATAAATATCATCACCAAATTATAAAAGATTGTGACTAGTCGATGGTAGAGTGAGACTCGTGCTCCTCCTGCCTCGCTGGTCCGCTGGTCGCACCTGGCCCGGAGTGTGTTGGTGAGCGACGTTTGGCTGTGATAACAGGGCACCTTGTGTGTGTCCCTCCCTGGGATCACTTCTTTACGAAATATGTTATGATGACACTTGTGTTGTCATATCATAGAGGAGTGGTATGGGCCAGTGTGTGACTGTTACCGTAAAGTTAAGTTCCTCTCTGAGGAAATGTCGTGTTTGGGGTTCACGATTCTCAACGTCCCCCTAGGTAACACTCAACATACACGCCCACCAGTAAGCAGTCCGACAAAACTCACAAACACATTGGTGGGTTTTTTTATTATAATAATTATAATTTTCTTCAACTTGTGGTTGTGACCGACGGCCGCCACTGTACCAGCCTTGTTGACTAAACTACCAACAATGCCTGAGTCAACCTCCACGAGTCCACATATTATGATTCCCGAGGATTTGTCTCAATACTTTGAACCATTTACCAAGGACATGTGTAGCGCCAGTGTCCGTGTGTGAAGAAGCTTCCTGGTGGAAGATGATCAGGATTTACACAAAATTTATTTCCTCGTATACCATGAACAAGAACTATATGTACAGTATGTCCACCTGTACATTTTGTTCACCTATACACTATGCCCACCTGTACTTTATGACCACCTGTATACTTTGTTTCCCTGTACACTATGACCACCTGCATACTTTGTTTACCTGTACACTATGACCACCTGTGCACTATGACCATCTATACACTCTGCCCATCTGTAGACTATTTTCACCTGTACCTATGCCCACCGGTAGACTGTGTTCACCTGTACACTATGTTCACCTGTGCACTATGACCATCTATACACTCTGCCCACCTGTACACTGTGATTGAGAGTGGTGACCCACGGTAGTGGTGGAGATAGTGGTGCTGGTGATAGTAGTGGTGGTGAATACAGTGGTAGTGGTAATGGAGAGAGTGGTGGTGGTTGAGAGTGGTGACCCACGGTAGTGGTGGAGATAGTGGTGCTGGTGGTGACAGTGGTGGTGGAGAAAGTGGTGATGGGGATATTGGTGGTGGAGACAATGTTAGACAGTGGTGGAGGTGGTGGTGGTGGTGACAGTATGTATGTATGTATGTATTGTGGAGATCTGTGGTATAATGGTCACCATGCTCGCCTCGCAAACGAATAGACCCGGGTTCGATTCCTGGGCAGAGTGAAACTATGGGCAAGTTTCTTTACGCCATTTGCCTCTGTCTACCCAGCAGTAATTGTGGACCTGGATGTTAAATTACCCCGTGTTCCGGGGTAATGGTTAGCCAGTGCAGTTGGCGAGTTGTCCGGTCTTCTCGGACTATTTCTTGACACTGGGTCATGCAACTAGTTAACTTAGGGCATGGATGTTGTGTTGTCGACAGATTCTACAACTTAAAAATAAAAATAAATTCACGCCTAGGTGGCCCTAGGGCCGGCCATCCTCGTACACGAAGGACAACCATTATCTGTATGTACGTGTGTGTGTGTGTATGTATTCGCTATAGTTTCGAAAAATCATTTTCTATCATCAGCCTAAAAAACGGAAAAAGTAAAAAAAAATTACAGGTAATACAAAAGAAAAACGAAACATCATTATAATTTATCTTCCGCAAAACTTTTCAAAGTAAAATAGCAATACGATTTACAAACACTAAAAATGACGGAACACCTTAGTACAAAGCCAAAAACAGCACAAGCTAAAATGCACGGGAAGTATTATCCTTGAGAGAGAGAGAGAGAGAGAGAGAGAGAGAGAGAGAGAGAGAGAGAGAGAGAGAGAGAGAGAGACAATTTAATTAAAAAGCGCTTGAATAATGTATATGTATAAACTTACACATACATATGCATCACGATCAAATACAAACATCAACATCAACATATACAAGCACACGAACAAAATTATAACCTCATAGAATAAAAGGTAATGTAGTAATAACAATCAAACTCAGTTCTAATTCTTGCCACCTTTCATTAGTCAGAGAGTAATGGAACAATTGCCCCTACATATTAATTTTTTTGGGGGGGGGGGTAGATTTGCCGTCTTATGACCGTCACTGTTTGTGTTTAAGGTGCAAGCAGATGAGCGAGGGAAGGAGGAGCCCCAGAGAGACCAGATAGAACGAATGAGACCTTTATAAACAAAGTCTCAACCAATCAGCAGGGGATGAGACATGTATACACAATGACTCAACCAATCAGGAAGCAGATAAGACATACACAGAAGTCTCACCCAATTAGCTAGGAGATGAAACCTGTATACACAACGTCTCACCCAATCGGCAAGCAGATGAGACCTGTATAAATAACGCATCAACCAATCAACAGGCAGGTTTATGAACCCTTTAAATTATATCTGTGAAGGTGGAGATAAATATTTTATGTAAAGGGAGTAGAGATGCGATAATATCGAGGTGGAGTGAGTGTGTGTGTGTGTGTGTGTGTGTGTGTGTGTGTGTGTGTGTGTCAAGTAACAAGATAGTAACCACACAAGTAATACAACACAAACCAACAACACGTGTTAACAATCACTTATCACAATGCTAACTCTCACTAATATGTGTTTACACTGCAATTATAATTCTTCTTTACAAAAACACTAAAATCAACGAGTATAATTTTCGTGTCCCGTTTCATTACGAGTCATAATGTAACCTTCACTCACTCAAAGTTTCCCAGTAACCTTTTAATGGAACTAGTGAAGATATATATTAAATAAATCCATATAATCAGAATATAGTATTTCGATTAATGTAAAAAAAACATCATAGGTAAAAAAAAAAAAAATGCCCCAAAATAGGTAAGTTTACAAAATGTGGTCATATCCTGGTGATTAACTGCATTAACCAGACCATGACCACAATAACCCTTTAGCTAGAAAAAAATAAATAAATAAAATCCATCAGCCGTGTCAGTCAAGGCGGATATTAAACTGACAAAACACAGCCAAAAATTGAAAACCGATATGTAAATTAACCTGGGACAATATATTTAGTAATTTGTAGTTAATCTGGAGGAAAAGTCCCCCAGTGTATTTATTAATATTTCGATTATACACTGAACCTAACCTAACCTAACCAAAAGACCAGCAAGAAATTGTAAAGAAGTGAACTACGACACGAATGTTGTCTTTCTTGTGTGTGTGTGTGTACGCGTGTGTGTGTGTGTACGCGTGTGTGTGTGTGTGTGCTCGTGTGTGTGCGTGTGTGTGCGCGCGCCACTACTCAACCACATCTTAAATTTCGTGTCAATAAGAAAAAATACTAACTTATGAATCATAACTAAATATTATAATAAACAAATAAACTTCTTTCATATTTTTATCAATTAAAAACGAATTTAAAAACGGCAGGAAGATAACTAATGAATAAAATATAAAAACATCTTTTATAATTCCCTCCCCAGAACAACGACATATATATTACAATGTGACAAAATAAATCAATAAACGCTCCAGGTGGGGAAACCCTCGCGAAATCTCCTGTCGTAGTGCAGACAATGCTTAATCGCAGCCAATTAGACCTGATGGTTACGCCTTATTGCCAGCTGCAAAAACGATAGGTATTGCCAAATAAACAGAGTCCGACAGTGTTGCCAACAGTATCCTAACCTAATGATGTCACATGGTGGAGGCGAGGAAAGTGGGTATGGGAAGATGTTTATTTTAAGTGCTGTGTGTTACTGGTATAGTGATTAATTGTCACTTGGACTTTATTAACGGTTCCTAGCCTTGTCGTGGTCAATTAGCTGGTGTTGGTGGAAGTTGGAGGTGGTGGTAGAAGAGGTGGTGGTAGCAATGGAGGTGGTGGTCGTGGTGGGCTGGTGGAAGGGATGGTGGTGGATAAACGTGTGTAAACCATTGTGTGTGTGTGTGTGTGTGTCACTATAAGGAAAATAAAGTAAATCGTGTTTAGTTACGTCGAGTTCAATTCTCTGAGAGGATGCAGTGTGGTGGGGACACCTGACCACCTGCAGCACACAATGAAGGGTGTCAGGTGATGAGTTAATTAAAGTTACCAACGTGAACCTTTTTTATGGGGGAGTTGATTTTCACTTTCGTCCATGTTGTTTGATTTATTTTTTTTATTTTTTTATTTATTTTTTTTTATTGAGCTTGGGCAAGGGGGAGGGGAGGACGGGGAGGGGGAGGGGAGGACGGGGAGGAGAGGACGGGGGAGGGGGAGGGGAGGACGGGAGGAGGGGGAGGGGGAGGGGGATGGGAGGAGGGGGAGGGGGAGGGGAGGGGAGGGGACGGGGAGGGGGAGGGGAGGACGGGGAGGGGGAGGGAGGAGGGGGAGGGGGGAGGGGAGGGGGAGGGGGGGAGGGGGGACGGGGGGTGGGAGGGGGGGGCGGGGGGAGGGGGGACGAGGGGGGAGGGGGGAGGGGGGGAGGGGGGACGAGGGGGGAGGGGGAGGGGGACGAGGGGGAGGGGGGGGAGGGGGAGGGGGGACGAGGGGGAGGGGGGACGAGGGGGAGGGGGACGAGGGGGAGGGGGACGACGAGGGGGAGGGGGGACGACGAGGGGGAGGGGGACGACGAGGGGGAGGGGGGACGAGGGGGAGGGGGGACGAGGGGGAGGAGGGACGAGGGGGAGGAGGGACGAGGGGGAGGAGGGGGACGACGAGGAGGGAGGAGGAGGAAGAGGAGGAAGAGGAAGAGGAGGAGGAGGAGGAGGGAAGAAGGGGGAAGCAATCATTCATCGCGTCTTTAAGTTGCACATGTAGACAGTTGAGGAGGTCACGTGTGGGCTGGTTGGGGACGGTTAGCGTGGGGGGAAATCTGTTTTGCAGAAACCTGATAACAGATATGCTACTGTATTGTCAGTATATATTGGGTCGGTATGTACAGTACTTGGCGGCAGTTACCACAGCTCTGTAATGTGCTGGAGGGAGTACACGTACTACAGGATTGGAGTCCGTGATGTACTCGTGTAAATCTCAGATTGGACTCAAGAAATATGTGTGTGAGCGTTTGAAGTATTTACGGCCCATCAACCATGATAGATCACCAATCACATCAACAGGAATGTCTGGTGACATTACACGCGTTTAAAGAATACTCTGTCAGCAGGTAGACAGGACTTGTGTTGTGTGTTGACAGTGATCTGTACTAGATACAATGTAGGACTGACAGCGAACAATACCAGGCTGTCTTGTTAATAGTACACTAGGCCACACTCATAGTGACCATAGGAATTACTAGTGAACAATGTAGGTAATTAGAGATGTTGTGCCGTACACGTGAATGAAGGATGTGCTATTGTTCATACTCTTGTATTAGGGATGTGTTGATGATCAAATTTATATACCAGGGAAGACTGAGCATTTCGTCATTGGCCAGGAATGTGATGGAGGTGTCACTCACGGTCATACAGATCTTGATGGGAACAATGATAGTTGATAGCTAAAGATGTGCCAAGGATGTGTCGGTGATAGAATACATACCTAGGGATGTGTGAGTGAGAGCATTCATAGCCAAGGATGTGTGGGTGAGAGTATTCATAGCCAGGGATATGCTGGTGAGAGTAATACATACATACTGTCGGTAATGTCGAAAGTATACTCAGTCACTGACGGAGAAGAGTGGCAACAGACACTAGTCAAGGGTGTAAGGAGCTGTCAACAGATAGTGTGTGTGTGAATGAGAGCAATCATGATTTCATAGATTATAATGTATTATTGGCAGTTCGCAAGAGTAGATGATGTGCTGCTGACAGTGCACAAGGCTACATGGTGTGCTGTTGACAGTACTCAAGGCTACATGGTGTGCTGTTGACAGTACATAGGTCTACAATATGTGCTGTTGACAGTACATAAGGCTACATGATGTTACTGACAGTATATAAACCTAGATACTGTGCAGCTGACAGTAAACAAGGCCAGAGGATGTGCAGCTGACAGTACACACGCATCAAGGATACGCTGGCTAGAAGAGAGGCTGAGTGGCCGGGGAAGTTGGGCACGGGAAGATGTGTGGCAGTATGAGGTTGGCATACTTGGCACTCTGCCCTGCTCGCTAACTCTATACAAGTCCGTGGCACTCTTTCTCCTCTCCCTCCTCCCTCCCTCCGCGACCCTCCCTCCCTCCCTCCCCTCCCTCCCACCCAGCACTCTATTCTCCTTCCCCTGCACCCTGGCACTCTCCTCTCCTCCCCCCTCTACACTCCACTCACTCCCACCCTCACACACAGCAGTACTCACTCCGGCAATCATCACATACTGTAATATCAATATCGTAAAACTGGAATATACTAACACAAATAGGTTCAACTTAAGGAACTAATCTGATGTCGTTGAGAGAAGCATTTATTCAACTTTTCCCTCACTACAGATATCACGTAACAGAGCCAGAGCGTGTTAGGTCTGGTTTCTATTATTTATGAACTATAATGGTTACAGATGGCGTGTAACCAAACTCAAACGCGTTAAGGTTTGGGCTGTAATATTCATGAGCATATTACTGGTCAACGTATCAGAGAGAATATTTTTTGTGGTTGAAAAGAATAGTGTTGTCAGTCTTCAAGCCTTCTAGCTAAAGGAAATATGTGCGTTACTCATAAATAAATAACAGACGTGGAATATGTTGAAGAATCTATACATCTTTTATCATAAATTCGTAAATAGGTAATTTTAAAATCATCATATAGTGGCAATTACTAGCTAAAAGAGTATTACTGTATATATTGTATTCGCAAATAGTAAATTTCAGCATTTCTTATATTTATAATTTATTACAGTACTTTAAAAATATCGTATATCTCCAAATACATAACTCATTTTGAATTTATCATATAAAAAGAAATTGTCACTTAAAAATTAGCATATACTGTAACTAGTCACAAACAGTCCCTATGAATGTAATGTATTCACCACGAGTCAAAACGTTTACCACGAAATGATCACATATTCCCAGTTACTAATATTATTATATATACACAAAGAGTCACTAAAATTTTAATATATTCTCAAAGCGTTTCCAAGATTATCATATATTTACAGACTCGCTAGGATAATCACATACTGACAGTCACTAACATTTTAACATATTAAAGAGGTTACCATAAGATTGATAGAAAATTTACTTATACTAGACACAGTAATATTACAAGAGAGGAATTATCTGGGTTAACACGACATGAAGGGAACCCCAGCAGCAGTCACCTGACCACCGGAGAGAGGAACCTTGATTGTGAAGGTGTAATAAGAGGACGAGAATTTCAGGCACTTGGATCAAAGGTTGTGGACCAATATAACTTGTGGTGGCCATCCTTCAGGTTATTTGTCTAGGGGAGGACTGCGACAAGTCTATGGACATAAAGCATAAAATACCAAGACCGTATTTATAGTAAGTGCTAACAGTCGAGTGGGTCGGTTCACAATCCGCATACACTGACACGTAATGTCGTGCACAAAGTCCCTTCCACCAACCAGTTACAGTGAGAGTCCGAATCACGTGAGGTTGAATCAGTGAAGCAGCTGAAGGAAATGCCTTGATGGCCTAATGTTTGGCCATCAAAGCACGTGCTTCAGCTGATTCACTGATTCAACCTCACATGATTCGGACTCACACTATGACTGGTTGATGGAAGGGACTTTTGTGCACGATATTACCTCTCATCAGTTACGACTCGCAATCGATGTTTGGTTCGTCATTATTGGTGACCACCTTATTGGCCCATATCTGTTACCCCAGCGACTGACAGGTGAAACGTACACACATATTCTTGAGAACACTTTGCCAGTGATGCTTCAGGATGTGCCCATCAGGATACGTCAACAACTGTGGTACATGCATGATGGTGCCCCAGCTCATATTGGTCAAATAACAACGGAGTTCCTAAATGTTGAGTATTCTGACAGGTGGATAGGGCCCTGTTCCGTGGCCACCTCGATCACCCGACCTGAATCCCTTTTACTTGTACTTATGGGGTCACGTTAAAGGTAAAGTGCATGCTACAGAGGCTATAACTCCGAACTATGGGATATTGACACCATGGTCATGAGGTCATTTATCCTAATGTATGTGTCAGGAATACACACCAGAATTATTGGGAAACGTACATCCGAGACACCCTGTAACTATACCTTATTGAGTTATATTTTGAAAGTACTGTATACAGTATATCTAAGTTAGTGTATCTAACATTATGTATCCAAAGAATTGTAATGTTAAGTAACTAAGGACAAATACCCTCTCGTACTGTTACTGTCGAAATAAAGTTCAAGAATAAAAAGGCAATATCTAAATAAATAACTAAATTTGTCGAGAAAATCATTAGTTCTCCTTTTAAGAGGAAAAGTTAACTGAAAATCAAGAAAAAATAGATGCTCGTTTGACAGTAATAAAAAGCCATTGAATGAAAAAATAACCTAAATCAAATCCCCCTTAGAAGTAAATACGCCACTGATAATTAAAAGAAATGAATAAATCCACTTTAAAACTGAGGAATCCTTTGATAATGGCGAAAACGCTAATATTAGAAACTCCCTTAGCAGCAAACAATGTCTCTTAGATAGGTAATTACCGAGAGAATTCTGCCATTAATCCCTGGGTCAGCCGTAAGTAGCCATGGCGGAGGTCTGGGAGCTGATGCCAAGGTAAATGATGTTTACGCCAAACCCTGCCACTGTACACGTCCACCCTACTGCTTACACACACCCCGCGTCTTCGTCATCCACGCCAGCTCATCCACTTCCAGCTAATGATGTACTGAAATCTAGCATGTGTGCACACCCGCGAGCCTGACTCAGACAAACGAACACCTGACGACGTCTTTCCACACTGTAGGTCATCATACATCTAATGTGACGACTGGTTTTACTTTTTGAGTTATAATACCTTTCCAGTGCTTCTTATACTGTACGTATGTTTTTCTTCTGTTGATAAACTTCATTTGACTGTTTGTTTTTCCCCAACTTCCGAGTCTCTTGTACTGTAACTACAAAATTTTTCGGTCCGAATGGAATTTTTTTAGTGCGGAGATCAATAACATGCACTTTGCAATCCGAAGTTACAGTTACAAAACATGAAATGACAAATATAGCAAAAAATGACGTAGGAGAAATATACTTTGACATCGATCAGTCACCGTGTTGAGTGGCCGAGTGCTGTACAGTAAAATTAAAACATTTTTTTATCACCTCACCCATATTTTAGCTGCAAAATATTGGCAAACTATGTTTTTATAAAAAAAATCATCCAATTAATAAATTGGCGCTGAAATTGTCAGTATAGCGAAGTGGTGCACTTCGCAAATAATTTGCTACTCTAAATTGTCACATTTGCAGAACTCACAAAATATATACATAACTAAGCTGGTGGATCTGCTGGCTAAACAAGCAACACCGGCACACCTGCAGAAGACTGTTCCCGTAGGACATGACTGCTGCTGGCATGTTGCATATAAATGATCTACTTTAGAGCCAATTCTAAAGTAAGCATTAAGGGGTGTGTGTTCGGGGAATTTTTATAGGTCCACGGCTAGTCGGTCAATATTGTCTGAGAAAAGTCAACTCGGACATTCAGACGGACGTTAGGAGGGACGGATAAGGGTCATGTTATATGCCCCTTCCACTCGTGTTGTAGAGAATAAAAAAATATATTGCAAGAAAAGACAGGAACAAACACAACGAAGTAAACAAAGGACATCAATAATTTTAATCTTAATTCAGTTCCCAATAACATAATCGTTCATAAACAACAACTTTAAATTACAATTGTCTTATCATTTAATAAACAAAACAAAAATAAAATAAAATAAACAAGATTCAAATTCATAAAAAACAAACATTATTACCAACATTACCATTAAAAAAAATAACATCAACATACAAATAAATTAGAGGGAAAGGCAAAAAAAACTCGATCTTAATCTTAACCACAAAGACACATCACTACAGCTAATACCCACACAGCCTCCTCCTCCTTCTACCGCGTCGCCTGGTTACGGATCAAACGGAAGGCAAGGGAATCATTCTACTTGACCCGGCCCGCCTCATAAGCGTCTCAACACAGCCATACTCACCTGCAAGAGAGATATAACGTTAGATTTACAATGGACTGATGAATGGTATATAAGCTCTGGCATAGTATAAATATTCACAGTTATAAAGTAAAATAGTTTGTGATGGAATAAATGGTGGTGTAAATATTCGAGATCTGTGTAAAAAGAAAATGCATTATCTCTATTTCGTGGGATGATTATTATGGTGAAAATAATAACGTTATATATAATGAGCATAAGGAAGTTACCCGAGTGTTTCATGGTATAATTGATAAACCATCGAGGTCTATCAAACTTAATCAAAATATAATGACCTGGACCTCAGAGTATAATTGGCATAATATATAAATTCCAGGTCTAACTAATCATTAAAAAGTCATATCTCTGTGTTTCATATCATTCAATTCCTTATTATAATAAATATATGGCCTAGATATCACTTTATATAACGAACATGGTAAGTGCTTCAAGCTGTGACATTATAGCGACATCATAGTAACTGTGAATTTCATAAGCTGTAAAAAAAAAAATAAGCAACAGCACCAGCTTACATTCACCAGCTTTATACAACTGAGAATTCACTGTCAATATCTAACGTGAATCTTACATCATATTTGCTATAGACACTTCCCAGGATATAAAACATTTTGGATAACTTTGGGTACGATTAAAAAAAATAATTAAAAGTAATCAGTCTAATATGGCAGAATTTAGGATAATTCACTTAATTATAAACTGTTATATCACGTTCCTATTGCACAGGTAAAACACTTTATTGCTCCAATTGTAATAGGTTTCATTTTCATAATCACATCATACTGATTACTAAATACCCTCATTAAGTCTCCACACGCAAAAATATTAAAATGATTAGTAAATTTCAACTATATTTTAAAATTAAACGAACATCATCCTAATTAAGTTAAGTAACTTTGCATGAACGTCAGTACATATGTTCATTCTCAAGAAAATTTAATTAGTACAGATAGTTTACTTCATTAAAGTGGTAAGTATAATATGTTGTGCCTCATACAATGTGTTATATGTACTGTACAGTGTTCTATATACAACTATAAACTATCTCGTACACGTGTTACATTGTGTAAATACTGTACATGCTAAACAAAAGTCAAGCAATTGATCAATCACTTAATCATGATCATGCATGTTGGCATTACGGATTTATTACAGCACACACTGACCACAACTAATAAATGAATCACTACTATACATTACCTCCGCCTGGCCCGCTATTAATAGTTTTGTTACCTTAAATACTCCAACTGCCAGTGTTACTCGCGCCTTTTTTTATCTAAGTAATTTTTGTTATAATTCATTACTCTGTTTCACAACAAAACTCTTCAAGCTCATACTTAAGGCTACACCATACACTAGACATCAACAAATATAAATTTAGGGACAATTCTGTTTTGAGTCTATCCAATTATGGGTAAGTACATTAATGCTACTATTGTTATGAGATATAATGCGGAGGGTTGGTGTATAAAGCTACATGTACACAAGATTAGTTGTGAAATACAAGCACACGCCTCTACTGCCCACAGGGTTAGTGTACGTGGGCTTCCTTTCACAGTAGTGTAGATGAGCTGTGATTTGTTTATGGTGATGCCAGTGACCTACACACTGAACGTAAGCATCAGTGTGATAAAGTTTATGACAAGTTGCCCCATTCGATCCGGTAAGACGAATATATCAGTAAGGTTTTGTGTTAAGCTTCATGGAAAAATATTTGGCCATGTTTGTCGGTGTGTGCCTAACATAAGACCTCACTACAGCTCTACACCTGAAGATTAACCACTCTAACGCTAACCCAACCCAACCCAACCCAACCCAACTCAACACAACCCAACTCAACTCAACTCAACCCAACCAACCCACCCTCCCCTTCCCTCCCAGGTAGCGTTCGTGTATTTAATCATCAGATGAGATAAGCTGGGAACAGAGCCTAAGCTTCAAGTGATCCCGTAAGCCTACAAGGGGTCTTCTACAGGTATGCTGCACTGTAATTAATACCATAGCACCATAATTCATAACCCTGATGGCAGAAGATGCTAATTATACACACATTTAGAGATCTTGTTTTCATATAATCGTATACCAATTATAGTTATGTTCTATAACTCTTTGTTCGAGCCATCGTGTTCAGAACTCCCGACCTAAGGCACGGATTCACGGACGGTTAGACGAGTCCAAGAATGAACACACGAACGTAGAAGTGAAAGCACGGACGGACACAGGGAGATAGGTGAAAGCACGGACGGAGACAAGGAGAGGTCAGAGAAACCACGGACGAACACGGGGAGATAAATGAAAGCACGAACCAAAGCAAATATCCCTGTTTTCGTCCCCTAAAACTGCTTGAGTCAAAACCCGTAAGAGAGTAAAGAGGTATCATAACATATACAAGATTAAGACGATGACAGGTCTAAAATTAACCTCGTGACAGTTCTTACCTGAGGGGAGAATTATGCCACTTAACACCTAAAAAAACTGACAGGTGAGCAACCACAGGTATTTAAAATAACACTATCAACTTCAGGTATAAGGTTAATATGGCCGCTGTAGAAAAAATTTATAGAATGAATTTTTATATGTGACAATGGTTTGTATTCACTATCGCTATAAACATAAATATCTATTTGGCTTATAGTCAACACAAGGTGACTACAAATGATCTTCCTGATTTCAAATATTTATTATAAAGAAACTAACAATAGTAGAGCAAAAAAAAAGTAACGTACATAATTACAAAACTTTATCTATACTTGGCTCGGCAAACATCGAAACGAAATTCTGTTTCTCTACATAGTGAGCATCTTCTAGCATATCGACCTTAACTTTAAGAACAGCGTTTTAGATCCTGTTCTGCAACTGATCCAAAGATGTTGGCATTGGTGGAACAAACACTTCATAATTAACATAGAAACAAAGGAAAAGGTCAAGGGGAGTGAGGTCAGGTGAACGAGGTTGCCAATTAATGCCCCCCGGCCCCCCCCCCCTATCCAACGGTTAGATAATTGGGTAATTGTTTATTCATATAAACAGAATCCGAATATCAGAATATCACATTTAAAAAAACCCCGACTATATACAAAGCTTTGTAGTTGTGTATGTTACTTTTTGCTCTACCATTGTTAGTTTCTTTATAATAAATATTTGAAATCATTATGATCATTTGTTGTCACCCTGTATTACAAAGTAAATGAAACACGTCGTTATTACATAACTGCGCATTCGTGGCTATTAGTCTACCTGTATCTCTGTAATTTTGTTCCTGTATTATTATTTATAAGAAATATGTTTCGCCGCCGATCTATATATAAATTTAGCGTCAGGTAGAAAGTTTTGCTTTATCACAGAGGAAACTTTGTTCAGATATAGAGGGACCAAGAACCAGTTTCGGTGTTTCATTACGAAGTTAACAGTCGGGCCAGTAGTGAGTCATCAGAAAACCCATAGTCAGTCAGTCAGTCAGTCAGGTAAGACGACCATATTGCTCCCTAATGCATCAAATAAATAATTCTAAAAACCCGAGTTACATCCATTTAATAAATGATGTGGAATGTTCACTGGATTACCAAGCAGGAGGAAGGAGGGGAGGGAGTGATATACTCATTATTCACTGGTAGAAAATTTGAGGTGTTGGTTTGACGGGCAATATCACTGGTCCTAAATTAACTTAAATATCCCCAGGGAGGAGCACCAGGGAGGAGCACCAGGCTGGAGAACCAGGGAGGAGCACCAGGGAGGAGCACCAGGGTGGAGAACCAGGGAGGAGCACCAGGGAGGAGTACCAGGGAGGAGCACCAGGGAGGAGCACCAGGGTGGAGCACCAGGGAGGAGCACCAGGGTGGAGCACCAGGGTGGAGCACCAGGGAGGAGTACCAGGGTGGAGCACCAGGGAGGAGTACCAGGGAGGAGCACCAGGGAGGAGCACCAGGGAGGAGCACCAGGGTGGAGAACCAGGGAGGAGTACCAGGGTGGAGAACCAGGGTGGAGCACCAGGGTGGAGCACCAGGGTGGAGCACCAGGGAGGAGCACCAGGGTGGAGCACCAGGGTGGCGCACCAGGTGAGGAATACCAGGGTGGAGAACCAGGGAGGAGCACCAGGGAGGAGCACCAGGGAGGAGTACCAGGGTGGAGAACCAGGGAGGAGTACCAGGGAGGAGTACCAGGGTGGAGAACCAGGGAGGAGCACCAGGGAGGAGTACCAGGGTGGAGAACCAGGGAGGAGTACCAGGGTGGAGAACCAGGGTGGAGAACCAGGGAGGAGTACCAGGGAGGAGTACCAGGGTGGAGAACCAGGGAGGAGCACCAGGGAGGAGTACCAGGGTGGAGAACCAGGGAGGAGCACCAGGGAGGAGCACCAGGGAGGAGTACCAGGGTGGAGAACCAGGGAGGAGCACCAGGGAGGAGTACCAGGGTGGAGAACCAGGGAGGAGCACCAGGGAGGAGCACCAGGGAGGAGTACCAGGGTGGAGAACCAGGGAGGAGCACCAGGGAGGAGTACCAGGGTGGTGAACCAGGGAGGAGCACCAGGGAGGAGCACCAGGGAGGAGTACCAGGGTGGAGAACCAGGGAGGAGCACCAGGGAGGAGTACCAGGGTGGAGAACCAGGGAGGAGTACCAGGGTGGAGAACCAGGGAGGAGTACCAGGGAGGAGTACCAGGGTGGAGAACTAGGGAGGAGCACCAGGGAGGAGTACCAGGGTGGAGAACCAGGGAGGAGCACCAGGGAGGAGCACCAGGGAGGAGTACCAGGGTGGAGAACCAGGGAGGAGCACCAGGGAGGAGTACCAGGGTGGAGAACCAGGGAGGAGCACCAGGGAGGAGCACCAGGGAGGAGTACCAGGGTGGAGAACCAGGGAGGAGCACCAGGGAGGAGTACCAGGGTGGAGAACCAGGGAGGAGTACCAGGGAGGAGTACCAGGGTGGAGAACCAGGGAGGAGCACCAGGGTGGAGCACCAGGGAGCTTACTGGGGCGGGAGACTAACACGAGACCTCGCCAATACTCGCCACTCACTAACGTCTTTTCATTACGGAAACGTTAATAGCCCCGCCCTCTCTCTCGTCTTGGCTTGGCCAGTCAGAAAACAAATAATTAATGAAGTGCTGTAGATTGACTAAAATTTGTTTCCACAAAGGATACTATCACACTATTGATATGTGTGTGTGTGTGTGTGTGTGTGTGTGTGTGTTCACCGTTACTAGGTGATGGTACACAGCACCACGTGCAACAACTGTCAAGCCAAACAAATTAAAATAGAGAATGACAAATAAACTTTATACCAATAATACGAAGTTCATTAAAAATAACAAAGTTTATCGAGTCTTTACAATCACAGGTAAATTAATTTACAATATTTTGTATAACACAGTACAGTAATACTGTTATTATTCCAGGTCAGTCAACTTGCTATTCCTTTTCATTAAATGTTATAATTGGATTTCACGCTAAGACTTCTACATAAACACAATTGTAGCGTCATAAGACCACAACACGGCAAGTAGTCTTTATTTTGGCCATAACGCAGTGCCACCTAACATGACACACAACACCACCACACAGCACGTTGTATCACGAACAAGGATATTATATTGCAGACTGTCGCATTACACATAAAGTAGACAGTCTCCATCACCAACATTATGACGTTTCATTAAAAGAAAAAAACTGATCATACTAAAGTGTGTTTGCGTGAGCGTGTTGCCATGCACTCTGGTCTCTCATTAGAGGTCGATAGTGCTGTAAATCACTTGGCTACGAGGGGAAGATCACCTGGCAAGTGGTGCATTATATAAGGAAGGCGGTGATGCATGCAATATAATATACCAGTCACTGCTCATCTCCCACTTGTTATAATATCTCTCTCTCTTTCTCTGGTCCAAAAAGTCTCTCTACCCCTCCGTACGTAACAATTTGAAGCATAGGGAAAAGACTTAAAACGTCTCCCTATGGTGTTCAAGTATTGGTAGTCTTGTTCCTCTTGTTTGACAGTGTAAGTAAAATCACATTTCACGATAATTCTGTATCTTATTTCGTCCGTATGCATTATGTACTGTATGTAGTGCTATCTTGGTTGTATGCAAAATATAAACGGTTAATAATACGTGTAAATAAAGATTTGGATATAGTACAGTATCATTAGGTGGCTTATACAAGGAAAATGACTAGCTGGTGTATATGATAAAGTTCACATTTATACCGATATTACTGGTAAAATTAAAGCTACACGGTTGCCACAATGCTGCTGAACTATAATTGTTGCAGATATGCGTCAGTTTAGTGAGTATCATTAGAGAACTGATCCGGTCCTCCATGGTGGCGGCAGATTGATTTTTGAACGATTTTCTCGATTTTCTGGCAGTCAACACCTGGATCATTACGGCCGAGGACCTGGTCAGTTGCTCCAAAGTGCCTTATACACTTCACTATTGTGGCCTTCGTCACACCAGTCAGGAGAGTCACCTCAGCGTTGCTGAGACCCTTTTATATTGAAGGACGATAATTGTACCTCGCGTTTACTTTAAGATTTCGGCGTTGATGTTCTTGCCTTCCATCCTGCATGATGTTTTTTGACGGATCCTATTGCTGCAGCTATTGTCATTAGCAGAAAAACAAAGAACTATTTATTTAATAGCACCTTACTATATATTAAGGTAAAAACAATGTAAACATAACGTATATACACAATTTACTTTAGTCAACCCATCTTTCTAAAGGTTTTCTCCCATACACATTAATTATGAAGTGGTAATTGATCTTGAGGGTTACAGCACTCTTACCAGCGTGATGAACAAATACATCAATATTTATTATTCGGAAGGATTTACTACAGAGGTACAGTCTCACCCAAAAGTTCGTTAACTTTCCCAGCCAGCTATTGCTGCACTGCCTGCTTCAGATGTTTGAAACTGTCTCAGTACCAACCAGAACATGAAACCGATACGAATGAATCTAAAGGTTCGAAGTAACAGACTTAAGTTCATACATCTGAAGCAGGCAGTTGGAGCAATAGCTGGCTGGGAGAGTTAACCAACTTTTGGGTGAGACTGTACCAACCTATCCAGTACAGAGTACATCATTGCGTCTGAGGTTATTGCTTATTTTTTATTCCACCGGATCATGAGGTATATAAATTTTTTGTTGAATGTACGTACTGTACGTGTGTACGTGTGTGTGTGTGTGTGTGTTTTTTAACCCTCCATACAGTCAAAGAAACAGTCATGTTACACCTACCACGTCTTATATTCTAAAAATCAAGACGAAGAATTTGGGTAAAGTTCCCCGTTCAGATTCAAACCTCGAAGATTCACTGTCACTTTACCCAAATTCTTGTTAAGGTTTCGGAACATAACGGTAGAATGATGTAACACGAATATTTTTCTTTGTACACGGAAATATACGTCCATTTACACAAGTTGATTTTAACATTAAGTGTTCATGCGAGAACCACACTCACGACATAAATGAGGTACGATAGGGTGGTCGCCCCTCTCCCCCACTCTCTCTCTCCACCAAGATGTGAGGGTCACGTGACCAGTTGTGGCAAGCAGCAGCCTCGCCAAACACGACACTCGCCACCACTACCACCACGGCCAAACACGACACACATCCAACACCACCACAACCACCACCAAACATGACACCAGCACCACTGCCTACCCGGCTTACCCCACCCGAACAAAAACTGTAGATTAGAAAGTTTTACCCAAAATAACCAAGAAGAACTTCAGCCATAATTATCATCAATAACAAACACTATCATATTTACCAAGCAATAAAAACCTTAACACATTACAAGGCAACTAATATTATTTAAAATTAAGATGCGAGTAAATATAAAGAGCAAATGACAAACTAATTCACAAATAGGCATCCTCATATGCACGTACAGGAGAAGACTTAAGCCTGTCTCAGTTTTCACGTCTTCATTAACGTGACAGGTTTTTACAGCAGTTCAGGACACAACGGGGATAGGCAGGCTACTGCATAAGCCATAAGGGAAGCCGTTTATCTATCTTGTACGGTAATACCTATAACAAGTGTATAATGTCCACAAACACAATCATAAACATTTACGAAAAAGACAACCATTAAATGTTATCAGATCAATCATAAACAATAAACTCTTTTGAAAGAAACATTGGGGAAATGGCCAGCGACAAGTGCTCAGTGTGACACACACACACACACACATTGTGCCCACAGTTATCAACCGTCCCAGACACATCGTCACCTACATTATCACGTGTCATATGAGGTAGTACTCCTCCCACGTGTAATATCACGAGCAGGAGGGAGAGAGTTTCTTGTAAAGTTCCTCAAATAACGATGACTAAGGCGACAACCACGGTAGACTCGGTATAGTGTCAGCCTCGAGGACGATGGACGCAGTGCTCCTGGGTGGAATTCTTGGCGTTCCGATAGACTTAGTTCGACTCGTCTTGGCTACTGGTAAACTATATCACTCTCCTGAGGCTTCTTGTTTTCTCTTACTACTGAGATGACCAACACGTATTGATTTGGGTATAGCGTTTGTAAATTGTGTCTTCTGAATATTGTAGAAATGTATCAGTAACAGGAGACGAACAGTTTACACGTAGGTCAAAGAGTAGCAGTACCTACGCATGCGTTTTATATCGACACATTGAAAATACCAAGATAACTGTACGTTATGTGAGTACGTGATGTTAGCTCACTTAGTCCCGTTGAAGGTAAATAGTCCTTGGTTCGATCACTAGGAGAATGGAACTTTTGGATAACTTTCTCTGCACGATTTGTTTGAGTTATCGTAAAAGAACTTTACGACCTGGATGTTAATTGATTAAAGTGACCTGTATAGTTTTCAAAATGCTAACAAATGAAGGAGACAACATATACAATATAGTTTGAGTACTAGACACTGGTTACAGCGACATATGAAAATCAAGACCTAGAATTCCACACTCAAGTTGTATATAAAAGAGTTCACTGCAGTTTTTTATATTAATCTTCAGGCCATTACAAAATCCAGTGTTCCGGGTTCTTTGACCAGCGTTTGATCTGAGATATATAAGAATTAATTCACGTGTGTCCGGCGGAACAGAGAGATAGTTAGCTCAGAAGTCTGTCCAGGAACTAGTTGAACAAATGTACACAAGTATGAATTTATCTTTGTGACCAAATTTGTAGGTGTTATTTTATCAAGGAAATGTCATACTAACAGCCGAACTGCTTACTGTAACACCAAGAGGAAACCGCCGCCAGCTTTTAGGTCACTGACTATCTGGCAACATCCTGTCTGTCGTCCCAGAACAGGCAGAAGTGAAATTAATGCAGTTTATTTGTTTTGTTATAAATAAGTAGAGGCCGAAACATGCCGAACCTACGGATATTTAACCCGGACTTCTGGAATTCTTGAGTCTCCTGGAAACATTAACCCATGTGTCCCAGACTTTCCGAAATTTTAGGCTACGGAATACCCAAAGCAGACGAGCTCTGTAATAGCCGGTTTATTTGTCAGGTGAAAGGCTTATTTTAATATCCTTGGGAGCATTCCGATGTAATTATTATCCAGTGTACATTACCAAGTTCTCAGGTTGTCCTTTTTTTTACCTGTACACACGGGTAATAAAGGTAGCCAAGAGTCTGTTCGTGGCATCTTCAGTCTCCACCTATAGCAGTTTCTTGTCTAAGGTGACCGACTTCAATCGTGAACCGTAAATGATCACTATACTTTAGGAGGTACAATTGCCAGTAATCTAAAAATCAGTAGAAATCAGATTTTATATCTACTTATTTTTATACTCCTGTTTGCAGCTCGTCAAATACAGTAATCATTTAGGTTTCTAAAAAAAAAGACAAACTGTATTTCTAAGATAATCGTCTGATCTCCACAACAACTTTATACATACACGAGCATGATATAACTCAGAGTCACAACACTCCCTTCATGGTAATGGAGTCATCTAACACGGTATTAAACAAACCACATACACACATCAAGTCCCGACAGTCAAATAAACCACGACGTGAATTCATGTTTACAAACACTACCCTCTGAAAATTAAGTGGAAAAAAGACTTGTATAATTTCTCATCTCGTTTTTTCATAATAATGGACCTGGACGAGTGTGTGTCCACGGGTCTGCCACCTGAAGAGGCACAAGGAACTCCTCATACCCGTGAACGCGCCATTACGCAACAAGACGCGTCGGTCACAAAAAGCGTGTTTATATTTACATAGTGCTTTTTATATAACACTCCGTTAACAAAGTGTAAACATTCTTTTTGCAGAACTCGTTTGTAACTTACTCCTTTTGGAGACCGAAAAATTGCTTATACGAGGCGAAAGGGATATAGTTTTGTTGATGAATACTGAATAAAAACACATGGCATTACTTTCCACTGATACCACACGTTAAAACTGTCATTTCTTCAAACCAGTGGCATTTATTTCACTGGAATACTGCACAAAAGCTTATGAGAAATATAAACCTTTCAAATAATTTAATTCTTAATGAATGGTGAATAATAGTTCCTATGATATGATATACAAATGGATTTTTTTTTCTGGTGTCATTAAATATTGTGAACTACTGTAATTCTGAAGGGTTTAACGAGGCAAATGGGGAACATATAATATCATTTAATACTTCAAGAAAGGCCAATGACATCCAGTGATATCAGGCACTGAAAACACATTTCAGCAGGTTCTTTGTTATTTAATTGTACGGAATACGTTTAAAAGTGTTCGTCCACCCGCCTTCTACACACGGGCTTTACACATCTGTCACATTTAGAGATGTTATGTTTGTGTCAGATGTTAAACTCCGTCCCACCTGAGTGCTTAGCTGAGGGAGAAAGGGAAGGAGGAAGAATACCGAGAAATGTGAAGCGGGAAAATTTAGGACGAGAGAGAGAGAGAGAGAGAGAGAGAGAGAGAGAGAGAGAGAGAGAGAGAGAGAGAGAGAGTCACCATAATTAAACTTACTACATTAATTCCGCCCAAAATATCCAATGGCCTAACTAGAGTGACGTGACCGTACATTCTCTTAATGACACCTGTGCTATCCTCACCTGACTAATTAAACCTTTTATCATAGAACCACCCCACATCAGCTCCAGGAGAGCAAATATTAGTGTACGGTAACCACCCCAATTTATACACGTTAATGATTACTACACAACATTCCCAAGGTAGCAAGGATTAGTGTATAGCAACACCTCAATAAACACCTTAAGCGTTCACTACCCATCATAAGAGTACAATAATCATTCCAATTAACAGGTGTGTAAGTATTAACCAGGTGAGGAAAGTCAGTGTTGTGCATCTACCACCTTTTAAGTATTTTAGGTTGTCATAGAGTCCTACGATTATTATTCTTACTGTTACATATTTCTCCCTAAAATTCATTATGCCTATCAATGAATAACATTATAATTATTACCATAACAGACTCTTAATTCTCTACCCTCCCCCTCCATCGACTACTACACCTTTACAATAAGGCAATATACATGTACACGCGGTTACAAAAATAAAACAAAATCTTCTCGAATGGGTCCAGTGAGTTACGGAATGAGCAATACGACTTGTGTTGGCTCAGTGGGGGTTGTCAAAATCCTTAGTTCGTTGTGTCATATTGTTTCACACATAAATTTATGATACTTTCTTTTTATAACATAGGTTAGAATATGAACATCGATTGGAGGGGAAGAGACTGGGAAGAAGAGCGTGAAGATGGAGGACAGTGAAAGAGGACGGGCAGACTTTGTCGTTAAAAAAAAAAAAAAAAAAAAAAAAAAAAAAAAAAAAGTGGATTAGCAGTGAAAAGAGATCTAGAAAAAACAGATGGGGATAACAAGGGATGAATGACAAAGGCAGAGAAGCGGCCCAGAGGAAGGAGGATAGTGAGGCGACCCAGAGAGAGGAGGATAGTAAAATGGCCCAGAGAGAGGAGGATAGTGAAGCAAGCATCTCTATTTTCACATTATTTCTATTTCAACTTTATAATGTCAACTTCCATTTAATTATCTTTCTTCTATAGTACTTACCTTCTTTCTCTATACACACCCACACATTTCCATCCTCTTGTTCCCTTAAATCCCTCGTTCACCATTTCTCTTCCCCTTCAAGTCAGAATCATGAACTCTGATCTAGAAGAAGTGAGAAATGCAGAGAGACCTGACAGTTGTAGCATTAGTAAATATGACAAATTTTGTAACAAGAGGTACCGGTATGGCCAGCATAAGGACAGAACCAGACAATGTGATGTAGTCGTGGCCAGAATTAGGCTAGGATACAGACACATCTGGCAAGTTAGTAACGCTGTACCCATACCGGAACACTCAGCATGTAAACTTTGTGATAAACCTTTAAAGCATACACTTGAACACTATATTATTGAATGTGACACTGTCAAAGACTTCAGGCCACCTGACTTACTGTATCTTGAACTATGTAATTACTTCATTGAATCAGGTGTGCTTGAGGACATTCTTGCTGTTTATCCCAAATTTGCTAGCCCACACTGATTAGTCTTCAACTAGAATATGACTCCAATGTATGTGATCCACTGACCCATATATGCTGCTGGTGAATGTGATGTATTTCCTTCTTTGTGTACGAACCTCTGTCCTGCGTGGCAGTGAACAGTGGCATTACCCACATGAATCTGACCTATATATAGTGTCAATGAATATGATGCATTCTTTGTGTACGAACCTCTGTCCTGTATGGCAGTGAAAAGTGACATTACCCACATGAATCTGACCGACGTATATGTATGTATGTGTGCGTGTGTGCATGTATATGTACGTGTACATGTATATGTGTATGTATATACGCATATGTATGTATATGTGTGTGTGTGTGTGTTTACATATATGTATATGTACTGTCAATGAATATGATGCAAATCTTTGTGTACGAACCTCTGTCCTGCATGGCAGTGAACAGTGACATTATCCATATGAATCTGACCTCTATACATTTATAGTTGTTAATGAATATGATGTATTTCTTTGTGTATGAACCTCTGTCCTGCGTGACAGTGAGAAGTGATACCACCCTCAGTGTCAAGACCTGACTGAATTACTCAGAATAGGCAAACTGTACTACAAGCTCTGCCAATAAATTTGTTAAAAAAACCCTCTACACCTCCTCTTCCCGCACCATTACTCAGGTATCTACACCTGTGAGATAAATTCGGGGACAGCGGTGAGCAGGTGAGGACCAACCAAACGGGGGCGAGAGGTGGGTGGCGCCATGTTCCCTTAGGTGGGTGTTGGTGATGTGTGGGAGGGGAGAAGGTGTTGGTGATGTGTGGGAGGGGAGAAGGTGTTGGTGATGTGTGGGAGGGGAGAAGGTGTTGGTGATGTGTGGGAGGGGAGAAGGTGTTGGTGATGTGCGGGAGGGGAGAAGGTGTTGGTGGTGTGTGGGAGGAGAAAGGAATTGTTAAGGGAGGTGGGTAGTAGTTGGGGAGGTGAGTGGGGAAAGATGGGGAGAGGTGTGGGGATGGGGGACGAGGTGGGGGTGGGGATGAGGGAGGGGAGGGGTCGTAATGGAGTAAATGGGCGGTGCATGAGGAAAGTGCAGTGTTGGGGGAAGGGAAGGATGCGAGGGGACCATGAGACAGGAATGGTAGATGCCTCCCTTCACCTCTCACGATACTTTCCCTTCACTCCATCACCATAATTAGTCTCAGGACTCGCTTCCATTTGATCATAAGCTGCGTTAGTGAGGACTGAGTGGAACATGCTGCCCGGGTTCGCCAAAAGAAAAAAAAATCCCTCAGTGGGTCAGACAGCTTCTCGGAAAAGGTATTTTATATAGTTGATTAATGTAGGTTTATATTCTTCAATAAGGAGTAATTCAGCCCGAGCTACAGTCACACCTAACACCAATGTGGAAAGAATCTTACAGCGGGTCTGTGTATGTAAAAGATGTACACTGTGGACAAGTGTACATGTTAATATAATTGCTCTTATGTCTTAGTTGAGGTGTGTGGTTCGATCCTCGGACAAGGTGAAACTAATGGCAAATTTCTTTAACATGTCATTTGCGTCTGTTTATTGGGCAGTAATTTGGGACCTGGATGTTAATCAGTTTGCGGCTCGTGCTCCGGAGTAATGGATAACCAATGCAGCTAGCGACTTGTCCGATCTCTTGGAGTCATTTCTTAACATTGGTTCATACTGGTCGATAACTTGGATGTGGGTGATGTGTTGGCCGGCCAGTCTCGGGCACGAGGACAAACCATTATTACAAATGTATGAATAAATTATATAAATAAGTTAACCAGTCAAATGTATATTTAGAGGTGTGTGTAAGTGCGCGCGAGTATGAATATATGCTCGTAGATGTAAGTGTACACCTACAAGTGATCCAAGAAATCCCCATGTGCGCACAGACGCGACGCGTACTGATGCGTATATCTAGAACACGACACTTTCCATGTTGAGAGAGAGAGAGAGAGAGAGAGAGAGAGAGAGAGAGAGAGAGAGAGAGAGAGAGACTGGCACTCAGGTAGGAGGAGGCAACACATAATACGATACAGTCAAGGAGAATCTACGTTAGTATCAATCTCAATTAAAATAAACACAGCATGTGGACCTGAAAACTCCCTCATTAACGAGATAATTAGCCATAATTAACCTAAACTAAGTAAATCTCTCGTGTAAGGGAGACAAATAGTGGAGGCCAGGCGGCTGAAACACTGCTGCACAAGGGTATAATAGGACCTTCATTTTTACCTGGTGTTAGGATCTACAGGTACAATCATGCAGTTACGTCTATGATAACATAATTAAACCAAGCATCCCTATTAGTCGTTGCACACCTGAGCCTTTGTTCCCATACCTGAGACAGTTTCCACGCCTAAGTTTGTTTCCACACCTGAGCTTGTTCCCACACCTGAGCTTGTTCCCACACCTGAGCTTGTTCCCCTTCCAAGATTGTTTCCACATTTGAATTCGTTTCCACTTCTTAACATGTCCCACACCTCAACATGCCCCACACCTCAAACATGTCCCACACCTCAAACATGTCCCACACCTCAAACATGTCCCACACCCCAAACATGTCCCACACCCCAAACATGTCCCACACCCCAAACATGTCCCACACCCCAAACATGTCCCACACCCCAAACATGTCCCACACCCCAAACATGTCCCACACCTCAAACATGTCCCACACCTCAAACATGTCCCACACCTCAACATGTCCCACACCTCAAACATGTCCCACACCTCAAACATGTCCCACACCTCAACAGGTCCCACACCTCAACAGGTCCCACACCTCAACAGGTCCCACACCTCAAACAGGTCCCACACCTCAAACAGGTCCCACACCTCAAACAGGTCCCACACCTCAAACATGTCCCACACCTCAAACATGTCCCACACCTCAAACAGGTCCCACGCCTCAAACAGGTCCCACGCCTCAAACAGGTCCCACGCCTCAAACAGGTCCCACACCTCAAACATGTCCCACACCTCAAACATGTCCTATAGTTCATCTTCTTCTTACACCCAAACATGATCTAAACTCAATCCAGAACAACGATGAAATATCCTCTACGCTTCAGTACCCTTGCCTTACACCCCGCTACCCAACCTCAGCCCGTCCAAGCTCACTCCACCCCAGTCCCAGCTCACTCCACCCTGTCCCAGCTCACTCCACCCCAGTCCAAGCTCACTCCACCAGTCCAAGCTCACTCCACCCTGTCCCAGCTCACTTCACCCTGTCCCAGCTCACTCCACCCCGCCCCAGTTCACCCAAACCTTCCCAGCTTACTCCTGTTAACTCAATATCCCAACTGACCCACCACGTACCGCAAACTGGTTCAAGAAGTGTGTCCAGTTACCACACTCGGCTTCGTGGGTATTACATGTGTTGATAGATAACTTATTAAAATGAGTCCAGTAGAGAAATGATAAAAGAGTATAAACTAGTTGGCTATTTTAGGGGGAGGGTGGGTGCATTTTTTACTGTAATTTGTTTTGTTATTATTGTTATATTATTTGTAATAATCGTATGCATTCTCATTATTTCTGATAATTTCTTAACGTTTATTTCTGGTATTCATTCTTATTTATCAATTATTATTAATAATTATTATTATTATAAACTATTATTAAATAGTGTCATCAATTTTTATTAATTATTACCATTAGTATTCATTATTTTAATTGTCTATCATTTTGCAATATTATAATTATAATTATCATTATCATTACCATCATTAATATTAATACATTTCGTTTATTGATTCATTAACGCTAATTATCTACACGAACCATCTACTTACAGCAAAATGATTACCACCACATAAATGAGAACCATCACAATAAACAGTAGTCATTAAACTTCCTCTTTCAACTGTGGTCATGGGTTTACGAGCAGTGACCTCTGGCAGGTCATTAAGTCAAACATCCATCTTCTTGTTTTACAGTACAGTTTAATACTTAACTAAACATTACTGCACAGGGACGGTAAAGACACAACGAGATTAAGTACATGGACAATTGGTTTAAAACACAAACTTAGATGGAAAAAAATAACATTGAAATTATAATATTTTGGGGAAGGACATCTGAAGGTCGCCGTGGGTGCCATATTAACATCACTGTAGTGCTGTGATCCTGACGAAGCTCAGCAGTAACTATAAACACACGGGGTTAACAGGGTCTGGTCATAGAGGTGTTCAGGGCCGGGCAGAGGGTTCAATGGCTAAGTCTAGGGAAGCGTTCAAAGATCAATTAAACGCAACTAAAAAGATCTGGGCAAGTTCCCCATAGTTTGTAAACCACAGCTGCCACATATAACATGTGTGTGGGTAAGAAAGACGAGAAGGTAGCTTTACACGTCAAAATATAGGAAAGTGTCGCTACAAAAACAGGCGTTCTAAATTCATAGTCAGTCTGGTTTATCATCTGGTTGGTCCCAGGTATAGCACAACATAGGTACCTTCTTCCTCACAACTCTTCCACCTCTCACTCGTCTTATTCTCTCCCCTTTTCTGCTGGCATCTCACGCCTCGGAAGCACTTGGCCATCACAGCACATTTCATGTCTAAAAATGTACATCCCGATTCTCTTAACAGCGTAAAACCATCACCTTGTCGGTGTCACGTTTCATGATAAGTGGTTCACACCAAGTGCTGGCAGAGTATGACATAAACAAACACATCTCAACCCAGAAGACGTGGGACGTTTAATACTCCGGATTTGACAGACCGAAAAGTCTCTTTTTTGTTTACAATCTTCCCTCGGAGAATTCACGATCTTATACAAGATACCGCTCTACTCAAATCCCGTTTTAAAAGACAATCCTCGCGTGTGACGCAAGCACTTTACTTTTAAGATCATTACCGGTGCCTCTGTGTGTGCTTGAGTGTGTGTATATGTAAAGATGACGTTTATAGATGGTTTATGGGCCCCAAAATCTGTGTCAGAAGACGCACCTATGAACTTCTGACAGTGACTTCTTAAACTCAAATACAATGACGGGGAAAAAATAATCCTGTTGCCACCGAGAAGATGGATGACTTCCCAAGGTCACAATGTGTCAGATTTACAGCAACATCTCCACACCCCCGCTCTCTGCCTCCATCCACAAGCATCCTACCTAAACACAGCCCGGGATGACGGATGCTGGTTAAGCATGGCGGCCTTATGGGTCGCCTGTATATCTTACTACACATTTGCTCTCTCTCTCTCTCTCTCTCTCTCTCTCTCTCTCTCTCTCTCTCTTTCCTCGTCATTATCTTCTTCTCCATCTCCTGCATTTCTTCCTAACTTCCCCTTTTCACCTTCCTCTTAAGCTCCCCATGATGTACAAATCGTCCCTCTTTCACCCTTATCTTTTTTTCACATTAGTTTTCTTTTTATCTCTCCCACTCACTTCTTCTCTTCACTTTCTCACTCCTTTTAACGTCTCTCTTTCCCACCCTTCTTGATAATCGTCCTCATATTCAATTTTTTTTCTCATTCTCTGTCTCTTCTCATCCTATTCCTTACCATTTTTTTTTACACTTTCTACTTCTATATTTATTTTCCTTCCAGTTTTTAAAGTTTGTTTAAATCAATTCCAATATCTTTTAACTGTTTAGACTCGTTTTATGTCGCATTTTTCTTTCTTGCTGCATTTAATTTGTTTATCTTCTTCTCACGTATGTTCATTATTATCATCATCATCTAGTCTTATTTCTTCCCCTTCATTCATTTTCATTCATTGATACATTCTTTCTTATCTTCATTGACTCATTCTCTTTGCTTCATCATTATTTTCTACCGTAATCTTGTTTTTAAATAACTTTTCTTCATTCATTATCTTCACTGTATGTGGTCTACCCCCCTCCTCTCTCTCTCTCTCTTTTCATACACATATTGTTAAATTTCTCTATCTCATTTCACTCTTCCTATACTTTTATATCTTTTCCCCCTCCTTTTTCCTCCATTTCTTTCCTTCGTTTCTTCTTTCTTTTCGTATCTCCTTCTTTCTCTCCTTCCTTACTAACGCACATAATTACTGAGCTACCTGTACAACACAAGAGGTTCACACAGTTATACACTAGTTTACAAAGCAAGAACTCACAATAATTTGATCAAGTTTTTGGCAGCTTCGGGCACTAACTTTCGCTCATTTCAAAATAAGATTTCACTAAGTCAGACGAGTGACAGAGAAAATACATGACTTTCGTTCATCGTTTATCTGCAAGTCTCTTTCTCTCAGGCTGTGAAAAGTTTACTTGTATTTTGAGTGTTTATTTAATTGTTTGATTTATGTGTAAGATTTACTTTTCGTGTATGTGAATGCGATGTGTAAATTTGTAAGTCTAAATTAAAGCAGGCGTGTGAGTGTCCACCGCTACACACAACCTCGGCGGATTCCGCATTAACCTTTCGAGCCATCTAGTATCTCACCAATAAGATTTCTCATAATTTAACCATAACTGAACGCTTATCATTTTCAAATCTAAATGACAAAAAAAATTAAATAAACGAGAGAGAGAGAGAGAGAAAGTCTTTTCACCCGAACACATGTCAGTGCGTCACAACAGCCAGCATCATCATCATCATATACACAGTTCTACACCCTCTTTCCCGTCTTATCCTTGCCTCCCACCGCGATTTTTGTTCACAAGAAACATAATGTGAAGCACAAAAGAAGTTTCTGTTCCAAAAGTACGAGTATGTTAATGTTAAGTTCTCCCAGGAGGTCGCCCCTAATGAATATTTTCCTCGTTACAGTAACTGGGTAGTAGTCAGCCTTTGTTCTACTGCTGCTTCAATTGTCTTGGTTTTGTTGTCGTTGTGTAATTTTCTCTTAAAGTTTCTGCCAACTAAAGTTACGTCCGATTAAACCTTGAATCACCAATGACGTTTACGTCGAATAGGGATTTTTTCCACAATTTAATGGAAATTAGTTCACAAATGGTAAAATTTGTTCTATTGCCGTTCATTTCTTTCCAGAGAAACAAAAGAAAACAAATGTATGGGTTTAACTTGGCACACAAGTTACAGCGGGGTATATTAGGCCGCAAACAGTACTTGATTTACGAAATTTAAAAAAGTGTTATTGATCCCCCACATAGTTTGTGTCCCTGTTAAGAATCAAAAACAAAACAAAAATATCAAACCACATTAGAACAATGACCCAGATTGTGTTGACGGGTTGTGAAGACGCAAGGATTATCTCAGGAGATAACACAAGAGGATGAGATAAGAGGTAGATAGAGGTACTGTAAGGAGCTCATTTAATGGGTTCATTGAATGGATAAGTAGATGATTGAACGGAAAATGGAATTACTGTGAATAGGTAGGTGAGCAAGTGGAGATGAGGAGGGGGGAGCGTTACAGGCGATTAATAAACCGGAAGAATTAGTAATTATAACACCTGAGAGAAACCGGTAATATGAGGGGGGTGGGAGCATGAGGTGTCTTTATTGCACGTGGGTAACAAGAGAAACTTCCCTGAATCGTGACACAAATTTAAACTCTTAACTTAATGGTCGACTGTGATACACAAGTTTCTGTCACAGTGACTTTCATGAAGAGTTAAGAGATGTCACATCTCTTGAAGAATTAGGAATGTTTAAGCTCCGGGTTATATTCTAGACTTAACACCTTCACTACGGACACGTCACTTTTTAATGTTTTATGTTACTACCACCAGACGATTTATCCACTGTGAATAAAAAATAAAAAAAAATAGAAAGTGTAAAATAAAAAATAAATAAAAAATAAAAAAGTAAGGTGACAAATGATAAAATGTAGAGAGAAAGAAGAAAGAAAGAGAAAATGAGAGAAAGGACAGGAAGCTGGAATGAAGATGTCACCACTGTTTCGAACGAAAAATATAACAATGACAGGAAACGATGAGTAATAACGATTCAATGTATCAGTGTAAAAGTTTCAAATAAAGTGAATGTAAGACTTATCCCGATAATAAGTATTTTCAATTAAAAACTGACGATTAAAAAATATAATTTACTGGTCAATAAAATATTAAATATATTAAAAAAAAACTTACTTGAGAACACAATAATGATCCTTTGGCCGATAAGATTTGTGTAATAACCCTCAAGAAACTGCATACAAAAATTCTCATAAGACGTAAAAGAAAACGGTTGAAGAATTGTAATAATCTCGTCTAGCCTCAGCAGCTGGTAGTGTGTGTGAGACGAGTGTGCGTGAGGCGAGTGAGACAAGAGTGTGTGAGGTGAGTGTGTGAGGTGAGTGTGTCAGGCGAGTGCGTCAGGCGAGTGTTTGAGGTAAATGTGGGGTGAGTGTGTAAGGCGTGTGTGTGGGGATCAAGGAAAAACAAGTCCTCACCATTTTATACATATGAAAGGTGGTGGTACAGTACAAGAGGTGAATATGGTAGTGTATATTAAATGTCTGTATACATGGCGGTGAGTAAGTCTGATGGGACGAGACAATTAAAAAATGCATAAAACACTGACGATTTTTTTTTCTGTACGAACAAGTAGACGAAGACTAAGATAACAATATAAAGACTCAAATCTACAGAATAATATTGACCCTAACATGATATCCATTCCTCTTCTTCTCACCAAGATAACAAGAGTTTAGACTATTCTATTTTTATTCTATAGAAAGTTTACGATACATTTAGTAGAAAGTAACTCTTAAGATGGGATATATATATATTTTTTTTTAGGGAAGGTGACGATGACTGATGAATGCTAGTAAGAGTATTTTGAGGGAAGGTTATGCTTGTGGAATAGTGTAATAGTGTATGGTGACATAAGAGTTACTTTTGTGATACATAAGGAATAGCGTCATGGTTATCCGATTCATTCATGTCTGTCTAGGTGGGTATGGGTAACAGGTAACAAAAGAGAGGAAAGAGAATGAGAATTGTCAGCTTATTTTATTATGAATACGGAAGAATGAGTCAAGTAGAATGTTAAATTGCCCTAAGGAATTGGACAAGAGCAAGGTGGTGAAGGTGTGAATGCTGTCAGGGCCAGTTTATTTGTGTTTAACAGGCGGCCAGATGACTGAGGAGAAATTGTAGGTCGTGAACGAGTCTTGGACACCTGGGATCAATAGTCATTAAGGAAGACAAAGGTGAAGAATAAAGTGACGGGGAGTAAGCTGGAGGTGCTTCGGTGACAACCAACTGAGAATTTAGTGAGAGTAAGAACAGTGTATGAAGACATTAATCTTCTTAATTCTTGCATCCACAGAGAAACATTCACTTCACAGACTCGCCTAAAACTTTACCCGAGGTTTCAAAAGAGATGAAAGTGAAAATAGTTAGGAACAGTTCTGATTCAGTTTACTCAATGCTGCTGTATATATTCAGTACAGTAAAGTAGGCAGCGTGTCCGGCACTGCACTCGACCACCTCCATTTCCCCAGCTGTGTCGAATGGGTGTTCCCGAAGCTAGAACCAGAGACCATCTTAGGACAAGTAATCATATATTTGTGTGTATATTATGGAAAACAATTACACAACGGTAAAGGAATTACAAATGTCCAAAGATGTGTCAGTGAAAAACCGTGATTAAAAAATGGAATGAGTGAAGCTGAGGAAATGTATAAAGAGGTGTGGGGTGAGAAACTACGAGAGCGCGAAGTGAGGTGTCATAGTCTCGTAGAAATCATGATGGATGAGCGGAGTGAGAAGATAATTTATGACAGTAAGGGTGAAGGTAGGAGCAGAAAGAGAGACACAGGAGATGGGTCGAGTCGGTGAATGAGCGATCAATGTCTCGTGATACTTGAGTAGATGATCTGTGAGGGTAGACTGGAGGAGGTGTGTCCGATGGAGACGTTCTGTGTACGAGATTTATGGGAAGGAATGTAGACATAGGTCTTACTCGACATACCAAAGCAATAAACATCGGAATATCGGAAAAATCTTGCCAAAAGAAGTTACAATTTCATTTCGGAAAGGAGTGAAATCAGTGTTGAACAGTGTTTAACGCCAGCAGCTGAAAGTCGTGGTCAAGTTAACCATCACGCAGTGAGGTCCCAAGTACCCATGATGTGCCGGCGATATGTTAATCCATTCACAATTGGAGACCTGGGAACGGTGAAACACTGACTTAGTTCCTGTAGCACCAGACCACGCGGTGTCCCAACACTGTCCCATGGTGTTACGACGCCACATAGTGAGGGAGTCACTACACCACGTGAAGTCCCTCATATCATCTGTGAGAGAGTTACTGCACCACGTGAGGCCCCTCATAACACCATCTGTGAACAAGCTACAACACACCTCAGCGCACGTGACCTACGTGACCTCACACAGAAGGATAAGAGACCAGCCCCTGCCATCCACTGTGAACAATAATGTGTATGTTCACTTCATGCTCCTTTTTCTAACTCTAATGTCAATGAATGTAATAAGTAATTTCTGTCCATTGCATATTTTCAGGCTTCTGGCTGCTGAACCTTTTCAATAATGAACTGAAGGTAGAAGGGAGGCGAAGTCAAACGCGAGAAAAGATTGGACCAATACAGTCACACACCGGCGAGCTAACTGATAACGACGGAGAAATGAGCAATAATCTGAATAGATATTTTCAACAGTTTTCACCACAGAAAATTTAAAAATGATACCCGAGGCACCGACGATATACAGGGATAGTGAAGAAAATATATTAAGCGAGATAGTAGTGACTAGTAACGATGTTAGTAAGCAAATAGACAAGCTAAAGCCTTATAAGTCACCAGGTCCCGATGAGACATTTCTCAGAGTATTAAAGGAATGTAGGGAAGAGCTTAGTATATCCATAGCAAATCTGTTTAATATGTCCTTAAAAACGGAGGCAGTACCTGAATCCTGGAGGATAACGAATGTAATAACGATTTTCAAGAAGGGAGACAGATCACTATCCTCTAACTACCGTCCATCAGTATAACATCAATTGCAGGCAAATTACTGGAAGCAGTAATTTCAAACTCTATTCGATATCACCTGGAGAAGCACAAGTTGATCAATGATTCCCAACATAGCTTCACAAGCGGGCGGTTCTCGAATCAGTGGACGACGGGCACGACTATAATGTGGTACATTTTGACTTTAGCAAAGCCTTCGACAGAGTCCCCCACGAAAGACTAATAAGAAAAGTGGAGGCTCACGGCATTGGAGGAGATATTCTAAAATGGATTAGAGCGTGGTTACAGGACAAGAACCGGCGAGTGAGCATTAACGGCAGTAAATCCGATTGTAGTAACGTCACTAGTGGAATACCCCAAAGCTGAGAACTTGAATCATTATTTTATATATATATATATATATATATATATATATATATATATATATATATATATATATTATATATATATATATATATATATATATATATATGCGACATAGATATCGGCGTAGACAGCAACATAAGTAAATTTCCCGATGACACTAAAATAGGGCAAGTAATTAAATCTGACGAGGACTTCGTAAAACTATAGGAAGATCTAAAAAAAAAAATTCGAATGGTCTGAAAAATGGCAGATGAAATTCAATGTGGACAAATGTAAAGAACTTAGTCTAAGAGATGAAACCAGAGAAACCAGATACCAGATGCTATAGAGAAATCCGAGTGTGAGAAAGATTAAGGAGTAATAATAAGTAGGAATCTTAAACCAAGTTAACAATGTGTATTTGCTCGAAACAAGGCTAACAAAGTACTTGGGTTCATACAAAGAAGTGTTAGTTACAAGGCTAGCGAAGTCATACTAAAACAATATCATGCGCTTGTGAGACCTCACTTGGATTACGCAGTTCAATTCTGGTCACCGTACTACAGAATGGATATTGAGGCCCTAGAAGGAATTCAGAGGAGAATGACAAAACTAACCTCGGGCATTAGGAACCTTGAGTACAGAGACAGGTTAAAGCATCTTAATTTGCACTCCCTCGAGAGAGGTAAAGTGAGGGGCGATATGATCGAGGTGTATTAATTTAAGTCAGGGCTTAACAATTGTGACATTACAAAAGTACTCAAAACTATCCTACCAGGAGCGAACTCGTAACAATGGTTTTAAATTAGACAAATTTAGATTTAGGCGCGAAATAGGTAAACATTGGTTTGGAATAGAGTAATGGACGAGTGGAACAACTTTTCAAAAATCATCATTAACTCGAATACGCTGGATAGCTTCAAACATATGTTGGATGGATATATGAGCAATAGGGGTTGGGTGTAAATGGGACTGCCCATTCTTATGTTCTTATGTTATCAAAACATACATACAATTACCAAATTCTGATTATTATTATTATTATTACATTATTATTATTATTGAGAGTTCTTAGCAAGTCGTGTCACATTATAAATTGCGAATATTTATCTTAGGTGTTTCTAGGGACTACCATCTTCCCGTTCCCTTCCTATCCATGCCTTACGATCCTCTAAACAATGGTTCCTCTTCCCTCTTCCCCAAAACACACTTTCATTCCCTCGAAAAGCAATTTCCTCTCCTTAAGCAAACACGTTTTTCACTCTCAAATACTACATCTTTCTTCCTGGTAAAAAAAAAATCCATGAAAATCGTCTCTGTGATTCTCAAAATAATGAATTTAGAATTGTATTCCTATAACAAAAGGAATGAAATCATATAAATTCTCCCTCGCTTTAATAGGAGACAAAATATTATCGAATAAATTGGTAACATACGCA
Organism: Homarus gammarus; assembly: GCA_958450375.1. Taxonomy (NCBI): domain Eukaryota; kingdom Metazoa; phylum Arthropoda; class Malacostraca; order Decapoda; family Nephropidae; genus Homarus; species Homarus gammarus. The sequence goes on along the minus strand of CAUDMG010002966.1, from coordinate 1,390,640 downwards.
GCTGGGAGCGTCGAGGGTGGTGACAGCAGCAAGTGACTATCATAACATGGTGTGACGAGTGACGACCGTAACAAAAGTTGAGAAAACTCGGCGTGATGTAGTGTGGAGCCGCCAACATTAATAACCAACAGCCCTCATCGTTGTTCTTGGCCGGGCAAGGCTCAGGTGGGGGCGAAGGGGGTGTCTACTCACATGTTAACAAATTAAATACAAATGCCATGAAGAGTAAATGACAATGGATTCTTGTCGCGTACACAAAATTAACTTCCATACTCTATTTTACGCTATTCACTCTGTGTACATATTACATAATAAGAGAAATACATATACTTAAATTTAAGAATTGTTATCAAACACAACATACTACACTGTTCGTTCTATTACCATACCACAAGACATGACAGTCTGCCCAGCACAGCAGTTACCAACAACGGAACTTACACAACAGATCTTCACTACACTATATCTCATATTACATAAAGAATGACATATTTCACTGAAGTGTTACAAACATCGGAACTGAAACAAGAACGCCAGGGTCTCCGTACAGTTCACCGACGAAAGGAATGAGAGAAACACGAACCAATTTAGCATAAACACGATGATCACTACATAAAGAAGAGGTCTTTACTTCAACACCTCAACTACTACAGAAGGAAGGAAGGAGGCCACACTATACACGCCGGTATTAACCACAACAGCACCGGCAACATGAGAACTTTACACAACATAAATAAACGGCAGTTAAAAATATCGACGACGCCTCTACAAGTTTAAATAGTAATAATAAATATCTTTAAGCCACTAGTGAGGACTACTCGATAGTAACACCAGCTTCACCACCTTATTCATCGCTGGTGCTCACTTCGGCTCACATGATACACACGGTCTAGGGCTCTCTCACATTAACCTAAACTATGGTACCCTCAACTGCCTTAGTTTATGTTTGATCTACTCTGGTCATACATATATCCATTTAATTAAATTTTCTTACCTGGTTTTAACTTTAAATAAAATTGGAAATGGCATCGTATTTGTGACAGAGTATAAAAAAAAATTTGGCGAGTTTCTTCTTTCAGTCAAAGTTTGAACAAAGTTTGGGCAAAGGTTCTTATTGGTGCCAAAGTTTCAATAAAAACTTCAATCGTGATCAAATGCTCCTCGATAAAACGCGACCTAAGTTAAGTTTGTGTATATTACAGGAGACAGCAAGAAATGGTGTCTCTTGCCATACCATTACCCTTCAACCCCATGTGAGCCACTGGCACTGGTAGTAGACTGGCACTGTATGGAGATTGGCAATGTTTGGAGATTGGTACTGGTCTCCCACCAGTACCAGTCTCCTACCAGTACTTACATACACATCCCCAATACCAGACAACCCCTTACAGGCGTCAATATACCATCCTCATTTTATTTAGCATGAAGGGAACCAGGTGGTGCACCAGTTGTAAGGTGTTGGAGATGTCCTCACAGCTGGCGTAATGTAAATGTGTGCTACATATGGTACAGGTGGAAGAGGGGCAGTATTACAGGAGTAATGGGTGTTAATTTGTGTTTGTTAGATGGTGGTGTTATTTGTTCACATATATGTGTAAAGTGGGTCTTGTTCTTCTATGTCATCATGGAGGCTCTTGGGCCACCAGCTGTGTGTTTTAGTAGTTCCTTCTTCTTTTAACTAGGAGAATAATGGGTCCTCCAACTCTTCAAGTTTGATCCATATTCTCTGTGCCTGGCTGTGTGTACGTGTGTTCAGTGGTTCGATATTGTATAATTCGTGAAGTTCTTGTATTTTGGTGGTGTATGGCGGGAGTTGCTCTGATGCTCTACTGATAGCTTTGTTTTGTGCTGCTTGAAGTTTAAGTTGGCTGGTTTTGCTGATCGTGCTGAGTGGTATTGGTGGATACTCCAGGTGGGGGCGGACAAGTGCTTTGAGTAGGTGTAGTTGAATTTTGGTGTCCATTTTGCTACAGGTAACAGAGGTGGTACAGGTAACACGGGTGGTGCAGGTAACACGGGTGGTGCAGGTAACACGGGTGGTGCAGGTAACACGGGTGGTGCAGGTAACACGGGTGGTGCAGGTAACACGGGTGGTGCAGGTAACACGGGTGGTGCAGGTAACACGGGTGGTGTAGGTAACACGGGTGGTGCAGGTAACACGGGTGGTGCAGGTAACACGGGTGGTGCAGGTAACACGGGTGGTGCAGGTAACACGGGTGGTGCAGGTAACACAGGTGGTGCAGGTAACACAGGTGGTGCAGGTAACACGGGTGGTGCAGGTAACACGGGTGGTGCAGGTAACACAGGTGGTGCAGGTAACACAGGTGGTGCAGGTAACACAGGTGGTGTAGGTAACACAGGTGGTGCAGGTAACACAGGTGGTGCAGGTAACACAGGTGGTGCAGGTAACACAGGTGGTGCAGGTAACACGGGTGGTGCAGGTAACACGGGTGGTGCAGGTAACACGGGTGGTGCAGGTAACACAGGTGGTGCAGGTAACACAGGTGGTGCAGGTAACACAGGTGGTGTAGGTAACACAGGTGGTGCAGGTAACACAGGTGGTGCAGGTAACACAGGTGGTGCAGGTAACACAGGTGGTGCAGGTAACACGGGTGGTGCAGGTAACACGGGTGGTGCAGGTAACACGGGTGGTGTAGGTAACACAGGTGGTGCAGGTAACACAGGTGGTGCAGGTAACACAGGTGGTGTAGGTAACACAGGTGGTGCAGGTAACACAGGTGGTGTAGGTAACACAGGTGGTGTAGGTAACACAGGTGGTGCAGGTAACACAGGTGGTGTAGGTAACACAGGTGGTGCAGGTAACACAGGTGGTGTAGGTAACACAGGTGGTGCAGGTAACACAGGTGGTGCAGGTAACACAGGTGGTGTAGGTAACACAGGTGGTGCAGGTAACACAGGTGGTGCAGGTAGTACAGGAAAAATGGTTGTACAAGTAACACGTGGTACAAGTAAAAGGTGATGCAGGTAACAGGTTACGTGTGTGTGGATGTTGTAAGTAATAATTATTTTTGCTGTTTAACATTAAGTAAAAATTAATGCTTGTGTGTGGAAATGTATGTACTCATATTATCGTCCGAGTACATGTGTGAGTGTATATGTCTAAAATGTGACTCATTGTTATAGCATTATATTAAACTGAGTGGGAAAAATGTACTTGTAAACACATCCTTATTATGGTTTCCCACAGTCGAATCGAATTACTGTTTACTATTGTTTGGGTATCTGCACTGACTACGTACGATGTTTGTACACTTGTTCTGTCTATGTAAGATGTTTGTGTCCCTGCATAATGTAAACTGGTGAATCATCGTAAACTTGTATACAGATTTTACTGAATATTTACATATTATGGCAAGTTATTAACCCAAACACTACATTTCTTCAGATCTCAAACGATGTTCACCTGTAAATACCAAATACTTCTCAAGAGCAAGTCGACCGAGGAGTAAAGCCCATATGAAAAAAAATATAATTAAATCACGATTATCTTTTCTTATCAAGTGTAAAACATCAATTTATATTTATTTATTTATTTTATTAACATTACGATTTTTTCTTGCCGAGTAGCAGGACAGGTGCTGATTTCTTTAGTAGTACGTTACTCCACCGACGATTTTTTCCACTATTGGGAAAGACAAGCAATAGTTTAATTAGTCTGATGCAGAACGTATAACTGCTTGCTTGATATGTTTTTTTTTTGGCCGTAGAAATTGTGTTATTTTGTTGGTTCCGTGAGTTTGCAAGGTGTTACTTGTCTTTCTTCTTCTTTCTTTTACTCTTCTCGTTACCAGGCAGTTAACCATAGGACGTGGGTCACACAGACACGATATTTTGGTGGACCCGTGGCTTTTCAAGGTTGTTGTCTGAACGTGTGAAGGTTAGTAGTGTATTGGGAGGAAGTTGGCTGAGGACTTCAAGTTGACTCGGTAAATGTTCAGTGGCTACGGGAGCGCAAGGTAATTAAGTTCTGCTGAAAATATTGTCCTCTCCTAAGTTTACGGTGCAGAGTCATTATAAACATGACACAAACCAGAGATAGTCGACTTAACTAATGATGTGAACACTGTCTTAAACACAACACAACTCACACTGGCTCTACTGCAGTAGTCTCCAATAAATATGTGTTTATCTCTACGTTTCTCCTGTAATTTTTCCCCCTTTCATTTAAATAAATCCATTAAGTAAGATAAAATATGTGATAAATGATGTATTAAAATATGCTCGTTCTTTTGATGTTTAAAGTCTTACTGAACTAACTATGAAAAGTGGCATGAAATATTAATAAAGTCGCATCTTGTTGTTTTATGTTTGGACTGGTGTCGTCCTTTCTGTTACACTTAAGAACAAGGCAGTCCAGGAACGAAGACACTGTTTATACCGACAACCCAGGACCAGTAACTTCCTCTTCCCCTTCAAAGTGAAAGACGTCCTTGCAGATGACCCCTCGTCGCGTTTTGTGAGATGTGGCAACTCTGTGGGATGCTTATCTATCATCCTTAGTCTGGCTAATATTGCGAGGTTTCTTAGAGCCATTCCGGGAGTTTTAATACTATATAAACAAACACAAAAGTGCCACATCTCACAAAACGCACCAACCACTGTACCAGGTATAACTGCAGGCGACTGTAAATCTACGGGTCATATGGATTCAGAAAAGGTGAGATTTATAAGTTTAACTGTCTAGTTTCAGGAGGAACTAAACACAAAACATATAAACAGAGAGAGAGACACCTGGAGATACACCAAGGTCGCGGAGCACAGATGTAAACAGAGGAGCCACAACACCCCATCACCTCTCGTACATTCGCTTACACCGACCACCAGCACCCCATATAACCTCACCACCATTAATCAACCACCATGTACCAGAACCATCCCAGCATATATCCATCACTACCTCACAAAGCCATCTGCGTCCACCCGAGACTTCAACTTAACCGAGCTTTAATTATCCCCATAGAACTACTCTCATCCATCTTCAGGTAGTTAAGTCCAATTACCTTAACCTATCCTCCTTGAACACATTATATCCACCCAACTCAACCCCTGCACCGTCACCCACCCACCCCCCACAACCACCTGCACCCATCTCCACCCACCCTCTTGCCAACTACCGAGAATCCATCTGCTCACACCCTCCCACAGGTGCTTGACAATGGAAACATTATGTTTTGTATATAAACCTGGCAACGACCTGAGTGTTAAAAATAACTCTACCACACGACAGGGAGTCAATGAAACTCAAAGCTTCGACAAACCGAAATCAGCGGGACATCTCCTCCTTACCAACTGCCATTCTTATCTCTTTACCAAAACACTACTGATGCTCGCAAAGGTGAATGATGATGATGATGATGATGAGATATAGCGACCGTCACCAACTCAGAGGGAAAAAGAGGAGGAGCAGCAGAGCAGAAAATGAGAAAGAAGAGGATAAAAAAAAAACGGGAAACATGTTAGAGAAAAAATAAGAAGAAAGGAAAATATAAAGTTGGGGAGATCAGGAGGAGCAACAATAAAATGAAATGGAAGAAGAAAGAAAAATACATAAAGAAGAGGACGAAGAAAATTGAAAATAGTAGTAAAGACGAACAAATGAAGAAACGAGAGAATATATAAGAACAAATGGAAGAAGAAATGAGAAGTAAGGATGTGGAGGAGGAAGAGGAATGAAGGAAAACCATTAAAACTTAGCAGGATGAAGAGGCAAGTCTACTTAAGCCACACAGACAAAATACTGTATCCGTGAGCGTCAGCACAGCTTATGTCAGCGTTACATCCCTACCTCCCCTCCCCTCCTCCTGACACCTCCGAACTACCCTGATACCTACCCTGACACTTTCACTTTACCCTGACACCTCTACCTTCTCCTGACATCTCCACCTTCTCCCGATACCCCCACCTTCTCCCGACACCTCCACCCTCCCTAACACCTACACCCCCTGACACACTCTACCCTCCCTAACACCTACACCCCCTGACACCGACACCTCGTGAGCATGAGTGGTATGACAAGAGCGATTCACGGCCACACCTGCAGCAAGGAGACAAGAGGAAACATGAAAGCAGAGAATGAACAAAAATATCTATTATACTTTCCTGTGTTGATTCACTGCACAAACTCCACGAAAAGTTTACGACACAATATTTAAACTTGAGGTGTAATAATAATAAAGTCTCACGGTCTAATTCAATAAAACGTCTGACAAAACAATGATAAATTATGAGAGTGATATATGAGTACAGTAAACCATAAAAGAATAGATAAATAAATAAATAAATAAATAAATAAATAAAAGGGACAAGGAATACATCAATACGAATTACAAATATATATTAGCAGCAGTTCTGGTGATAAAAAAAATATATTTATATTTGCAACTACCCTGAGTTCTGTCAGTCTCCAGTTGGCACTCGTGGTCGATGCAAATCTCAGATGGCGGGTGAGGGATACTGGCACTAAGGAGCATAGTGCCTTGGTTGTTTTGGCACTCACCCTCCCCTCTGACGTATATTTCTACACACACACACACACACACACACACACACACACACACACACACCATTAAATCAAATTTTTTGTAGTAGTATTTCCTAATAGTGGAAGCAGACGAGCCATATTTAGTAAAGGTCACTGACGTATACAGTACTTCCACACAATAAAACCAGAGTGGCCACAAGTTCATTATTATTTTTGTTAATTGCAATTGTGAAAATATGCAATACAATTAACTACCAGGAGTTTTTGACGTTAGCTCAGACTATACAATGGTCTATTACACAAGTTTAGCCAAGAGAGAAATGCAGTTATCATCTATATGTCTAATTTCCTTGATTCGCTGTGCAAGAATAAACACAAAAATATATGGATCGAGTAATAATGAGCTGCCCCCTACAGCTTCAACGTGTAGTGATGGACTGTACTTACTGCTTCTTGGTGAAAATTCGTGTTTTTAAGTTAATCGAGGATGCTTTAGACATTAATGGATATGAGCCTGTGAAATAATTCTTGCCATACAGATGTAGTCTTCAAATAAATCCCCACAGATGATGTTATGAGGGACCTCGCTTGGTGTAGTAAGTCCCTCACAGTGTTGGGTCTCGTGCTACTGAAGTGTGTTGGGTCTCGTGCTACTGAAGTGTGTTGGGTCTCGTGCTACTGGAGTGTGTTGGGTCTCGTGCTACTGAAGTGTGTTGGGTCTCGTGCTACTGAAAAATGTGGGGTCTCGTGCTACTGAAGAGTGTTGGGTCTCGTGTAACTGAAGTGTGTTGGGTCTCGTGCTACTAAAGTGTGTTGGGTCTCGTGCTACTAAAGTGTGTTGGGTCTCGTACTACTGAAGAATGTTGGGTCTCGTGCTACTGAAGAATGTTGGGTCTCGTGCTTCTGAACTGTGCCGGGGAGATAAGTGAAGTAAATCAATCTTGCCCATAGCGAATAAACTCGTCAAGAATGAAGAACTATTTAACAGAACTGAGAGTAAAAGGTTTATTAAATGACCATACAACACTATATCCCAGATGAACTAATGACCAACTATCTCCATCTGTGAACAATTTCTCCTGGAACACCGAGTGAGTAACAGAGATCTGGATATATCCTGTATATTAGTGATTTATGGTTGGAGACATCAGAACGAATTCCTTGTTTGCGATACTGCCATCTACTTAGCGACTTTCTGCGAGTTGCTTTTGTGAGTCAAGAGGAAAAAGAAAAGAGAGAGAGAGAGAGAGAGAGAGAGAGAGAGAGAGAGAGAGAGAGAGAGAGAGAGAGAGAGAGAGAGAGAGAGAGAGACCCTTATGAGTGACTAACACGTAGATAGTCTAACACATGCGTCTGTCAATCCATGAGAATTCCTCCACTAAATTATGCTTCTTTCTCTTAACAAATTAACCTCTATCAATAGAAATAAAAACAATACAGACAGATCTTCCTTGGTCCTCGCTGTCACCCAGGCATTGACATATTCTTAACACCCTACACTTCTTCTCTGGCAGATACTGTATACCTTGGACGTGATCAAACAGCTCTCTTACACCCCTATTTAAAGCCTCGATAATCATACAAGGAAATCAGCCAGCTTATGAATCCTCCTCTACCAAAGGTGATTATTATAACAGGTGCTCATCACAGACTGACAATAATGAGTTAGCGGATGCGGAGTTCATTGAACCTGAACAGTGCCAATACTTCCAAAATATCTTGTAGGAAGAAATTGTGTGTGTCAGTGTTTACAATATGTCTAAATTGCTTGTTTATTCAATCCCAACTAGCTAATTAATTAATACTAATAATAATGATAATATTAATAATAGTACTTTTGTCCTCTTTCATAAACCAAAACACTTCGACGAGTTGGGTGTCACATTACTTCACCAAACCGTAACCGCTAGTGGTCTCCTTCCTCACGTAGTCTCCCACCCAGAGGACGTTCAATACATGATAATTTCCCGATTACTATCAGCCATTTAGTAGGGACAATTGTCATTTAAGTGTGCATACAATACCCCACTCAAACGTTGTGATAGCACCTTAACTACCAAAGAGAACTTTAATGTACTACTGTTCCTAGAGACTTGTTTGAAATTAATGTTGCAATAAAAGACGACAGCCTCTTAAACACGGTGTTCAAACCTGACGTTTCCCGGTTTACCTGCTGAAGGTGTCAAATTAGATGTTTGAGACACCTACCTGTAAGGAATAACACATAACGGCTGAGGAAGAACTACGATCTTACTTTCATCCTCAAAAGTCAATGTGTGACAGAGAGATATGCCAAATATTGTGACTGGTGGGGGACATTAATGTCATGATAGGAAAAACACCCGTGGGTGTCGCGGGCTAGAGTCCAACTGAGGCGTCACTGTCAGGACCATCATTACCTGTTGCTCAACGAACCCGAGAGAGTGTTTTACTCACTTTAATAAAACTATATTTATTCTTCTTAAAATACATATACTATTATGAGACTCCGGGTGTAAATGTAGTGATGACAACTGAAGAAAGTTTACAAACTCGTCTCGTTAAGGGATCTTTAAGTAAACAAAACATCTTTCTTCAGCAGCACAGCCGGGAGGTGTAGCCAACAAATTGTTTGTTATAATATTAGGATCAAAGCAAAACTTATTGCTTCAAATTTTGTTTTCCACTCATCTTTCCTTTATTTTGTCTTTTTTTTCTTGATTCACCTGTTACATCTACCATCAGCGTTATGCAACGAAGACGTGCATGCCCAGGAAGCCAACGAGGACGTGCATGCCCAGGAAGACAACTAGGACGTGCATGCCCAGGAAGCCAACGAAGACGTGCATACCCAGGAAGCCAACGCGGACGTGCATGCCCAGGAAGCCAACTAGGTCGTGCATGCCCAGGAAGCCAACGAGGACGTGCATGCCCAGGAAGCCAACGAGGACATGCATGCCAAGGAAGACAACGAGGACGTGCATGCCCAGGAAGCCAACGAAAGCGTGCATGCCCAGGAAGCCAACGAAGACGTGCATGCCCAGGAAGCCAACGAGGACGTGCATGCCAAGGAAGACAACTAGGACGTGCATGCCCAGGAAGCCAACGAAAGCGTGCATCCCCAGGAAGCCAACGAGGACGTGCATGCCCAGGAAGCCAACGAGGACGTGCATGCCAAGGAAGACAACGAGGACGTGCATACCCAGGAAGCCAACTAGGACGTGCATACCCAGGAAGACAACGAGGACGTGCATGCCCAGGAAGACAACGAGGAAGTGCATACCCAGGAAGCCAACGAGGACGTGCATGCCCAGGAAGACAACGAGAACGTGCATACCCAGGAAGCCAACGAGGACGTGCATACCCAGGAAGACAACGAGGACGTGCATACCCAGGAAGCCAACGAGGACGTGCATACACAGGAAGACAACGAGGACGTGCATACCCAGGAAGCCAACGAGGACGTGCATACCCAGGAAGCCAACGAGGACGTGCATATCCAGGAAGCCAACGAGGACGCGCATGCCCAGGAAGACAACGAGGACGTGCATACCCAGGAAGCCAACGAGGACGTGCATACACAGGAAGACAACGAGGACGTGCATACCCAGGAAGCCAACGATGACGTGCATACCCAGGAAGCCAACGAGGACGTGCATACACAGGAAGACAACGAGGACGTGCATACCCAGGAAGACAACGAGGACGTGCATACACAGGAAGACAACGAGGACGTGCATACCCAGGAAGCCAACGAGGACGTGCATACCCAGGAAGCCAACGAGGACGTGCATGTCCAGGAAGACAACGAGGACGTGCATGTCCAGGAAGACAACGAGGACGTGCATACCCAGGAAGCAGTCATATTTCCCTCCATTGCTGACAGCCATGTAATATTTCAATGTGATTCTGATTTTTTAAAATGTTAGTTTTGCCTTAATGTAGTATTACTGATACGTAATTTGTCTTAGTATGCCTTATTGTGGGTAAAAATAAGTAAATAAATGTGTCCTCCGAAAGCGTGAGTTTTCTACCAGAGTTTAACAGTTAATTCATACATAATACTTCTGACAAACTTCCTACGTGCTCATGTTTGAAATAATGAATGTATGTATCTTTATATAATTTAGCTAAATATCTTTCTCGTCAGAAATGATCATCCTAACGATTATGAATAAACTCGTTTAAAAATACATAATTACTTCAGGACGAAATAGGACAGATTTGCAACAGCCAATCTGTAACTCTTGAGAAGTGGGCGGGGCATCTCTTCTCAGCTTTGAAAAAAAAACGCACTATAGTGACCTATTGGAGTGCCAAAGGTTCTCGGATTATAATGTACAATATATATCCCGTAGAGAGAGAGAGAGAGAGAGAGAGAGAGAGAGAGAGAGAGAGAGAGTGTGTGTGTGTGTGTGTGTGTGTGTGTGTGGAGGCAGTTACTGTACTCTCTTTTGATTCCCCTCATGACACCCCAAGAAGACTCAGCATGTGTCTGCTATGTCTGTTTAGGTCGTGTGGAAGGACTTGGGGACACACACACACACACACACACACACACACACACACACCAGAAAGATGCCAAGAACTATGTGTGAGTGTTAGTCTCAGGTTAATAATACAATTTATCAGCCGCTTCTAAAAAGTTGTATCACTCCTGACAAACACTTTACACAAACACAGTTATGCTTCAGTTAACACAAGCATCAGTCTGAAGGATCTGTAATATTATGAAAACAATTATCAAGTTAATTTAAAACTGTCTTTAAATATGTCAGGTTAATTTTATTCGCCAAAAAAAAAAAAAGAAATAGCCTACTTAAAAGTTTGATCAATACGAGACTGGGGAAGCCTGTGTAAATATTCTTTCTGGTAAACAGCAACATAAACAAAATAAACAAATGACCTCAAAATAAACAACAGGTGAGATTAAATTATAAAGGGATGAATTATTTACATATAAAACCAAAGTAAGAAGTTAGGGTGCAACTCCACCCACTAACAGCTAATATACCACTGTACCAAAAAGATGTGTTGATGGTATAATGTGTTGCTGCGTCTCATCAACTTAAGGTCTTAGGAACGTCCTCTAATGACTCAGGTCACACAAAAATAAAAACATTAAAATTAAGAGATTCAACTGTGGTTAAGAAGACTACATATGTGTGAGGAAGACGACTGATCCTCCATCCTGTTTCGTGAATCTTTGCCAAAGAAAATTTATATTTTTGATTCATGGATTAAATTTAATAATAAATATTTTAATCACCATAATTTGTAGTTTTTACCTCAATTCCTAAATATATGATAAGAAAAATTAACATACGAACTCCATGTGGCAAATACAATAAACCCAATAGCACTGAAAAGGTATGGTTATGTGTGTTAGTGAATTAAGCATAATGACCGTAAGGGAAGGAAAGGGTTGCTTATATATATTTCTGTGCTCCAAGAACTATAGTGTATAAATACTTACCCTTAATAGATCAATATTTTAGAAAACTTAAAAAATATAGAAATATGGTTATGAGACACAAATCCCCCCCCCCCCCCCAAAAAAAAAATGAAGAACTAAGACTGTGTAATAAAAACGTCCCTCCAACATTATGGACACAGACAAGATAATATACACTCAAATATGAGGGTCCAAATTTCCTGCCAGACCTGACTAGAATAGTGACGCTGTACCACTTGCCATAAATATTTGCGGCCAGAGACGGGCTTAATCTTACTAACAAAAGACTACTACTACCTTGATACCACCACCACCCTCACTTCACTACCACCCCTATCCTCGCTAGACCACCACCATAACTACCATCACCCTGACCTCACTACCTCCACCCTCACCACCACCATTACCACTACCACCACCATTACCACTACCAACACCACTATCGCCGCCACCACCACCTTTAACACCGAATAGAGGGAAATGAGAAATGTTGCAACAGCGCGCACGAGGTGGGTGTGTGTGTGTGTGTGTTGCCTTATCACTGATAAAAATAATAATTATGTCTCTTGTGTGTAATAATGTTTGACAAAATCATAATAAAACCTTAATATAATAACTATTTAGTAATAACGATAATTGTTGCAGTCACCATTTCAGGCGGAGGTGAATGCAGTTACCAAAATGTGTTTCATTTTATAATTTTAAATTATTTCAGTAAAAACGTCTGGAGAAATACTTAAAATGTAAAAATAAAAATATGATACTCGGATACTTTGGTCATATAATTAAGGCTGAGGGGATAATAACAGACATATTAAAGGGCAAAGTTGGGGGTCCGAGGGCCAAGGAAGGAAGAGACAGAGGATGACAAATTAAAAACTGGTTCCCCAGAGAGATGCAGAACCTTAGAGGATTGGTTAAGGCAGCCCGAGAGCGGTGGTCGCCAACCCTCAGATATGAAGATGGTACTCTGATTGATTGATCTATGCGTCTTGTCCTTTAGTTAGAGAATCTCGAACTGTGAATGACAGTCTCGGTTCATGGGATGTAATTGAGTGGGTCACAGACGTAACCACCACTTTAGGAAGCAACATGGATAGTAATATAATACACAAGTCCCTGCAAAAGGTTTTATTAATATATTACATTAACTTAAATCAATAGACATTTAACGAATTAGTCGCCTATATAATTGTATACATGAATAGATTGCTTTCAGGTTCGGTCCATAGTAAACATTCTAGCATAAAGAAGAGACAAAAACCAAGAGGATATACTGGTACAGATGTACTGTTAACGAATATTATTTGTGCGAGATATTCTCGAACCGCATAACATCGTTGCTCGAGCACACGCACACAAAAAACATTCCATTCTCTATATTTAACCAATAAATGACTCTTATATATAGCATAAGGAAGTAAGTTTCTGATAAAGAGAAAGCATACCGGCACATCATCATACCCAGGGGTGAGTACAGACTAGAGAGAGAAATACAAATCAAGGTGTATATATACAGAGGAGGGTGAGACCAGGTCGACAATGGTCAGGTATTAGGTAATGACCCTACTAATCTTTAAATAGCACACAACGGTTGGTAGTAGGGTCATTACCTAATACCTGACCATTGTCGACCTGGTCTCACCCTCCTCTGTATATATACACCTTGATTTGTATTTCTCTCTCTAGTCTGTACTCATCCCTGAAGATGTGAATTACACGAAAGCGCTTGGGAACTTCGTGTTTTCTTCTTTCCTTGTGGTTATCAGCATATACCTAGATCACGCGCACCTACAGTGATTTACTTGTATATATATATATATATATATATATATATATATATATATATATATATATATATATATATATATTTATAATAATTTAAGGTCTACGCATACACACAAGCGCACACACACAGACTGACTACAAGTGTTAACCCTGTACATAAAAGAAACTTTACGGCCTATCAGAAATGGGTTATATGGTTACTTAAATTAATTCTGTGGTCGAAGGTTTTTAGAACGGTTTTATTATAAATAAATTTGTTTGTATCAAAAAAACAGCGTTATATTCCGGCTCATAATAAGTGGTTTTAAGCAAAATATAAAGCCGTTTACAATTTACAGGCTTGAGTGATAAGCGTATTGGTCCGTAACGCCAGAGAGAGCCATGTGGTAGGGGTCACTTATCTAAACCATAAGATTAATATTAAGAAACGTATACCCTGCAGCGTGGTATAATTAGTCATATCGTAACCAGATCAGATTCGGGCACTACATTCGTACTAAATTTATCCTCCCCGTATGTAAGGGTGCCACGGGTGCCACTACTCACGGGGAGGGACAAAACATATTTTTAACTTGGGCGTTTACAAATACATAACACCGCAATGTAATAGGCAATGTATTTTAGGAGTGATTGCCACAGCATTTAGCAGAAGGGACCATCTGCCATGCTGAAGTAGCAGAAAAACAAGAGATTGCTTGGCTGTCAACTCCATGTGTCGTGATGAACTAACTGTTAAACCTTGAGATAGATGTCCACCTCCGCCTCATTAATAAACAGACACGAGTTATCAGACATTGATAGATGGATGTGTAATACTACATGTGAAAAACAATATTATCCTCTAAAATTTTATATCTAACTATTTAACTCTGTCGACAGGTGTTAAAGGGGGAGGGGGGGGGGGTTAGTTTAAGGTAAAAAGAAGTTGGGTGTTTTAATGGTTGGTGACTCACTGGCGCGGTACTTTGTGTGACACACAGAAATACCACCTTCCGTGTTTACTGTCTCCTGTAGAGTCGCTAGCTGTACTCTTAAGTCTGCCGTGTCATCTCTTCTCCATGTCTCGTTTTTCCGTGTCCCAGACCTTTCGTGTTCCCAGTCTCTCCGCATCCAAGCCCCTCCGTGCCCGGGCCCCACCGTATCCCAGCCCAACCCTATCCCCCAGCCCCACCGTGCCCCAGCCCCTCCGTGCCCCAGCCCCTCCGTGCCCCAGCCCCACCGTATCCCAGCCCAACCCTATCCCCCAGCCCCTCCGTGCCCCAGCCCCACCGTATCCCAGCCCAACCCTATCCCCCAGCCCCTCCGTGCCTCAGCCCCTCTGTGCCTCAGCCCCTTCACTTCACTGAGTTCTTGCTCCTCCGTGATACCGATCGAGACACACAAGGACCTGAGGCCAACATTTCATCTCATACATGAATAATATTAACAATGTAATGCTAATATGGATGTTTGGCCTCTACAGTGTTCCGCCTTTGCCTCTCAAGATAACTTCATTTGTATTCAAGGTGAAGCAACGTGATACTTGTATTCATTAACAGATTTACTTTCTTGGTTTTATATTATTGAGAGAGAGAGAGAGAGAGAGAGAGAGAGAGAGAGAGAGAGAGAGAGAGAGAGAGAGAGAGAGAGAGAGAGAGAGAGAGAGAGATATCATTGTTAGTGTGGTGAACAATGTAGATACATTGTCTTCGGAGATAATTGGACTACCACACTACCACAGGGTTGTCTCGGTGAGTATAGTAATGAGATGATTTTTTTAGTAGTCAAACATAAGAACATACGAATGGAGGAAACTGCAGCGGTCCTATTGGCCTGTACTGGGCAGTCCAATTTACACCCAACCCCTATTGCTCATATAAGCATCCAACCTATGTCTGACAGGAGCTGCCATGCACAGGCCAACCGGCCTATTGCAGACTCCTTATTTTCTTATGTTTGCAGCTATCCAGCGTATTCGAGTTAATGATGATATTGGTAACTTTTTCCATTCATCCACTACTCTGTTTCCAAACCAGTGTTTACCTATTTCGCGCCTAAATCTAAATTTGTCATATTTAAAACCAATGTTACGAGTTCGCTCCTGGTTGGATAGTTTGAGTACCTTTGTAATGCCCCCTTTGTTTAGCCCTAAGTTCCATTTATACACCTCTACCATGTCGCCCCTCGCTCTACGTCTCTAGAGGGAGTGCAAATTAAGATGCTTTAACCTGTCTCTATACTGAAGGTTCCTAATGCCCGGGATTAGTCTTGTCATTCACCTCTGAATTCTTTCCAAGGATTCTATATCCATTCTGTAAAACGGTGACTGGAATTGAACTGCATAATCCAAGTTAGGTCTCATAAGCGCAAGATATAGTCTTAAGATGACCTCGCTAGTCTTGTAACTAACACTCCTTTGTATGAACCCAAGTACTTTATTAGCCTTGTTTCGAGCAAAAACACATTGTTTACTTGGCTTAAGATTCCTACTTATCATTACTCCTAAATCTCTCTCGCAGTCAGATTTCTCAATGACATCGTTGTTCATCTGGTATCTGGTTTCCCTGTTAACATCTCCTATACTGAGTACTTTACATTTGTCCACATTGAATTTCATCTGCCATTTTTCAGACCATTCGAAAATTTTTTTTACATCTTCCTGTAGTTTTGCCGAGTTCTCGTCAGATTTAATTACACGTCCTATTTTAGTGTCATCAGCAAATTTACTTATGTTGCTGTCTACACAAATCCACACACAAATATGACCCACACAAAAAGACCCTCCACAAAAAAGGCCCACACAAAAGTGACCCACACAAAAAGACCAACACAAAAAGACCTTCCACAAAAAGACCCACACATAAGAAGATCCATACAAGTGTAGAAGAATACGTGTATGTGAGAGTGAAGGAATGAATGTTCACTGAAGTCTCAGCAACAATGAATGACTCATGACCTTCATCGTCAATACGGTATATAAATATCATCACCAAATTATAAAAGATTGTGACTAGTCGATGGTAGAGTGAGACTCGTGCTCCTCCTGCCTCGCTGGTCCGCTGATCGCACCTGGCCCGGAGTGTGTTGGTGAGCGACGTTTGGCTGTGATAACAGGGCACCTTGTGTGTGTCCCTCCCTGGGATCACTTCTTTACGAAATATGTTATGATGACACTTGTGCTGTCATATCATAGAGGAGTGGTATGGGCCAGTGTGTGACTGTTACCGTAAAGTTAAGTTCCTCTCTGAGGAAATGTCGTGTTTGGGGTTCACGATTCTCAACGTCCCCCTAGGTAACACTCAACATACACGCCCACCAGTAAGCAGTCCGACAAAACTCACAAACACATTGGTGTTTTTTTTTATTATTATAATTATAATTTTCTTCAACTTGTGGTTGTGACCGACGGCCGCCACTGTACCAGCCTTGTTGACTAAACTACCAACAATGCCTGAGTCAACCTCCACGAGTCCACATATTATGATTCCCGAGGGTTTGTCTCAATACTTTGAACCATTTACCAAGGACATGTGTAGCGCCAGTGCCCGTGTGTGAAGAAGCTTCCTGGTGGAAGATGATCAGGAATTGCACAAAATTAATTTCCTCGTATACCATCTCAGTCCGCGGTACACTCGCCACCCCCAACACTGAATGAGAAGCCAAGAAACACTCCAAACTTCACCAGGAGAGAAATGAGGACTCCCTACTCCACCCAGGTGAGGAACTATGAATTCCTAACTACATCATGTGAGGAACAAGAACGATCTCCAACACCCTGTGTGAGCTGGAGGACGTACCCGGACCACGTGGTGCATCTGCAGCTGTAGTGAGGTAGCAGGCTTAGCAGTCAGGTACAACGGCCATCAAGACAGTGGGAAGGACTTTGTTGGCGCCGACATCAGGTCACATAAGAACATAAGAATGGAGGAAACTGCAGCGGGCCTATTGGCTCATACTGGGCAGTCCCGTTTACACCCAACCCCTATT
Source organism: Homarus gammarus (assembly GCA_958450375.1). Taxonomy (NCBI): domain Eukaryota; kingdom Metazoa; phylum Arthropoda; class Malacostraca; order Decapoda; family Nephropidae; genus Homarus; species Homarus gammarus. Next base: position 1,372,950 of record CAUDMG010002966.1, on the reverse strand, counting down.
GCTCATATAAGCATCCAACCTGTGTTTGAAGCTATTTAGCGTATTCGAGTTAATGATGATATTTGATAACTTGTTCCATTCATCCACAACTCTGTTTCCAAACCAGTGTTTACCTATTTCACGCCTAAATCTAAATTTGTCTAATTTAAAACCATTGTTACGAGTTCGCTCCTGATTGGATAGTTTGAGTACCTTTGTAATGCCCCCTTTGTTTTAGCTCTGACTTCCACTTATACACCTCTATCAGGTCGCCCCTCGCTCTACGTCTCTCGAGGGAGTGCAAATTAAGGTGCTTTAACCTGTCTCTATACTCAAGGTTCCTAATGCCCGGGATTAGTCTTGTCACAAGAATGTCTACAGACCAGCTCCAACAGTACCAGATCTAAAGTTAATCTACATGATGACTATGTTTCTTATGTTTTTGTACTGAAAGCTTTTGTCAATCACGTGACCCACTCCCCGATTTCACCATATGTAACTTATCTCTGTTCATTGTATATTTTCAGCCTTCGGGCTGCCAAGTTTTATTAATAAACAGTTGATAATAATAATAATAATAATAATTATTATTATTATTATTATTATTATTATTATTATTATTACACACACATATATAAAGCTATCCTTCTATCTTTTAAACGCCTACTGTATACCGACAACCTTATTCAGTCCCGCAGAGAAACCTACAGATCCAACCATGATACAAAAATCATTTCTTGCTCCACAACTTCCAGAATAAATTCGAGGAAGGTCTCCAGGGATCATGTCTCAGGCAATAAAAGTCTCTCTCAAACACTACACGTGGGGTAACATAGGCCCTCCTACGGTCCAGCTGGCTCAAAGAATATCTTTTTTATACAATAGTGAAGAGCCAAGACCTACAGTTGAGGTATACCCTGTGGCCTCCTGGGGAGCGGAATGTTTATGCGATCCTTTACACCGCCTCTCTGGTCACTTGTATGCCTAACATTTTTATCTCTCCGGCTCATTCTCTCTTTATCCTAGAGTTAGCAAGAGAATGTTTATACACAGACGATTTGCCAACATCCTCCCAGCCCGACCTCGTGTACTCTCCTCCCAATTCAAGGTATTGTTGTCTTTATCCATACGAGAGATATAAACATGGGCACCATAAAAATATAGACCAGCCTATTCTTCAACGTCCAATCAATCAAGAGTCCCGTGTGGCTGTTTTTTTTTTTCATCCCGAGTAACGAAGCATCGTCTCAGAATTCCGATCTCTCTCTCTCTCTCTCTCTCTCTCTCTCTCTCTGACCAGTAACAGGAGTGATCGAGATGATGAAACTTGGAGCAAAATAATCCACAATGTTCCCTATTTCTTTTTAGATGGACACGAGACTGCGAGCGAATGTCTCCTGGACGATAGCTGATGGGACAGGATAGTTGGTGGCAAATGATAGTTAGTGGCATAAGATACTAGTAGCAAACGATAGCTGGAGGCAAATGATAGTTGGTGACAAAATATAGACAGCTAGTGACAAAATATAGACGGCTAGTAACAAAAGATGGACAGCTAGTGACAAAAAATAGACAGCTAGTAACAAAAAATAGACAGCTAGTGACAAAAGATAGACAGTGACAATATATATATATATATATATATATATATATATATATATATATATATATATATATATATATATATATATATATATATATATATATATATATATATACAGTCTAGTAACAAAATACAGACAGAAGCTCACAAAAAAGACAGTTAGTGACAAACTCTAAGTGCTGTCTGACTCAGTGTAGTAAACTGTTAAGTGTCACCTAATAACTGATAGATATTATTCACCAATGACCTATAATTATGTTCATATGTCTTACTTCAACGTTCTGTGCATCTATTCATGTATGTGTATTATATATGTGTGTGTGTGTGTATTGTGTGTGTGTGTGTGTGTGTGTGTATTGTGTGTGTATTATGTGTATTGTGTGTGTGTGTATTATGTGTATTGTGTGTGTGTGTGTGTATTGTGTGTGTGTGTGTGTGTGTGTGTGTGTGTGTGTGTGTGTGTGTGTGTGTGTGTGTGTGTGTGTGTGTGTGTGTTTTATGTGTGTGTGTGTGTGTGTGTTTTATGTGTGTGTGTGTGTGTGTGTTTTATGTGTGTGTGTGTGTTTTATGTGTGTGTGTGTGTGTGTGTGTGTGTCCAAGCTTCCCTGAGCATTTCGACAAACTTAATTAGGAATTATTTGGTACTGTTCACCACCAGGAGTAATGTGTGTGGATCACGCCAAGGATAGGGGTCATATCTCTTGACTAATTACCCGACAGTAAATGACGACTACACTTGGGATGATGGACGTCGATGTCATTCTCAGAACATTGAGTAAAAAAAAAAATCTTGATCATGTTCTGTCAATAATTTTCCACTTCCTTGAAATTTAGGGTAATTATCAGACGATTTAAATGACGCTTATATATGGAATATCATAACCACAACTACTATCCATCTCCCTACATATGGCTTTTGAAACTTGATCTCTTATTTTAAATCGTCGAATAAGAAGTTTAAATCACAGAGTAAAGATGCTGTCATCATAAGGCACTTCATTAAAGAGTCTTTTAACTCTATAGTATATCTCTCAGTAATTGTATAGGCGTAAAACCCATCAAACTGGCATAATACACACCAGTAATGTTCGTCTACTTCTGCATTATTCCATTTGTGTTAAAACTTGATACTTCACAATGTTATACAGTATTTCTGTAGCTACCCGCTAGTAATCAGGAGGTATGTCCTTCAACAATGACCAAAGATCATACATTTCATGATACCTGAAACTATTATGATGAAATAAATATAAAGGTTACGGGTACCGGACGATATTGAAAGCCAAGCAGTTGCCGTGACAGAGAGCAGGTGGGGGTATTAAGTGATATTTAGTTGGTATTTATGTTGTGGCACACAGCTGAACAGTCAGACTCTCGTCTCAAGCATCCGAGGTTTTGGCGCCAGACTCTACTGGGAGTGTGCCACGTACAGCTAACACTACTACTACTACTTCAGAGTACTGGGAGTGCCACGTGCAGGTAACTACCGGGAGAGTGCCACGTACAGCTAACACTAATGGGAGGGTTCCACGTACAGCTTACCCTACTACTACTATTACTTCAGATTACTGGGAGTGCCACGTAAAGCTAACACTACTTGGATGGTACCACGTACAGCTAATACTACTTGGATGGTACCACGTACAGCTAACACTACTTGGATGGTACCACGTACAGCTAACACTACTACTACTACTTCAGATTACTGGAGTGCCATGTACAGATAACACTACTGGAAGAGTGCCACATACAGCTAACACAACTGGGAGAGTGCCACGTACAGCTAACACTACTGGAAGGGTGCCACGTACAGCGAACGCTACTACTACTACTTAAGATTACTGTGAGTGCCACGTACAGCCACGTGCAGCTAATACTACTGGAAGGATGGTACGTACAGCTAACGCTACTGGGAAGGTGCCACGTACAGCTAACTCCTCACACTACTCTTTTCACCCTACGCACTCTGTCAGAATGAGTGCCATACTAGTCTGAGATATTAAACACATTTGTATCCTTCTGTTAGATGTTAGTCAGTTCACCTGCACATTAATATACACATGTAACTAGATCGTTGTCCCTTTACACTCTGCTCTGAGGATGGAATAGGTGATGTTCACTAACTGGAGATGTTTCCCTGGTGTTCCTCTTCAGTATCAAACTCTCTTTTCCACGTAATAAGTCTTTTTGCAATGTACACCACAATAATACACATATACACTCTATTGGGAGGGTGCCAATGTACGGGTGACACACATGGCATTACTGGGACGGGTGCCATGTACATGTGACACTCTTGACACTACTGTTCCCACGGATCCTATTGGACTGAACCAGCAGACCTCAGGAATAGGTCGTCTATGTCTTCTGTACAGTTGTGGATAAAAGAGAATTCGGCAGGAAGGGAGATGGTGTATGGGAGGGTAGGTGCAGGTGGTGACTTGGCACGGCGCATACAGGTGGCGATTAAAAGTCTGCGAATTTCTTTCCACACGACAATTTTTGTGGCCTGGGAGGGGGTAATTATGTGGCAGACACAGTTTACACTCCCTCCCTGTCGAGTTATTTTTGTCCACAACTATCCGTCTATTTGAAAGTTTCACCTGGGATATACGCCGTGGCATTGTTGTTGATTTTATACAGAATATGAAACTATTGCTAGTCAAATATATGTGTGTGTGAGAGAGAGAGAGAGAGAGAGAGAGAGAGAGAGAGAGAGAGAGAGAGAGAGAGAGAGAGAGAGAGAGAGAGAGAGAGAGAGAAATTTCATGGATATAAATTTTAAGATACAATGACAAAATAATAATATCCTAAACATTAGCCTAATGGACATGTAATAAATTATCATATGAACATATTGTTCATTCATTTATCACTCATTCATTTACTGTCACTCACCCACTCTCTCTTTTTCTATACTGGAACTGAAAATGTCTCCAAAATAATTAATCAGCAGTAGTCACTTGAGTAGAAACTTAATATATGAACGATTTCGCCTTCCGTAAGCTGTAACCCTTAATGACAGCCACTTTATATACACGCATGAAACATTCCATAAAAACAAGACTCAACTTCAGCCTGCATTCTACTCAGTCTGTCAGTTGTACGAACAATAACAACAAAAATATAATGTCCATAACACTGTCCTAACAATGTTTACAGACTCGGTCCTCACACCGCGAGTATTATAACCGAGTAACTTACATCTGGTGGTACTGCGAATATATCCACCCTGTAGTTGTGGCTTCATGTCCCTCGACATTTGGCAAAGTTTGGCGTCTTTAAGTTATATAAGTGATCGGTTTAGAGATGATGAATGCTCTTTGATATCATAAATTGTCACAATAACACAAAAAGAAACACTAAAATACAAAAGATATGAATAAATATATGCTAGTATCCCAATCCTCACAACTGTAACTCCTACCTCATGTTTTATGGTACAGAGCTCCATACTCGTGTATAATTCTAAAAAAAAAAATACAATTCTGTTTTACAGGTGCAGTGAAACGTGAATCTGTTCAAAATATAAATATATTCTCAACTATACACCTGACTGTTCTACAAGTGATAGTTGTCGGATGGTGGAAGGTAACCAATTGGCACCTGGGCATGAATACTCGTGTACTGTAACGACCTAAGGAACCTCCTCGTGCCCGTTCAAGGTAAAACACAAAATGTTTTCAGACCCATGTCATGTTTAAGGATCAAACCCCATCTGATTTTTCCACAATTTCACTTAATAATCATACAAAAAAAACAGATAACAATATTACAAATAAACAAATAATAAGCAAAAGAGATTTACTTTCTTATTTAATTTTTACCAATCACTTAGTGCCACACATTAACACCGTGTCTCGGTCAACACTGAGTCTCGGTCAACACTGTGCCTCGGCCAACACTGTGCCTCGGCCAACGCTGTGCCTCGGTCAACGCTGTGCCTCAGGGGTCAGTACTGTACCCAGGTCATTTACCCCAACACGTCGTCAGGTCACATGCTGTACTCTAAACACAAAATGTCTCCGTTAAATTGCAACCTGGATGTGGCCACACAGCATAAGAGGATACACCACCCTACAGTGCTGTACTCCACGCTACCTCGCCCATTTAATGGGTTTCACTTATACTAGAAATCTTGCTTCCTAACATTCCCAGTCTTCATAAAATGCAAACTTCCATTTTTTTTATTTAGCATCATACCACAATGAAGATATATCAGTCCCTAAAAAGTACTTTTGATGGGTACTTGCGTACACATCGGGTAGTTATGAACTTTGGGCCATCAAAATGAGAATACGTCATCGATTCTGTAACCCGATATTTCTGTACCGTTGGTTACAGACATCCTATTGCACAGCACTACCACAGAGTATGGTACCCAACGATACTTTGAGACAGGTTACGTATTCCCAATTTCCCGCAACACTGTACCATAGATGATGTAGCCGATAGAACTGTGCACCAGATACAACCCCCCCCTACCTTAAAGCACTGTACCACAGATACCGTACACCCCGAGCACTGTTATGTAGACGATATACCCAATAACACCTTACCTCAAATAAGGTACCGTCCATAGCACTATGCCATCGATAATGTACCTTCATAACATTCTGCACCAGACAATTTTTCTTCTTAGCACTGTACCGACATAATGTACCACCATAGCATTGCACTGTGAGTAATGTACCCCCCTTAACATTGTACCATAGATAATGTTACCCCCTTAGCACTGTACTGCAGACAATGTACCATCATTAGCACTGTACAACATATTAAGCATCCCTTCAGCACTGTAATGCAGACAGTATGTCACAGAACATTGTACTCTAGGATGTGAGTTGTATCATGCTATAGGTGCTCCTAGTTAGGAATTAAAATTGCACTAAACCGGAAGGTCACTCTTCTTTACTATAGTTTATGTACAGTCAGCCAAAGATGCACCGACTCCACCCTGGGTCTCGTGCTCGCAATTTTACCTGGCAATACTTGATAAAGGTGATTGTGATTGGTGAATCTGTTTTCGACTGTATCACTGTCAGGATAAATATTAAACAAACCAAAGGTAACATTTATAATAAACTATTTATTGTTATTTAAGGTAATGAGAAGTTTCCAAATGCTCGAATATTTGTTTAAATAATCAAGAAAATTTGATGTGAGAATCTTGTGGGCAGCTGTGGTTGTAATTGAGTTGCCAATTCATTAATATAATTTTCTTCATTATTTAAGCAATTATAAGAAAACTTGTAAACTTCTCATGACCTTAAATAACAATGAGTAGTATATTATTAAAAAAAATTCTACCTTTGCTTCGCTTAATAATTATCCTGACAGTGATACAGCCGAAAACAGATCCACCAATCACAATCACCTTTACATACAGCCTTCCTTTACCAAGTATTGCCAGGTAAAATTGCGAGCACGAGACCCAGGGTGGGGTCGGTGCATCTTTGGCTGACTGTACCTACAGTGTGTTGTGTCGCAGCATTTTGTACTCTGATACTGTATCCCACAATACTACACACCGACAGTCCTTCGCTCTTCAAAATTTTACCCGTGATTATGTACTCTCGGAACACTGTCCTCCACATGTGTACGTAGCGGCTATTTAATTTTACGTAACTGTATCTCAGTTGTATGTACTTGTACTGTACCTCAGTCTAACCCAGCGGCTAGGCAAGTGCTCGAGCTCTCCACCTTTTTATAGCTCTGAATTGTCACTCACTGGTATGTCCAACTTTACCTCGAGAACTCTACTTCTTATAAGTCGAATGAGTCCTTTCCTGAGCTTTATATTCTTCATTTCCTTCAAATTTCTATAGCAGTGTTTATGTACCTTAAATTGCATGTATTTTCTTGTATGGTATCCTACGCACTCCCGATCGACCTCTTCCACTGCAGCGCATTAACCTAGTTGCCAATCCAAAGAATTCTCCTGTCTGCTGGAGTTCACTGCACCTTTGACCTTGATCGGTTCCCTCCGTATATAGATGTACTTCATCTGTCACCCACGACAAAACAAACTGCAGTGGGATTGGCAAAACTTGTAATGTATGAAACAAGACTAGTTGGAACGATAGCAAAGTGCAGCACACACATTTTCAAACTTCAAGAAACACAATTTGAAGTTACAAAGAAGATCGATATGAAGAGGGAACAGACCAACGTCAGTGCTATATCCTCTTATGCTTCTAGTCGTCGGATAGATAATAAAAGCCAGATTCCCAGTCACATTATTAATACACAATTACAATCGTGTTCTCGGCCAATACGCCAAAATTTAACTATAATATTCCTTGGCTGATGGGTCATACTCGGTACTCAAATTATTTCTTGTGGTTCGATCAGCGGAAAGATTGGCGTTTACCGGTAGGGGATTGTTGGGGTCCACTAAAAAGTAAACATGAGCGAGTGCCCAGGCTCGACGATCCCTGGGAGTCGTAGTGAAAAGGAAGAGATTCTTGGTAGATTTCTTGGTTCTTTTGGCCGCGACTGCTGACGGTAAACGTAAGCCAAGCCAGAGTGAGGAAACAAAACGTGTTACGTCGAGGCTTTTCTGAGCATTCGATATAAGAGACATCTGGACCACTGCCTCTATATCACCGCGTCCTCAGCTTCACAAAGGCAGTTTTCCTTTATGAATAGTATTTTTTTTTAGTTACAGACAAACACTTGCACTAAGCAACAAAATATAACAAAGATAAGCGTTACTGTATGCAAATAAAAATAAAAAAGCAATACACTCAGAGCTTTATGGTGTAGGGACATTATCGACCAAGAAAGAGCTAACCTATTCGGTGTGGCACCGACAGCATTGCACGCGTTCATGTTGGTGGGATAGATCTAGTGCCACTCGTCTCACATCTACAGCAGCTATCATCAACAATAGCAATATTTACATGTCTCTACTCAGCAGAAGTGTAGCATCGTCTTCTCCCATGGCCCCTACATCACGGGCGGGCTACCCCATGTTCGGGCAGCCCGTCGGAGGTGGGCCGCTCACCACCTGCTGAAGGTCCTCACTTCTGCCCGGGGCTGAAGCTCAGATGACAAGGAGAACGATGACGATGGCGACGACGACGCTTGATGAGCAGTAGTAGTAGAATCCAGACTGAGGGGTCACACGACACTAATGGTGGAGCCTAACACTCTTGGCTGGCTTTGTAAGGCAAGACCACCTAACTCACTGATTAAACGGTGGTCGCCACACTACTCGCACTGCACACACTTGTTGCTCCACCAACACTTCTTCCAACTGCCACAACACCTTACCGCTCTCACTCCTCCGTACCTCCACTACTGAGGCACACCTCCACCTCTACTACTGGGCCGCGATCTACTACCACGCCCATGGGCGGCCCTCTGGCACCAGGATCCCACGTGGGCCTCGGGACTAACTGGCCCCTCACACACATACAGGCACACACCGCCGCTGAACTCCCGGGTCGTCGCTTCTCTTACTCTACCACAGCATATTCGACTTCATCATTCATTTCCCAGACTCGTGAGGTAGCAAGTCCGCACGTGGCTGCAGGTTAAGGGCGCCGCAGGACACGTCGTGGCACTGCTCACGTCACGCCCGCACCTCCACTGCCGCACTCCGTCCGCCGCGCACAAAGGTACAGAAATAACCAGCCTCTCTGTTTTCCCGGCAGCCCTCACCACTCTCAGGCATCCCTCCACCGCCCGCTGGTCACACTGCTGTGCTGCCCCTCACTACCCTCTTTGTGCCCATCCTGCCCCGCCCACTTATGTCTAACCTGAAACTAACATATTCACTCATGCCCCAACCCACTCATATTATCCCAACTCCCACCCACTCATTCTCCCAAGCCACGCCCACAAATATTAACCCATGCCCCACCCACTCATATTCACCCAAGCCCCGCCCACAAATATTAACCCATCCCCCACACACTCATATATACCCATGCCCCGCCCACAAATATTAACCCATACCCCTCCAACAAATATTAACCCATGCCCCGCCAACAAATATTAACCCATGCCCCGCCCACAAATATTAACCCAAGCCCCGCCCACAAATATTAACCCATGCCCCGCCCACAAATATTAACCCATGCCCCGCCCACAAATATTCACACAAGCTCCACCCACTCACATACACCCAAGCCCCACTCACTCATATAGTCACCCATTCCCCGCCCACTCATATATTCACCCATGTCCCACTCACTCATATATTCACCCATACACAGCCCACTCATATTCACCCATGCTCCACCCACTCATTACCACCAGGACAAATATACACACCAGAACAACCACCCACATCAGGACGACCACCCACACCAGGACGACCACCCACACCAGGACGACCACCCATACCAGGACAGCCATCCACATCAGAACGACTATATACATCAGGACTACCATACATTTCAAGACGACTATACATATTAGGACTACCATACACTTCAGGACGACTATACATATTAGAACGACCATACACTTCAGGACGACTATACATATCAGGACGACCATACACTTCAGGGCGACTATACACATGAGGACGACCATACACATCAGGACGACCATACACATCACAACGACCATACACATCAGGACGACTATACACATCAGGACGACCATACACATGAGGACGACCATACACATCAGGACGACTATACACATGAGGACGACTCGTTCTACATTCCAAAACTTAATATACTCCCCATATCTCCCGTCTTCCAATTTTCCCAATCTGTCCTTATCGAAAGTTCAGCCAAACTGTCGCAATTAATCATATCTCCGTCCACCTGTGCCCCCCTGCCCATGCCCCTACCCTGCCTCCGCGATCTATACATACCGCGCCCACTCCCACACACTGTCCACCAGCAACTTAACAGGGTGTCCAGATGATGTCAAGGAGGAGGGATGTACTCTGTCGACAAGGAGATAACACTATCCATGTCCGGAGTATCTGGTAGGTCAGATGGTCATAATAATGATAGAAAATTATCCACACGAATGTTGTAATCGCCATGGCGTGAGAAACAGTTCAGAACGTGTCGACGATTCTCCTGGAGCGTGATGATGGTGCAATGGTGTTCACGAGAGGTCAATGGGTCGAAAATATATCGACACAGAACCCACACTTTGACAATGGAACCAATATGTATCATAGACAGAGAACCCACCGTGTGACAATGGGTGCAAAATATATGAACATGGGGCACACGTCTTGACAGTGGAATCCCGAATACATGACCAAGAAAACCTCACCCTGACACTACCTCCAAAATACGTTGACAGGAGTCCCGAAATCTATATAGACTAAATCCATAATATATATCCGCGTGGAATCCACAATATAATGAGACGGATCTGGCAATATGTCGTCACGGTATCCACAATTATATATCACCTCCATGACGACCGTAACCTGGGCCTGGGAATGCATGATAACATACCGTCGTGTCCACACTATACGTCACCGGGAGGAGCTGTGGCCACTACCTTGAAACAATGTCCACAGCAATATTGAGGGAACCCATGTCATGTCGACCTCGGGTAAACAATAACAGTCGCCCGCCTCCCTGTTATCCCCGGCGTCCCACACATCTTCCCAACTGACAGGAAGTAAATGAGGCAGCGGAGAGATCTTGCAGTTCAAACCCGCTGTTTACAGATTTACTTTTAAGATAAAACCTCCTCGTGTCGAAAATAAACCCCGGAGTTAAATATAGCCTGAGCCCTCAAGTAAAAACAACGTCCGTGAATATTATAAACAGAGTAAAAACTGAAGGGAGGTGAGTGGGGTTGCCTGAAGCCCATGTCGACCATGAATACATCTTAGAATAAGGTGATTTATGAGGGAGGAGGTGAGGGAGATGCCATAACCCGAGGTGAGGGAGATGCCATGACCTGATGTGAGGGAGATGCCATGACCTGATGTGAGGGAGATGCCATGACCCGAGGTGAGGGAGACGCCATGACCCGAGGTGAGGGAGATGCCATAACCCGAGGTGAGGGAGATGCCATGACCTAAGGGTGAGGGAGATGACATGACCTGATGTGAGGGAGATGCCATGACCTAAGGGTGAGGGAGATGCCATAACCCGAGGTGAGGGAGATGCCATGACCTAAGGGTGAGGGAGATGCCATGACCTGATGTGAGGGAGATGCCATGACCTAAGGGTGAGGGAGATGCCATGACCTTAGGGTGAGGGAGATGCCATGACCCGAGGTGAGGGAGATGCCATGACCCGAGGTGAGGGAGATGCCATGACCTGATGTGAGGGAGATGCCATGACCCGAGGTGAGGGAGATGTCATGACCTAAGGGTGAGGGAGATGCCATGACCCGAGGTGAGGGAGATGCCATGACCTAAGGGTGAGAGAGATGCCATGACCTAAGGGTGAGGGAGATGCCATGACCTAAGGGTGAGGGAGATGCCATGACCCGAGGTGAGGGAGATGCCATGACCTAAGGGTGAGAGAGATGCCATGACGTAAGGGTGAGGGAGATGCCATGACCTAAGGGTGAGGGAGATGCCATGACCCGAGGTGAGGGAGATGCCATAACCCGAGGTGAGGGAGATGCCATAACCCGAGGTGAGGGAGATGCCATGACCTGATGTGAGGGAGATGCCATGATCTAAGGGTGAGGGAGATGCCATAACCCGAGGTGAGGGAGATGCCATGACCTAAGGGTGAGGGAGATGCCATGACCCGAGGTGAGGGAGATGCCATAACCCGAGGTGAGGGAGATGCCATAACCCGAGGTGAGGGAGATGCCATGACCTGATGTGAGGGAGATGCCATGATCTAAGGGTGAGGGAGATGCCATAACCCGAGGTGAGGGAGATGCCATGACCTAAGGGTGAGGGAGATGCCATAACCCGAGGTGAGGGAGATGCCATAACCCGAGGTGAGGGAGATGCCATAACCCGAGGTGAGGGAGATGCCATGACCCAAGGTGAGGGAGATGCCATGACCTAAGGGTGAGGGAGATGCCATGACCTGATGTGAGGGAGATGCCATGACCTAAGGGTGAGGGAGATGCCATGACCTAAGGGTGAGGGAGATGCCATGACCCGAGGTAAGGGAGATGCCATGACCTGATGTGAGGGAGATGCCATGACCTGATGTGAGGGAGATGCCATGACCCGAGGTGAGGGAGATGTCATGACCTAGGGTGAGGGAGATGCCATGACCCGAGGTGAGGGAGATGCCATGACCTAAGGGTGAGGGAGATGCCATGACATAAGGGTGAGGGAGATGCCATGACATAAGCGTGAGGGAGATGCCATGACCCGAGGTGAGGGAGATGCCATGACCTAAGGGTGAGAGAGATGCCATGACCTAAGGGTGAGGGAGATGCCATAACCCGAGGTGAGGGAGATGTCATGACCCGAGGTGAGGGAGATGCCATGACCCGAGGTGAGGGAGATGCCATGACCTAAGGGTGAGGGAGATGCCATGACATAAGGGTGAGGGAGATGCCATGACCCGAGATGAAGGAGATGCCATGACCCGAGGTGAGGGAGATGCCATGACCCTAGGTGAGGGAGATGTCATGACCAAAGGGTGAGGGAGATGTCATGACCAAAGGATGAGGGAGATGCCATGACCTGAGGTGAGGGAGATGCCATTACCCGAGGTGAGGGAGATGCCATGACCCGAGGTGAGGGAGATGCCATGACCCGAGGTGAGGGAGATGCCATGACCCGAGGTGAGGGAGATGCCATGACCCGATGTGAGGGAGATGCCATGACCTGATGTGAGGGAGATGCCATGACCTAAGGATGAGGGAGATGCCATGACCCGAGGTGAGGGAGATACCATGACCCGAGGTGAGGGAGATGCCATGACCTGATGTGAGGGAGATGCCATGACATGATGTGAGGGAGATGCCATGACCCGAGGCGAGGGAGATGCCATGACCCGAGGCGAGGGAGATGCCATGACCCGAGGTGAGGGAGATGCCATGACCTAAGGGTGAGGGAGATGCCATGACCCGAGGTGAGGGAGATGCCATGACCCGAGGTGAGGGAGATGCCATGACCCGAGGTGAGGGAGATGCCATGACCCGAGGTGAGGGAGATGCCATGACCCGAGGTGAGGGAGATGCCATGACCTGATGTGAGGGAGATGCCATGACCTGATGTGAGGGAGATGCCATGACCTGATGTGAGGGAGATGCCATGACCCGAGGTGAGGGAGATGCCATGACCCGAGGTGAGGGAGATGCCATGACCCGAGGTGAGGGAGATGCCATGACCCGAGGTGAGGGAGATGCCATGACCTGATGTGAGGGAGATGCCATGACCTGATGTGAGGGAGATGCCATGACCCGAGGTGAGGGAGATGCCATGACCCGAGGTGAGGGAGATGCCATGACCTGATGTGAGGGAGATGCCATGACCCGAGGTGAGGGAGATGCCATGACCTAAGGGTGAGGGAGATGCCATGACCCGAGGTGAGGGAGATGCCATGACCCGAGGTGAGGGAGATGCCATGACCTGATGTGCGGAAGATGCCATGACCCGAGGTGAGGGAGATGCCATGACCCGAGGAGAGGGAGATGCCATGTCCTGATGTGAGGGAGATGCCATGACCCGAGGTGAGGGAGATGTCATGACACCGACAGGGTGGGGTAGGGAGATACCACGACATTACGGGGGGGGGGGGGGGAAGGGACACATGACAATATTCACAAGAGATATATCAACTTCCACGTGGTAAATGATACAACATTCACGTGGTAGAAGGTACACCAACATTCACGTGAGAGACGAGCACACTGGGGGAGGAAGGGTCTCAGAGACACGTATGGGTCGTAACTCAGGTGAAGGGCTGTCAACTGAGGCTTTACAGGTAGCACCACCATCACCACAACCATCACTACAACCACCGCCATCAACACCACCACCCACACACAAAAACCATCACACAAAGACCACCACCACTTCTACACAAAGACCACCACCTCCACATAAAGGTCACTACCACCCCCGCACAAAGAACCATCTCCACTACTAAACAAAGACCACCACTACCACACAAAGACCACCAATACCACACAAAAATCACTACCACCATATAAAGACCACCACCGCCACCCCCACACAAAGACCACCCCTTCACTCTCCCAGATATCAAATTAACTAAGGGTCTCGGTTCTCCCACACATAAGTTTCGATTTATTAAATAATATCCTAATAACTCAAACAAACAATAAAGAAAGAATTACATTTTATAGATTATCAAGATCATCATTCTCACTATTTCACCATTACGTTTAGAATGATAATCAGCAGAAAAATAGATGTCTGGTTATCACAACCTTTGGCAGCCGACGAGAGAGCAAACTATTTCTGTTCGATGCTCTTACCCGGACCGTCCGAACTTGGGGAGGTTGGGGGGGGGGGGGGGGGAAAGGGGGTCTCTGTCTCTCGTTAGTAATAAAAAAAGAAAAGAAACAGAATAAGAAAACCTTGGGACACACCCTGTCTATATCAGTATCTATGTCTTGGGTCTGTTTGTATTGTATGTGAGATGTGACATAACTGTGACTGCAGGAGGAGAGGTTGTGAATAACACGGCGGGGGAGGAGGACAGACTGTTTCTCGGTATACCTCGTGTAAAGCGAATCATTAATGTTTACTCACTTCAGTATGGATATGTTGGCAGATCTTGTCCTTAGTTTCTCGAAATTTCAGAAAATTATTAGAACTGAACAAGACAAAATGTCACAACAAATAGGTCTTGTGAGGGATTCATAAGTAACTCAACCATAAAAACAAAAAATCATTCGTACTTGTGGTTTGAAAGTTAGTGTTAGTATATTCGTTTATTTTAACTCGACATAAATAATAGTGTGATTAAAATAAAGAAGAGGATATACGAGTCGTGTTCTGGGAATCAATTATCACTTATTATAGCGTTGTGGGAACCGTGCAGGCTGGCAAGAGGAGCACCACTTTAAACGGAAATGTTAAAATAAAACTATTCAGAGACTATGAGTGCCAGTATATACAACAACAGCAACCATTACTACTACTACTACTACCACGACTAAATTCTGTTGTTGTTGTTGCTGCTGCTGCTAACAACACCAAGAACAACGACAATAATAACAGTAATAATAACAACAAGACCAGTAATAAAAAAAATAACAAAATAAAATAAAATAAAATAAAATAAATAATAATAATAATAATAATAATAATAATAATAATAATAAACACTAACTTTGTCCCTAATTTACTTACTTTATCCAAACACACACACACACACATACATACATATAATGGTTATACATAAAGGAGCTACGAAGAGGCTGGAAGAACCACAGCACAACCCTGAAACTATCATCATACATCACCTACTATCCCCACAAGCATCGATAAGGCCCTGAAAAGTGAGGTTGAGGGAGAGAGACAAGCGCATCATCAAAGTCTAACCCCATAAATGCTATCTGACAATCTCTCTGGCATACCCGCGCGCGTCTAACTCACAAGAACAATAAACCAGGCGTCTGGTTTACAGGTGATGTAGGAGGGACTTGAGTGAGTTAAAGAATATTCCCCCACCCCCCCCCCCCCCACACCCCCACCTTCACTCACGACTAAACTAACACCATGGATACAATATAGACGTTGTATGACCTGACATTCTATTATTCTTTACTAGTTTGAGATCATTTTTTTTTTCTTATAGTTTCAAGATCAAGATTGATTTTTTTAATCCTAAGTTATAATAATTAACTTAAGTTTTATATAGTATGATCTCTCGCTTTTCAGGGTTATAGTGTAGTTTTAATTTATCCTCTCTCTCTCTCTCTCTCTCTCTCTCTCTCTCACACACAAAAAATTCGCTCTACCTTCCACAGTTTACGACAAATACCATAGCAAAAAATGACACGCCGACCAGGTCTTAGGTCAGTACAACGTAAACAAAACCTTCTTAAACCTGTTTGAAAAAGCTAGCTTTAAAATAAGAGACAAAACTGGCCTGGGTTGTTTACCTCGGGGATAAACAAGGTTAAGACTGTGACGCAACCATGCAGGGGAGGAAACGAAAGAGTGTGACGTAACGGGAGGGATTAACCAGGGTGACGTCAGAGGAGGGATGAACCAGTGTGACGTAAAGGGAGGGATTAACCAGGGTGACGTCACAGGAAAGATTAACCAGTGTGACATCAATGGAAGGATGAACAAGTGTGGAGTCAGGGAAGGCAGTGGATGAATTCAGTGTGACCTCAGGTAGGGAGGGTAAACAGAACTACTGTGATGCTAGGGAATGAATGGTATGAACCAGGATGACGTCGAGAGAGAGAGAGAGAGAGAGAGAGAGAGAGAGAGAGAGCATGTTTGTAAAAAGAGTCAATTTAGCTTTTTAACGTAAAATATGCAACACTTCAAAAAGCTGGTCTTCCGGCATCTTCGTGGTGTAGATTAATAAAATATTCTTAGTTTTTATTTCTTGTTACTCTTATTTTTTCGCCCCCTAGGCCCTGTTGTGGGTCGATGACCTGTGCCCGGGTGGCCTATTCCCCGTAAAAACAAAACAGAAGACAAAGGTGACTCTCCTCCTCTGCATGTTGACTATGGATTAAACTAACTCAGTACTGGTGTCTAAATTATTCTCATGAGAAATTAAAAAAAAGAAGAAAACAATAGATTTTGTGTCAGATTTTAATTGTAATTGATCGTAAGTCCATTTAGAAGAGCTTCTCACAGTCCTAAAACGAGTTTAAATTATACAAAAATACAGTTATTAGTGAACTCAATGACAATATAATTATCAACCTCCGAAAAACTCATGAATGATATAAAATTCACCTATGAGCAAAATAAGAGAAATAGTTTTTTTATCGCTTCCAAAAGCTGAGGGAAACCTTAGTGATGAGTAAGTCGAACTGTCTCACATACCTCGACTATTCCAGCCAAAAACAGAGCAGTTCTACTGTAGCTCCAAACCTTCTTTGAAATAATTTATATACAACGGAACACAAATTCTTCTCTAACTGTTGAACGATAACCAGATCCTCAGAATGACTCGAAGCCAACTGCCAAGTAAGGGGGGGGGGGTGGAGGAGGTGGTTGTGGTAGTGGTGTTGGTAGGTGGTGGCATTGGTTGGTGGTGCTGGTGAGGAGTGTTGGTGGGAGGTGTTGGTGTTGGGTGATGGGGGTGGTGGGAGGTGTTAATGTTGGTGTTAGGTGGTGGGAGGTGTTAATGTTGGTGTTAGGTGGTGGGTATGGTGGGGGTGGGGGTGTTGGTTGGATGTGGTGGTGTTGGTTGGAGGTGGTGGTGTTGGTCGGAGGTGTTGGTGTTAAGTGATGGGGGTGTTGGTGGGAGGTGGTGGTGTTTGGTGGTGGTGAAGGTGGTGGTGTTGGTCGGAGGTGTTGGTGGGAGGTGTTGGTGGGGTGGTGACTAACTGCTCAACAGGGCCAAACACCTGCTTCTTGGACAACACTGCACCTCGAGCGTAATAGACGTGTAAGATACTAATACTCTTATGTCCACTAACAAGACAGCACAAGATACATTTAGTATGTTTATTAGGTAACTAGATCTTTAATACTCTCCATAATTTTGACTTATTTACACTCAAGCTGATAACACAAGTCTTCCAATAACTGTAATGATCATGTAATAATAACCTGTACCCGGGCACTTCTTTATGAGTCTCACAACACGAGATACACAAGGAGGGTCTCTCTCTCTCTCTCTCTCTCTCTCTCTCTCTCTCGTTATAATACCATCTCTTGGTTTAAAGTCACTAGAATAGTCTTACCTAATGTCAATGGCTTCAAACATCCTGTCGACTCAAGAGAGAGAGAGAGAGAGAGAGAGAGAGAGAGAGAGAAGGAAGTCGTGCTCTCCCTTATAAACAGGACCAGGGTCACACTAACACACCTTCATCCTCACCTAAATACAACCTTTCCTTCACAGTGCTCAGTCGGAAATAGAACCTTGTCAATAAACATTTATTCTTACCATAGAATGTCTCCAGTGAAACCAACCCACAGCCTCATAAACCACTGGGGAAACATTGAACGGAAGACTGGTGAATAACTCTTGATATGATTACAACGGTGAGACTATAGTACTGTTCTTCCCTGCTATTATGAAAATTTTTAAAATTATTAAATCTATGTTAAAATCAATGTAATGTATCCACAATCATTATAATTAATTTGACGACATTTAACATAAACTTAATTTTCTTCTGCACCTCAACATATACAATAGTTCCCTCCCCCCTTTTAAGACCCACATTTTCTGTATTACAGGCGTTAAGATCTACCAAAATACCCGACAACAATAGGATGCTTGGCCTAATTTCCTTTCATAGTTCGCGGACCATTTATATACTATAGCAAAACTTTAGTAGCGGGCAGATCCTTGCTCCTTTACACTAATGCTGGATCGAGGCGCTCACTAGCTCTAAGAATAACACTGAGCGAATAAAAGTTAATGAGAAATTATTTGGTACATAAGTAGTATGTCGCTGTTTTATGGAAATTATTGTAAAGACATTGACTCATCCACTCTCACAAAGAAAGACAATAACGGAGAGAGAGTAAGATATTATCCTACTCTCTCTCACTGCCAAGAGTTGTGAGCGCTATACACATCAACAAACAAGATTATCCCTAACACACATGGCGACTGAAAGCTTCCAACGAAACATTTCCTTGTGAGATGAATTCATTTTGTTACCTCCTCCTCTTCCACCCTGCCATTCAACCGTGGGGCCATAATCAGCGGGAGACTCACCTCTATCACCCCATTCCTATGCAAGGACCGAACAAAGTTTCAAGCTGGAGAATACAACAGAAAGCTTCCAACTTTTTTGGCCCAATTTTCACCTTTCCTGACCAGACCAATTAAGGATTCAATTGAGGGATAGTTTTTTTTAAAGAGCTAACTAACGCAGTCATAACCATTCCCTATGCAGTGCTTTTATTTCTTCTTATTATAAATGTCTGAATTTACTGCCGAAACTAATATTCTTATACTTTATAAATGTATAATATAATTTTAATCTATTCAGAGCTTATTATTTATTTTAACATATTACTGCAACTGACGCTGATTAATTCATAGTCACTGAAATCTTAAGAGTGCTAGTAATTATTAGTGATTAGAATAATTCAGTAACAACTACACTCCAGCTGGAACCCAAGACTGAGCCCACCACAACTGACTAACACCCCGTCGCTAAAAATTATATTCGGGTCCTTGCAAATAAATAAATAAATAAATATAAATAAATATAAATAAATATATATATATATATATATATATATATATATATATATATATATATATATATATATATATATAAACTAACGTATTCAAACTATAGAATTCGTGACTTCAACAAAAATATACATGTCTTAAGTCTTAAGAACAATTCTCTCAAGTATAACTGTCGTTTCAACTTAATAAAATTCGATAAAAAAAATATGAATAATTGTATTTCAAACTAAAAAAAATATCATATTGAGGTGTTTTATAAAACAAAATATTCATCTCATTTAAGATAGAGTCGCATCTAAAGAAACGAACACACGCACCCCGTCTACACACACGCACCCCCATCCTTGAAAATGCAACATTAAATTCGTGTGTTTACAAGAGTGTGAAGGTGGGAGGTATTTTGGGGGGGCTGGCAGGGACTTCGGTACAACTTTCTTACCCCCATGATGCGTCCAAGTACCGCTGGTATTCACATTGGGGGAACAGGTGAAGGGGCGGCCCGTCTACGCTAATATACTTTCTACCTGACCATTGGTACAGGTAGGTGGAAGGTTGCTACGGTAACTTGTATTTTAGAAACTTAGCATATAAAGTTTATTCAAGTACAAGCGCTGTCTTAACTTAGGAACTGATTATGCATTTTATGCCTTGTTTTTATCCACAAAATCACTATTTCCAAATAATATAGCAAATCAGCGATGAGAAATATAGCCTATATCTCACTTACTATAATATATCTCACGTGTTATAGGCGAATTTAAAGTCACTTTCTGATATACATGCAGTATATAATGACCTTCCTAAAAACAACCAGAAATATTCACTAAACATGTAATATAATCTAATATGGCAATTTAACGTCGTAAACAAATGTTGGTTTAATATACCATTGGTAATTGGTGAGTGATTTGAGTAACACAAAAGGCAGAGGTGAGGGTTGCCACTTATAGCCAGCACATGTTGCCTTCACTATCGTCCTCTCACTGTGGCTGGTAAAAGTAGAATATGTGTGTGTGTGTATGTGTGTGTGTGTGTGTGTGGGGTAGAGTGTTGCAGGAGGCTGATATCACGGGCCAAGGAGAAATATGCCGCCCAACCCACCCAGTACTGAAATAGCCACACCCTCCCCCAACACTCTACTTGTACTTATTGCGACCTTTATCTTACTGTCTTCACACACACACACACACACACACTTGTACCAGCAGGGGCGTCTTGGTCAAACTGTGTAGTTTCCCATCTGTACAACTAACAATTTAGTTCTGGTTCACGAGCGTTACACGAGTCGTGTTCCTATTGTTCGTAAGTTTCATCTTAACACTTACATAAAATAATTTCAAATTATTTGCATTATATTTTTCTCTGTCCATTTTGTAATCTTACTTTCTCAACAGTTCTTATGGGCATTATAACACATGTAATTAACCTAACAATTACGTGAAATATCCAGATAACCGTAACTAGATAAACCCATTTATTTCCCACACTCAATAAATACAGTAATGGAAATTATGTTGACGTGTACACTACGGTGAAGGTTTTCCTGGCAATAGTTTACAAAGACTACTGTATACAGTACACAGTCATATGTTTGTGCACTAAAATTGTTGACAAATCAATCTGTGTGTTAATTACCTTCTCTGTGTTGATATAGAAACTTCTAACTATTAAATATTAATTGTATTTAATATAAACATAAATGTGTATTAAAACTATTTGGACACAGTGTGTACTAAATACTTAGTTTACCTTTCTCTAAACACATCCATGTAAACACACATGTTTTAAATATGTTTCTTAATTTACTATAGACGTATAACTTTAAAGTAATTATAGCTTTGCCTATAATAAATATGCAAAGGAGGAGCCGAAATGAGCACAGTTGGAACAATGTTTACCTCGTGGCTGACTCACTATCACAACACAACACATTGTATTTACCTCAACCTCAGCTCAGTCGCATTTTCCTTATTTTTGTTTTTCTTCTTCTTGTGTTTCTTTCTTCTCGTCACCGTTATGTCGTCCTCCCGATCACGTCTCATCTTATCACACTCAATCTCCTCCCGGTTACCGTCAGTACCCCGCGTCAGGTCACACCGAGGTCGCAGTATGACGTCATCAAGGAGTGTGTGGTGGACTATGTGACCTTGACACAGTTATTGTAGGAACAGTCCCATACACCAGCCCCGCCCCGCTACCAGGTGCTGGGATATAAGGTGGGGTATATGAAGAATCCATTGACCAATATACCCCCCCACCCCCCCCCCCCCAAAAAAAAATAAATAAATAAATAAAATCCTCTTTTGTCTCATATACAAGATGAAATAATTAGTTCTAGACGTAAAAAAAAAATATTGTAACCCAAGAATTGTGTCATATCATTCATGGCTGATTACAAAGGTGTTTAACGTGTTGAGGAAAGTATTACAAATATCCGGCAAATAAGATTCTTTCTCGTCACGTCAACTTCAGTGCAACCTTGTCGAGTGAAAATGTTCGAGCATTACATAAGTCTTGGGCGGTAAGAGATAAACATATTGCATGACGTTAATATGTGGATTTTTCCCTCTTACGACTAGGTTTCGTTTCCATAGGCTGGAGGATTAAATTTTTTCTAGGTTTTGACACAAGAATTCTTCATATACCCCACCGTGGGCAGGTTGCTGTGCACTCGCCTCTCGTAGTAAATCGCACCATTTTTCTTTCTATATGACACACACACACACACACACACGCACACACACACACACACACACACACCTTCACGTCCTTAAGTCCTATCAAAAAGGTCACTTATTTCATTCTTACAAATATAACAGGATAATATATAGTAAATCTAGTATTCAGGTTCACTCATAACGTGTCATAAAATATCACTTACACTCCTTGGTAACACTTCTCCCAAAAGCATATATATTTTTCCTACACATAAAATAATTACTGGTCAATATTGTACAATTAAACACTTTCAGTAGACTGTGTATTGAAAACTATTAATTCTAGGTTTTCGACGTAAGCAATTTTCCCTCCTCTCATCTCAGTAACACCTTAACACCACTGAACACGATAGGTACCTAACCTAACTTAACCTAACCAAACCTACACTAAGCTGACCTAACCTGACTTAACTTTACCTAACCTGACCTGACCTGACCTGACCTGACCTGACCCAACCTAAAGTAAACAAACAATGATATCCGTACTGCATATTTTTGGGTACTAGTCTTATGCCCTGATGATCCATTGGTACGATGATTCGGTTAGGTTAACACAGGTAAGGTGAGGCGAGGTGTGGTTAAGTTAGGATCGGTTAGTTTAGTTTAGGTTAAATTAGGTTCAGTTAGGTTAGTTTAGTTTAGGTTAAGTAGGGTTTGGTTAGGTTCAGGTAGATTAGGTTAGGTTAGGGCTAATGACCTTTTGGATAAGCGAACCTTGGGATCAGTGAACCAATAAAACCTCTGAACCAATAAGACTTCGAACCTATGATTCTTCGAACCAGTGAACCGCCGGAATAGAAAACTTAACAACCCATGGAAAATATATGAAATGCAAATAAAATAATAAACGAGAAGAAAGCAAGTGAAAAAAAATCAGGAATAAAGTAATAATAAAGAAACTAATGAAGAAGAACACTAACAAAGAAGGACGAAGGAAATGGGGAGAAATGGGGCTACAAAATGGGTAAATAAGATGATTGATGATGATGATGATGAAATAGAGGACCGAGAACGAAAAATTCAGCAAAATATTAAAATTAACCAGAAATAATGATAATTAAGGTTGAACTCTCTAGCTTATTGACATCCTTTTGGCCTGACCATAAGATTATCTCCATAACAATATCTATGACTAAATATGTTTCTCTTATTGGGACAACAGAGAACCACAAGTCTGTATCAGTCACACTCTCAAGGCCCCCTGAGGGATGGTGAAGGTGGTTCTGTATTGCGGCAGGAGACCATCTGTAGCGTCCTACCTGCAACTGTCTGCTCTTAGGTTCTTCCTATGATAATAACAAATTTCTTAACTAAATAATAGGTTTTGTTTACATTGGCTATTGTAAGTAATCTGTCGGAATATGTAATTTCTTTTTTTTGGTTTGGATATCACAAGTAATTTATTGACAGACTAAGTGGTAAATTTTTCGTTCCGTTTAGATACTATTTCGATGTAAAGTTATGTATACCTACAAACTCTAATGACCACCGGCAAGAAACATCAGATTCTGTTATAGCTGAGGCCAAGGAAGATAAAGGAGCTGAGGCCAAGGAAGATAAAGGAGCTGAGGCCAAGGAAGATAAAGGAGCTGAGGCCAAGGAAGATAAAGGAGCTGAGGCCAAGGAAGATAAAGGAGCTGAGGCCAAAGAAGATAAAGGAGCTGAGGCCAAGGAAGATAAAGGAGTTATATTGAAGGCGAATTTTCCGTGTGTCTTACTTAATCTTGCCACACACATAATACACCAAAATATATCAATAAATCCCAAGTACACTTAATTCTCCTTAAAGTGAAAAACATCAAAATATGAAATACTCTCAATCTTAGGGAGGTTTGTGAAGAGTGAGATGACGTGCCTGGGGTAAATTAAACAGTCGAGCTCTTAAAGATGAATTATAAATACTACTCGGATCATAACCCCAAATAAAAGATAATTTGTATCAACTTAAAACAGGAGCTAATATAAAAAAAGGGGATTATTTAACACAAACTGACATGAATGACAGCCAAGACGAAGATTAGATCACCTTAAAAGAATAAATCATCTAACTTCCTCTATCTGAAGATTAAACGCGCTGATGATGCTTAGAGGTTTGGGTTAGGTTAGGTTTAGTCAAGTTAGGGTAGGGTAGGGTTAGGGTAGGGTAGGTTAGGGTCAGTTTAGTCAAGTTAGGGGTAGGTTAGGGTAGGTTTAGTCAAGTTAGGGGTAGGTTAGGTTTGATTAGAGTTTGGGTGGTAAATCTTCATGTGAAATAACTGGATGTATCTAGTATTCAGCTGAAGCTAATGACTGAAATTTCACCATCACTAGAACACAATACTACAACCTGACACAATGTTCTACAAAAAGTGCCTCATGTAGTCAGCGAAATCAATACTGAATTCACACAACAAAGTCATTTTCACACACAAACACACATACATACATACCCACAGTCACACACCTTTAACACACATACACAACACACTACTACACATCCCTGCATCACTATCGTCACCATAAGACACCACTGTAATGTTCACCATCAACACACTAGACTCAGCTATTGTCTTCTACTCCACTGCCGAGCTGATCCACACTGACCACAAGAGCAGTCTATGTGAGAGAGAGAGAGGGTGGGGGTGTGAGAGAGGGGGGAGGGGGGAAGGGGAGAGAAGGGGGGAAGGTGGAGAGAGGGGGAGATGCTGTAGGAGAGAGTATAATAGGGGGGGAGGGGGGTAGGGGAGGGGAGAGGGAGAAATTTAAGAGAATGGGGAAAGATCACCCTAAGACAGTTTACAGAAGTTGATAATAAATAATATACTAAATTGAGTTGTATGTATTGACCTCTATATTTAAAGTAAAATAAATTAATACAAATACTAAAACAAAAACAAAAATGAAGGAAATTAGCAACCCTGCACTCTGATTCGCTGAGGAATTATTTGTGTTAGTGTTTCTGATTGGTGCATCCAGACTAAGCAAGCAAAATCCGCACTGATTGGCTGTGTGTAGAACGAAGTAACACACAAAGCTACTAATACTTTTTAATTTTCTAACACTTAACGTCGGGACGAAATTACTTTAGTGGTCAATTTGAATAATGAATAAATATTAAATTGACAAAAAAGAAATCGTCAACATAGGAATATATCGACAGTTATGACGTGTGTGTTGGTTGTAATATTGACCACAACATAATGTAACGGCCATAGCAACGATACACACCTGTATTGTGGATGGCCATAAGCACTTAGTGGTATTCACTATATAACAAATTAATGAAAACAAATAAGAAAACTCACAGGTGCAGGATATATCCCATGTCTTACAGATAATTATAAAGAAAACGTATATATAGGTTTAGCTTACATTGTTGCCATGGGTTAAGGTGAAATAAGAGAAGGCAACACAGCAGAATATTTTAAGTACGTATGTGTGTGTGTGTGTGTGTGTGTACGCATGAGTGTATATACATGTGTGTCTGTGTACGTGTGTATGTGTGTGTGTGTGTGTGCTTGCGTGTGTGTTTGTGTGGTGTGGTGTGGAGGGAATGAAAATAACTGATAAACACGACCAATAAGTAGCCACGCGAGTAGGTCTGATAAATACCCCCAGTTGTTGAAAGGACACGGTGGGCTCCGGGGAGACTGTCAACCTGTATCATGAAGCTTAATGACTTTACTGGCAGGAGGACGTGTGTGTGTATAATGTTTATATGAATATACGTTCAATTTATATATTATGGGATCACGCACACTGGTGACCCCCGCCTCCACATGTGGGCGCAATACAAAACATAAAAGACGTCAGGGCACATCTGGTCAAACCACAGTTGAATTCAAGTTAAGAGGAGCGTGGAGTGTGGCAGCCGAGCACAACACCACAATGGTAGAGTTATTCCTGCACTGAAAGGCGCCGATGGTACTAGAGAATCACGAGGAGTGTTTTATGAATGGTAAGGCAAGACGAGTCTTGAAGTTATATATGATGAAGCAGGAAACAATGAAATCTTGAAGGGTAAATAATAAAAAGAACAAAAGCTGTTAATGGTACACAAAGACGCGTAATGGTGGTGTAAATTTTGTAGGAGTACACAGAGGCAAGCTCGCGTACGTTGGAGAAGAACAAACATTTAAACGATGAATTATGGAAGACACTGCTTTTAATACAAGAACAGTACTGAATGCTGCATCAATTAACAAAGGGTTTATCACGACAGGAAGTACTGTATCGAAATCCAGGTTTGTCTCATCTCAATACATCACATAACGAGGAAATCTGTGTTATTTGTTTAACTCACCAGTCAACAGGAAGATCAACATGACGCCATGGTTTAAACCGCATGGCACGTGATGCAGTTGTTGATGAAAGTGACAAAGGTGCACACACAGTGAGTGACGGAGCCTTATGACGGCTCCAGGACTGAGGCCCACAGCTAACTTTACCGCCATCACAAGGTTAAGGCGCACAGTCCACCAATAATAAGAACGAGTGTTATGGTGTTGATGTGTGGGTAAGATTCAACAACGACTGGTATTATGTTAATCAAATCAATGCTTCCGTCAGCACTAATGATGATGATGTATACTGACAGACACTCACACTTGTTATCAATATAAACGCTTATGAATAAAGACCCCACAATGTTAAAAGGAATTTGGATTTAATGTTTTTTTTTATATTCACCAAATAACCCAAGCTGGTAAAATAACAAATACAATACAAAGGTCTACAAAAACTGCGTGATCAAATAGGACAAGGTGAACAGGTGTGGAAGTGTTCGGTCATACAGGTAGGAGGAGGGCCAAGGTAACAGCATCACCAGGTACCATTCATCAACCTTCCTGGCGCCACCTTCCAGCTCATGACAACTATGACGTCACCAGGGTCTATCCCAACCACCTATCTCTCGCCAGCCTCACCACGCACGCATAAGACCCCATGAATATCCTCTACACCACTCAACAATCCCCACCACTCAACAAGCCCCACCACTCAACTATCCTCACCACTCACAACTATCCTCACCACTCACGGCTGTCCTCTTCACCACTCGTAAGTACAATTCTTACCATTCACAATACACAAATCCTCACCACTCACAACATAAAAAAATCCTCACCACTCACAACATAAAATATCCTCACCACTCACAACATAAAAAAATCCTCACCACTCACAACATAAAAAAATCCTCACCACTCATTTCATCATAAACCGACCACGAGTAAAAAGCACAACACATAATAACTGAACCCATACCATTCATAAGCGCCGTCATTACTACTGTATATCCTCACCACTCATGACAATAATTCCTCATCACTCATGACACAAATCATCAGCGTTCATTACAAAACCCCTCACCATACGAGATTATACTCACCGCCCATCACTTATCCACACAAAGCGTTATTTCTGTACGAGTTATTAATACCTGGATCGTTTTTTGCCTCTTGGGCCACCCATTACGCTCACCTCACCTTGATATCACCTAGACCACCCATCACAAAGAGAGAGAGAGAGAGAGAGAGAGAGAGAGAGAGAGAGAGAGAGAGAGAGAGAGAGAGAGAGAGAGAGAGAGAGAGAGAGAGATGTATATATATATGTATGTATGTTTATTCAACCAAAGATGCCCTGACCTATATATGTATGTATATTCGACCAAAGATGCCCTGACCCCACCCTGAGTCTCGTGCTGGCGATTTTACCTGGCAATAGTTGGTAAATTAAGGCTGTATGTGAAGGTGACTGGTGAATCTATTTTCTACTGTATCAATGTAAGGATAAATATAAAACAATCCAAAGGTAGAATTTTTATAATAAACTATAATCATTACTTAAGATCATGAGAAGTTTCCAAATTTTCGTTTATTTTCTTCATTATTTAGGCAAATATACAAACATTTGGAAAGTTATGATCTAAAATAATGATAATAGTTTGTTATTATAAAAATTCTTCCTTTCGTTTTTGTTATATTTATCTCTACATTGATACAGCCGAAAATAGATCCACCAGTCACAATCACCTTCACATACAGCCTTAATTTACCAAGTATTGCCAGGTAAAATTGCCAGCACGAGACTCATGGTGGGCTCAGGGCATCTTTGGTTGACTGTATGTATGTGGTGTGGTCAAATATTCTAGTTTTTAGCTCTTAGAGAACTGCCTGGTGCACCTTGACTACAGGTACACAACACTAGCACAAACTTTGCTTCACCAACTGTAAACACGAGACAGTGCAAGAGATGGAGAAAAATACACACAGACAGACACACACGCACGCACACACGCACACACACACACAGACGCACGCACGGACGCACGGACGCACGGACGCACGCACGCACGCACACACACACACAGGCACACACACACACAGGCACACGAGGTGGGTGCCAGGTTGAATCTTGGCTTCTCTCAACGTCGTCGACCATTACTTGTACAACAATATTTGTCAGCCGCATAAGACTTCTCATGTGTATTATTTGACGCCACTGTTGCACGTTATCTTCCCACTTGTTGAGAGTCGTGATTTTCGAAATGATTTTCCCGTTTTTCTCTATTTGTCCTGTTTTCTGTCGATTATCTTTCGTTCTTTTCTTCTTCCTTTCCTTAGTCTGTTCCGCTTCACGACTTATCCCAGAGTCTCAGTAAGTTAATATTGTAATGTCTAAAGTATTTTGTTTACAATACACGCGACTTTCCTCTATTTACGGAGCTCCACAATTTTGTTTAGGAACTTACCAATATATATATATATATATATATATATATATATATATATATATATATATATATATATATATATATATATATATTTTTTTTTTTTTTTTTTTTTTAAGGCAATATTAAGGTACTTCTTCCTGATACACATCTATAAGACAAGTTATACAGCAACTGATATAAGACTAAACACATAAAAATCTCTAACGCGCGAAACGATCTATCAATCAATTCACGATTAACGGTAAAAGAGTAGACCAGACACAGCCAAAAATATACATAACTATGTGAAACAGATCCTAATGTAAGATAATATATTTACAAAAAAAAATATTAATGCAAACCATAACTCTATTACAGTGCAAATTAAATAGTTATACACTTGTATTGGTTTAAGGAAAATTCACAAATATAATAAAAAAGACATCAAGTAAATTAATAGTTACAAAAAATCCAACAAACTGAATGTCATTTACGGAACACAAGGCATCATAAAAAGTAAGACAACATCCCGTATAACTTACCCCGAAGGAAAGAGCTACAGACAAGCTAACTATCCTCTGTACGAAGACGTGTAAGTTGAGAACACTTAGTAACATATGTACAGTCTCGTTCAAGATTCTTCGAACGCTGCTGGAGACAGCTGGCAACTCAAGGCCGTTTGTTTACTATAGTACGTAGTAAAAATTAAGAATAAATGTAAGGGTGATTGGTTACTATGGTAAACAAACGGCCTTGAGTTGCCAACTGTCTCCAGCAGTGATCGAAGAATCTTGAACGAGACTGTACCATTAAGACATATTTACAATGAAAGAAACACAACAGTAAACAAATACAAGAGACAAAATATGGAGTCGGTGTTTGAGTAGTGAAGCTAAAATAACTTCAACACACAAACGATAACAGCAGCATACACGAAATATTAATACTAATAATAATAATAATAATAAATAATACTGTAATATCCAGACTAAAAACTGGACTAACTCAGAAGCCAAGCTGTAACAGGTGTGCTACATGATTTTAGGCGAGCAACACACCAAGACCCAACACCTGACAGTCCCTGCCCTCACAATAAACTCTACGTAGTCAGCACCTCAGGAGTAAAGTCTACGTCTCCCTCACACCCTGGTCAACACACTACTGGCTGCAACCTGTCTCCTTACCAAGCCTTTACTAATATAAGAACTACGTATGTTTATCATCATTCATACACTGGGTCTTTATTTCATGTAATTCTTTAATAATCCAAGTATCTGAACTACCTTTTCATAGTAGTATAATCTATGTTTGAACATGTGCTCACAAACTCACTATGACGGGAGGACTGAGGTAAGCAGTAACATTTCTCACCTTTAGAGAAAAAACTGGTACCATGACACAAGGTGCTAACTACATCACATCCGGGGAAGGGGGTGGGTAATGAACACACCTGCCTGTATACCTCTGAAACACTAAGAGTCGGGCAAAACAAGTTGTGTACACCCACTAAAAAAATATTCGGCACCCGTGTCATATTGTATCACGCCGTAAGGGTGCCGAATAATTTTTTAGCGGGTGTACATGTATGTATCGTGCATGTATACATGTATGTGTGTACAAGTATCATGTACACCCACTAAAAAATTATTCGGCACCCTTACGGCGTGATACAATATATATATATATATATATATATATATATATATATATATATATATATATATATATATATATATATATATCAGTATATATATATGCAGTATATAGTATATGCTGATAACCACCAGGAAAGAAGAAAACACGAAGTTCCCAAGCGCTTTCGTGTAATTCACATCTTCAGGGGTGAGTACAGACTAGATAGAGTAATGCAGAACAAGATGAATATATACAGAGGAGGGTGAGACCAGGTCCACAATGGTCAGGTAATGACCCTACTAATCTTTAAATGGCACACAACGGTTGGTGGTTGGGTCAGATGGGACAGTGACCCGCCCTCTCACCTGATCACAAATCTTCTTAATTACAAAGTTGTCCAGCTTGTACATGCCGTTACTCAAATTCATGTTGAATGCTTCGGTATGTTTAATAAGACTAGATTCTATGATGTTCCTACTATCAATTGAATTACATGGTAATATTGAGGAGGCATTATCCCAGTCAATGCAATGCTTGTTATCCCTCAAATGAACAAACAGAGCATTGGATTCCTGGCCTGTCCTGACACTGTATTTGTGTTGTTTAATTCTAGTTACAAGATCTTTACCTGTCTGGCCTAAGTAAAACATATTACATTCCTTGCAAGGAACTTTATAAATGCAACCAATTGTGTTGTTGGGGGAGTTCTTGATTAACATTTGTTTAACAGTGCATGAGTTTTTAAATGCCACATTGACGTTCCAAGATTTTAGCTGTGCCGGAATGTGTGAGAAATTTTTGTGAAATGGTAATATTAAGATATTCTTATGGTCATGGGTGGGCTTGGGATCAGTTCTATAAAAAGTTTTCTTAGTAATGTTTAAGCATTTGTCTATGAAAGATCTAGGGTATTTAAGGTTTGAGCCAATATTATATATATATTTGTATTCCTCATCGATGAATTCCGGACTGCAAATTCTCAAGGCACGTAAAAACATTGTAGTAAATACTGACTGTTTGACTTTATTATGGTGGGCAGAATAATAATGAATGTATGAACACACATTGGTTGGTTTTCTATAAATACTGAACTTAAAAGTGTTACCTATTCTGTGTATCAGACAGTCTAGGAATGGCAATTTACAGTCTTGCTCTAATTCCACAGTGAATTTGATCGAGGGGGCTAAGTTGTTAAGTTGTGGTAGGAAAACTTTTAGGTCCTCATTACATGGCCAGAGACATAATACATCATCAACATATCTAAACCAGACTGCTGAGGGTGGTAAAATATTACTTAATAGTTTCTTTTCAAAGAATTCCATATATAGGTTGCTTAATACAGGTGAGAGTGGATTACCCATTGCCATACCAAATTTTTGAGCATAATATTCCCCATTGAATTCGAATTTGCAATCCTTAATACATAGTTTGATGAGTTCGATGAAGTCATCTTTCGAGACGGGCAGTGAAATGTTATCCAGGGAATCTATGAGGAACTCTAGTAAATCATCAACTGGGACCTTTGTAAAAAGTGACGTTACATCAAAGCTGACCAGTTTAAAATCATGATTAATGTGCAAGTTATTGAGTTTATCAACCAGATCCATATTATTCTTGATATTGGAGTTAGAAATGTTGCCAACTAGGGGGTTTAGTAAGGAAACTGATCCCAAGCCCACCCATGACCATAAGAATATCTTAATATTACCATTTCACAAAAATTTCTCACACATTCCGGCACAGCTAAAATCTTGGAACGTCAATGTGGCATTTAAAAACTCATGCACTGTTAAACAAATGTTAATCAAGAACTCCCCCAACAACACAATTGGTTGCATTGATAAAGTTCCTTGCAAGGAATGTAATATGTTTTACTTAGGCCAGACAGGTAAAGATCTTGTAACTAGAATTAAACAACACAAATACAGTGTCAGGACAGGCCAGGAATCCAATGCTCTGTTTGTTCATTTGAGGGATAACAAGCATTGCATTGACTGGGATAATGCCTCCTCAATATTACCATGTAATTCAATTGATAGTAGGAACATCATAGAATCTAGTCTTATTAAACATACCGAAGCATTCAACATGAATTTGAGTAACGGCATGTACAAGCTGGACAACTTTGTAATTAAGAAGATTTGTGATCAGGTGAGAGGGCGGGTCACTGTCCCATCTGACCCAACCACCAACCGTTGTGTGCCATTTAAAGATTAGTAGGGTCATTACCTGACCATTGTGGACCTGGTCTCACCCTCCTCTGTATATATTCATCTTGTTCTGCATTACTCTATCTAGTCTGTACTCACCCCTGAAGATGTGAATTACACGAAAGCGCTTGGGAACTTCGTGTTTTCTTCTTTCCTGGTGGTTATCAGCATATACCTAGATCACGCGCACCTACAGTGATTTACTTGCATATATATATATATATATATATATATATATATATATATATATATATATATATATATATATATATATATATATATATATATATCAGTCGAATTTTCGTCTGCCCGTGTCTCCATTAACGCAAAAAAAAAAATTATCCATTGTAGTACTGTGTCCTAATGGTACTTTCAACACGGGCCGTTTCCCCCAACACTGAACATAATAGGCAGAGACTACAAGGGTCACGGACTAAAAGAATTTCATTGTTGGGGGTCCAAGTTTGGTATGTTTGAACCTTCCTTTCTTCTATGATTCATCTACTATCAATGGAGTGCTCTTGGTCAAACGTGGCAGGCTTACTGTGTTGATCCGGGGACCATAATGTTTTGAAATCGATACGCTGATTTCCCTCTCTTAAGTAGTGGTACGAGACTGCATCTACCTTTGAAACATTTAGGAGTGAATTCGATTCCTAATAAAGCCTAGTCTTAATGGGCCCCAGTCCTAATGGTTGTTGGGTCAGGGTTGAGGCCCCATGTGACTTGCAACAAGCAGCGACCTGATTTACTCTCCTCAGGGCCAACAGGTTTTTCACGCTCAGGCCAGTACATTGTATTCACGGTTTTGTTGTGCTGCTAGACGGGCCTTCAGTTTCTTGGGGTCTGCTGCGTGTAGAGTGAGTGTCAGTACTGAGAATGACAACAAGTCTGCCAAAGTAATTATATTACAAACATTTGAGACGTTTGTGAAAAGTTTTATCTGCTGTGTGTGTCTGTGTGTGTTTGTGTGTGCGTGCAGATTACTACATTCTATACTCCAATATACAGTACACGTATAAGATCGAGTTGCAGCTAATGACGGGAGACGAAAACTACTTCGGTATTTCTAATAATTTTTCAGTAAACTACTCTCTCGTCTTGTTGTGTAAAGTACCTCGTCACCTGCCTTGCTGTACACACAGAGTAATCAGAACAGAAACGACTAAATAAAAATAACAAGAACATAAGAATGGAGGAAATTGCAGTCCCATTTACACTCAACCCCTGTCACTCATATATCCATCCAACTTATGTTTGAAACTATCCAGCGTGTTCGAGTTGATGATGGTGTTTGGTAACTTGTTCCACTCGTCCACTATTCTATTTCCAAACCAATGTTTACCTATTTCGCGCTTAAATTTTAAATTGTCTAATTTAAAACTATTGTTACGAGTTCGCTCCTTGGATAGTTTGAGTACGTTTGTAATGTCACCTTTGTTCAGCCCTGACTTCCATTTATATACCTCGATCATATCGCCCCTAATTCTACGTCTCTCGAGGGAGTGCAAATTAAGATGCTTTAACCTGTCTCTGTAATCAAGGTTCCTAATGCCCAGGATTAGTCTCGTCATTCTCCTCTGAATTCTTTCTAGGGATTCTATATCCATTCTGTAGTACGGTAACCAGAAATGAACTGCGTAATCCAAGTGAGGTCTCACAAGCGCAAGATATAGTTTTAGGATAACCTCGCTAGTCTTTAACTAGCACTCCTTTGACTGAGAGAGAAAGATTTAAAATCCCAATAGAGAAGCGCTTTTTGCCAAATATTGCATTTTTTTGCTGCTGGGAGCATGAAGTCGTGTGCCCGTCATGTTATGTAGCTGAAAAATCCCGGAACTACACGTTGCTGTTTTATGATGTAGGAACGTGTTTCAACGGCTAAGGTTTTTAACCACAAATAACAAAAACAATTTCTATACCAAATAACAAACCTCAAATACTGAACATATATTCAAATGTAGAATTGTAATACTTATGTTAATGTGTCTGTCTATATGAACCTTCACGACCACATCATCAATAGCTCGTGTAGTTATGGAACAAATCTGTTCAATAAACCTGGAAAGTATGCGTTAGGTTTCGCAAGGAAGAGCTTGAGAAAAGCTTGAAGGAAAATAACCTAGTTAGGTGTTGCGAAGAAACTAGATAGCAGGTAAAACGAAGAGAACGTGGGAAGAATGTGTTACGTGTCACAAAGATATGCTGGAGAACAGATACAAGGACCACACCTGATACTGTACGTCAAACACAAGTTGCTAATCTTGACCTCTGACCCAGACAGGACGGCTGATGAAGAAACATTCATGATTTGACAACGGAGGAGAGTTTAAATCTTGTTAATAATGCTGATGAATTTGAACTTTGACGGAAGAAAAAAGAAAAAACCTTCGTCCCCAGAACATCATTAGTGTCCAGTGAAAAGTGACGAGGATGTGTACAAAGTCAACAACAAGAACTGAGAGTCCCACAGTGAGAATAGTTCCTGCTGATCCAAACAGTTCTTAACCAGTGGTGGTAAAAAAAATACCCTTAGTCCCAATGACTCAATGACAATTAATAGAGTAATGCAGAGTCTACTTTTAGTTCTGAATAATCATCTTCCTCAATAATCACATTTTTGCCGTAGTGGAATTAAAATCCCAAGAAATCCTCTGTTTTCGCGCCATTACAAATCGAGAAAATTCTTCATTATTAAGGAAAAATTCTATAAAAAAAATATAAATTTTCATTATTTACACCAATTTCATTGATCATGGTCTTTAAAGAAAATAATTTACCCATCCCAGATACAGTAAACCTGAAAATGTGTTAGCAGTTTATGCAGTTGTATGAACGACAACTGTGTATTATGTTGCCTGGGTATACACTACTGAATGTGTTTACGTGTTGCCGGTATAGTCAACCAAAGATGCATCGACCCCAGTCCGGCTCTCGTACACGCAATTTTACCTGGCAATCCTTGGTGATCTGTGGGGCGCTGGTGCAGGGATACCATATGCCATTATTGTGTCAGTTAAATCTATTACACAGTATCTGCTTTCAAACTTAGGTCAAATTGTATGATACTGTATAATGCTCACATGTATTTTTTAATTTGATGTGAGAATCTTGTGGCTGCCCTGGTTGTAGTTGCACTGCCAATGCATTAGTATAATGTTCTTCATCATTTAAACAAATATTCGAACATTTGGGAAACTTCTCGGGATCTTAAATAACGATGAATAGTTTATTATAAAAATGCTACATTTTGGATTGTTTAATATTTATCCTTACAGTGATACAGCTGAGAACAGATCCACCAATTACAATCACCTTTACATACAGCCTTACTTTACCAAGTATTGTCAGATAAAATTACAAGTACGAGAGCCAGGGTGAGGTCGATGAATCTTTGGTTAACTGTACGTGTTCTACTGAAGTTGTTTGCGTGTTGCCTGTATATGTTTTGCTAAACTAGTTTATGTAGTGTCTAAACTTCTACTTAAAAAGTTTATATAAAGACAAACACGACCTGCAGTACTTCACTCTCCCCTTCCACCTCTTCCCACATCACCCTTCCTCCCCACCACCCATCCCCCACACCACCCCTCCTTCCAACCATCACATAAACAAGTCAACACACATTGTTTATGGGTCTTCCAACACATGACCTACGGCCACTATCCATACGACCGAGCATATGTGCCTTAAAAACATATTAACTGATCCCCAAAAAGATTTTCACTGTAAGAACCATTATACCACACATACTACAGTAAGAACTATTATACCACACATACTACAGTACGAACCATTATACCACACATACTACAGAAAGAACCATTACACCACACATACTACAGAAAGAACCATTATACCACAGATACTACAGAAAGAACCATTATACCACACATACTACAGAAAGAACCATTATACCACAGATACTACAGAAAGAACCATTATACCACACATACTACAGAAAGAACCATTATACCACACATACTACAGAAAGAACCATTATACCACAGATACTACAGAAAGAACCATTATACCACACATACTACAGAAAGAACCATTATACCACACATACTACAGAAAGAACCATTATACCACAGATACTACAGAAAGAACCATTATACCACACATACTACAGAAAGAACCATTATACCACACATACTACAGAAAGAACCATTATACCACACATACTACAGAAAGAACCATTATACCACACATACTACAGTAAGAACCATTATACCACGGATACTACAGAAAGAACCATCATACCACACATACTACAGTAAGAACCATTATACCACACATACTACAGAAAGAACCATTATACCACAGATACTACAGAAAGAACCATTATACCACACATACTACAGTAAGAACCATTATACCACAGATACTACAGAAAGAACCATTATACCACACATACTACAGTAAGAACCATTATACCACACATACTACAGAAAGAACCATTATACCACAGATACTACAGAAAGAACCATTATACCACACATACTACAGAAAGAACCATTATACCACACATACTACAGTAAGAACCATTATACCACAGATACTACAGAAAGAACCATCATACCACACATACTACAGTAAGAACCATTATACCACAGATACTACAGAAAGAACCATTATACCACACATACTACAGAAAGAACCATTATACCACACATACTATAGTAAGAACCATTATACCACAGATACTACAGAAAGAACCATCATACCACACATACTACAGTAAGAACCATTATACCACACATACTACAGAAAGAACCATTATACCACAGATATTACAGAAAGAACCATTATACCACACATACTACAGTAAGAATCATTATACCACACATACTACAGAAAGAACCATTATACCACAGAAAGAACCATTATACCACCGCTTTGTCAGTAGTCGGTGTGTGTGTGTGTGTGTGTGTGTGTGTCACGACCGTCACAATGCTGTCAGTTGTGTAATGTGCAAAAATAGATATCACCTTGATGAAGCCTTTATGGACCACCTATGACATCATCTGCAAAGGTTTAATGTTATTAACAGATGAGTAGTAAGAGTAATGTACGTGGACGGAGGGGGGGGGACTGCTGTGTACGTGGACAGGGAGGGGGAGAGGACTGTTGTGTACGTGGACGGGGGAGGACTGTTGTGTACGTGGACATGGGGGGACTGTTGTGTACGTGAACAAGGGGAGGGGGACTGTTGTGTACGTGGACAGAGAGGGAGAGAGGACTGTTGTGTACGTATACAGCGAGGAGTAGCTGTTATGTACGTACGTGGGCAAGCGTAGTAACTGCTGTGTACATGGACAGTCACGACGGGAGGAACTACTTTGTACGTGCTCAGGAGAAATGGAGGAGGAGTGTTGTACGTGCTCAGGAGAAATGGAGGAGGAGTGTTGTACGTGGCCAGGGAGGGAGGGAGGAGGGAGAAGGGAGAAGGTAGGGAGGGAGGAGGGAGAAGGTAGGGAGGGAGGAGGGAGAAGGTAGGTAGGGAGGGGGGAGAAGGTAGGGAGGGAGAAGGTATGGAGGGAGGAGGGAGAAGGTAGGGAGGGTAGAAAAGAGGGAGGGTAGAAAAGAGGGAGGGAGGGAGGGAGGGAGGGAGGGAGGGACTCAACAGGTACCCGGGCAGGTAGGTAGTCAGTGACTTGGCGGTGCACCTCGGCTCACCGTAAATAAACACAACAGTGGGCAAAAACAGGTTACATTCTTCGTTATCGTCTTCGGTAAATCATGTTATAATCCCTCGTCTCCCATCTCTCTCCCGCAGGTATTCTTTATCTTTCATTTTTCCTGTTTTCTTATCTTCTTCCTCTATTCGTAAAAAAGGATGTATCGATATTCACTGTTACATTATAAATATATATATATATTTTTTATTATTTACTGAATTAATACTAACAGAGAAAAGAAAAAAACAATGTAAACTGTCAACAGAGAGAGAGAGAAAGACACTGTTCTTCAGGACTGCCGGGGAGCTCGGCAACTATTTTCAACTAGCCACTGTTGCCAATTCGTCGTGACTAAAACGAGTGTGTTAGCTAGACACCAAGCAACATTTTACGGGTACGGCCCCTCGCCTGTGAGTGGTGCCCCACACTAAAGAGACTGACTGTACCAAACCTTGCAGGGTGATAAGCACTTTATAAACCAAGAAGCAGAGTCAAGCAGAGTCAAGCAGGTGAGTGAGTCAGCCGCTGAACAATGTTGCCGCTCCGAGCGTCTTTTTATTCTCTATCTTTTCAGTTCATCTCTTTCAACGCTTGTGATTTTTATTTGTATTCTTAAATGTAAAATGAAGGTGAGGAAAAGTTTTGGGTTTAAAATGAAGCGCCTTTCACCAAGGTACACCCTCACCTTCTCCCACCACAAGGGCGGATAATGACACCAGAACACAATAAATAAACACTTCTGATTTCTATATATTCAAGGGAACCAAGAGTCACACGCATCATTTATAAATTTTGTGTTGAAGACGATGTTGACTGTTATGGAACATTTACTTCAGGCTTAACTGACCTATAGGGTCTTCAAGCTTTGTACCTCTAAACTTTTTATGACAAAAACATGAAAATCATATCCTGCAAGATTGGGAGATACAACACTTGTGTCATGTTGACGATGACATACTCAAAGAAATATGATATACATCTACCATCCTCACGCACCGGATACTGGCAACTTTACACTACTGCCTGTAAACCAACACTTACCCACCCACACACCCCTCCCCCCCCCCTCCCGACACCTGTGAGAGCCAACCACCTGGCCTGACATCGATGGAGTACTGGTGGCACCCCTCGTTCCCACAACACCTGACACCTGTAAGAAATAGGTGCTCCTTTTCATTCACTCCTGAGCCCTGCGATACCTGACCATAATTTCCGTGCACTTAATCGACAAGAATATGAGGTGGTGTAAGAAAGAAGCACTAAAATGTGGAGGCAGACAGGCAGTCACAAGGTGTCAGTTCACAAGGTTTTGAGTTGACATACAGTTTGTAGCAAATGTCTGAGCAACTTTAGGAGGCTATAGTTTATCGTCTGAATTTACGAACTTACATACCGATACGAAAGATTGGAAGCACAAGCACAAACACAGACGCCATCAGGCCATACGTACGGTAAACTTGGATTTTATAATTATTATTATTATTATTATTCATTTATATATATATAAATATATATATATATATATATATATATATATATATATATATATATATATATATATATATACAATGAAGAGGAGAACCAGGTAAAACACAAGCATTTTGACTAAGTCGGGTTTCTTTAATTACTAAAGTTTCGGAAAATCATTTTCCATAATCAGAGCCGAGAAAACAGACAAGACAGCACACGCACACACACACACACACACACACACACACACACACACACACACACACACACACACACATCTAGATTAATAAGAGCCATTAAGATAAACTATCCACGATCAGCCTCCTACCCAACACTCCCTAACCATGCCCAGGCCTCCCCCTCCCTCACTACACCTTTAACACAACTCTCACACACTCTGCTTCAATTGGATCCGAGACTTAAAAGAGAGAAGTTAGTTTTAGCACGACATCTTGTTGCGTCGAAAGAAAACCCAAACCTTTGTGTCGTATAATAGAAACCATAGCGAGTAAACTGGTGGTAAAGAAAGGTGTTGTAGTGCATGGTATTTATATCTCTTAAACTGAAACTTGTGGTGGATATCTTCCATTACAGTCGTGTTCCCGTGGTTACTGTAATACTAAATTGATGAAGGTATTAATAAGGTGGTGTGGGGGGGAGGGAGGATTTTCAACAATCAGCTGCAATGCCAAGACCAAATGTCTGCCTGTTCTAGCAACATCGGCACAAGAATTGTTTAAAATAATCTCAGGTTACGACGTTGACAACAATTGAAGTGGATTTTTTCTTTCTTTTTCTGTCTCGTTGACAAAATACCTCAGACTGTAATTTTAGTGAGTGAGTGAGTTTTATCCAAACCGTTAATCAGTAGATGCATCATTTGGTTAATAACGGGTCAGATGTAAACAGAAGGTGATGTATACTTATAAGTCACCTTAAAGTAATTTCTGAACTATACAGATAGTTATAGGTCAACTATAAGAGCAGTTTAATAATATGAATTTAGTTATAAGTCAAATATAGGTAATAGCTGATATAAATTAAATGGTTTGATATCAACTGTTAGCAGTAGTTAGGCAGTTAAATTATAGTAAGCTATAGGCTGGGCTACATAGTTTGTTATAGGGAAGTTTAAGTAAAAGCAATGACCTGTAGCCTATATTAAGCTAAGGGTAATATAAAGCACGAATGGTATTAAAACACAGCCCTATAAGAAGGATTGTATGACGAGGACAGAGGTCATTCATCAGTGCAGTAGTGTTACAACCCCGCGGCGCAGGTATATGGAGGAAGATTTAGGTGGTTATAGTGTGCCGGATGACACACACAGTGACACTTAAGAGACGAGAGGGCCAGCGCCAGCAAACACCTCTACCGTCTACACACATCCACGTACTACTGCTGCCGTGGCACCACCATCACCACAACACGCGAGCGATGTGGCGGGTGGTGGGGGCGAAGTGGGAAGGACATAACAGTCACGGTGGTAATGCGATATCAAGTAAGAGAGGGTAGGTATTGCGGGTGAGGGCACTGGGGTGGCTGAGGTGGTTGGCTGGGGTGGTGGTGAGGATGTGGTGCGGTAATATGGTGGTGGTGGTGGCTACACTGATGGGGGGTGGGGGTGGAGGATGTCGTGGTAGAATACGGAGTTGAGTGTGTCAATGAAATGATCAATAATTAATGAGTGAATCTGGTAGGTGTGTGTGACAGTGTTAGATAGTTATTACTGTGTGTGTGTGTGTGTGTGTGTATTATAATGATATGAACCTTGCCCAGAAGCCGTCTAAAAAGTAATTAAGAGCTCAGAGGATACCTGATGTAAAGGCAGCATGCTAAGGTCAAAGTCAAAACAACATCTACAACATCCACAGTAACACCATTGTTCCCTGCGCGTGTGACCTTTTTGCGAGTCAGGTGGTTGTTGCTAGACAGTTTCCATGCATTGGGGAGCATCAACGCCTCCACGGAGAGACAGATAGATGGACGATTTGTAAACAATGTCTTACCAGCCATACCGAGAGGCATAAAAAAAAAATTACATACTGATCAGGTCAAGGATTCTAAAAAAAAAATGATCCTTCACATTTTCTCACGACAAGAGTTGTAAAAGCGCGAGCAGACAGTAGACATCATCTTGAGCTTAATAATAGCTTTCCCCAAAGGCATTAATACGAAATTATCGGAAGTTAATTCATCTTCCGTTATCCAATACTGCCATATAAAACATTTTACCTGACGTTTACTTAAGCAAAAGTGAAGCTGTAAGAGTCACCCACACACGGACAGTAATACAAACAGCTGCACTACATATGTAATTACATCACTTAACAGCCTACATTAATTTTGCACACACCAAACAATTAGAGTGCAAGGTGAAGATTCTATTTAGCTGTATAAACTAGTAACAGGGGCACTATTTGCGCAATTATAATATTGTGTGTAATACAATGTGTGTGCCGTAACCTATTGGCTGTGTATATGTACGTGTGTATATGGGTGAATGATAAGCATGTATATAAATCTAGATAGTCGAGGCTTCACGATATTAAAGCTTACATAATGGCGAACGATTTCCTTATATTGTGGTAATGAAGACATAACCAAGTGAGCGTGAACACCATACAGAGAAAAACACATGAATGAAGAACAGAACACAAAGCTCTGATGCCGTTCTCTACAGTGGCGACCATACAATACGGACAAGCAAATCCCTGTACACTCCCTCACACCCTGAGGATGGATCTGTCCTCATGACCTGTACACTCCCTCACACCCTGAGGATGGATCTGTCCTCATGACCTGTACACTCCCTCACACCCTGGGGATGGTTCTGTCCCCATGACCTGTACACTCCCTCACACCCTGGGGATGGTTCTGTCCCCATGACCTGTACACTCCCTCACACCCTGGGGGTGGTTCTGTCCCCATGACCTGTACACTCCCTCACACCCTGAGGATGGTTCTGTCCCCATGACCTGTACACTCCCTCACACCCTGGGGATGGTTCTGTCCCCATGACCTGTACACTCCCTCACACCCTGGGGGTGGTTCTGTCCTCATGACCTGTTCTTCCAAGACTGGCGTATCATTTGGTTATTATCATTTCTACAAAGACCTCAAGAATGCCATAATAACAAAGGGATTTCCAGTAACTCACTTGGTCAAAGGTCACTAGATGTTTCCTACCTACATTATTTGATCACACAAATGACAAGAGCAACTCAGTATCTCGTGAGTCCTTCTATATAAATAAAAAAAAATCTCGACCTTTGAATTGTTCCTATTGATAATAATGGAATCACCTTTCATATAATTCGAAGTTTATTTTCCTTAAATTAACACTGAACTTAGAATATCATCTGTCTATGAATCACATGGTAGACAGATAGACAGGCACCTTACCCTTGGCCTTGTGTGGAAAATAATAGAGAAACTTTTACTGGAAGGTATAAAAAGAGTCAAATTAAAAATCAACTAATATGTACAGACTTTTTTGTCCAGAACAATAAGGACCACAGCTCAAATCTCTAGACACAATTTGGGTCAGAGAAATGAGCGAGAGACTGGACAAGAACTGGGAAGACTCAAAATATTCTCAGAAAAAAAAAATATATATATACAATAATAAACATACACGAAGAAAAGTTTAAAGTGCTACGGCAAATTATAGACTTCTGAAAAAAAAAGGTGGAGTAAATATAATTAAATTAAATATTGTCATACATTTATCTGATCACAGTATCTGGCTCCGGTCATCATTAACAATATTCGGAAGATGAATATTTCTCTTAATAGATCGTGTAAGAGTGACACCAAACTGGTTGATTTAATATAAAGCTCAAACTATTACGTGAAATAAACCCAGACCAAGACTCTACCTTAATTAGATCTATTCACTTAGCATCTGTTAGGAGTCCAAATTATGACGAAGAAATTTATTAGAAAAGTGTATGCTATTATTATCTTGTGTTAAGTAGACGCATTTAATTAAGGTAGTGTTTCGAGTGAAATTTTAAAGTTATTATTGGACATATTTTATTTCTTATCTTACATCGACAGGTTAAGGGCGTTCTTACATATTCAGTTACTACGAACATTAATCGCAAGAGCCATTGTGAATCTGGGGTCTGGTTGTGAATTGCAATGACGTCTTGAAAACAGAATCAAAACCTCACACAAGTCATGTTAAGCGTGTTTATTGCTCCATGTTAGTTGTAACTCACTAGTCATTAACTACAGGTCACTAAACAAATAATAATTTTCCTATACACTTCCTATATATATACAGTATATATATATATAATATATATATATATATATATATATATATATATATATATATATAATATATAACCAGTGCTGAATAAAATCGTCTGGAGTTAGCCATGTAAAATACTCAAAAAGAGTCCCCGTTATGAAGGGGTTAGTACAGATAGTCTGTTACTCAAGGCAGTCTACTAACAAGTAGTGGTACATCCAACGGACACCTTCCGCTGGC
Organism: Homarus gammarus; assembly: GCA_958450375.1. NCBI lineage: Eukaryota > Metazoa > Arthropoda > Malacostraca > Decapoda > Nephropidae > Homarus > Homarus gammarus. The sequence continues at coordinate 1,328,215 of CAUDMG010002966.1, read as the reverse complement.
CATTATTGGACAAAGTATGAGTAACAAAGTGTTTGGTCACTATTGTTTCCAATTTTTACTTTCCTTGCTAACAAATGCCCGAGATATCCCCGGATAAATAAGCAAGAAGGATGAAAGCAGACAAATAGAGCCACTACCAATTAACTCCCTTTCAGAACTCTTAACTTCTGATTTCGCGCTTCGCGTGGCTCAGGGAAAAAGTAAACTCAGAGAATTTCCGTTTCAAAATAATGTTAACATTAAGTACCATTTATGGTAAAAACAGATTCAACTGCAGAGACGCGCGTACGCACACACCTCTAATAAATATCAAGCCCACGTCCAAGCTTCTCTCTAGTACTACCACAAAAAATCCAACAGTTCAAAATTAGTTGCAAATTTAGAAGCACAAGTAATGGTTTAGTTGAGGCGGTTATCAACACGTTAATATATATAGTATACATACTAACCCCGACGTCTCCGTACTGTTGGCCGCCCTGTTAACTCTGCAAAACAAAAATATGATGTAATAAACAGGTGTGATGATATATTGATGAGGGAGGAGGACTGTGTGGGTCTGTGTGTGATGGGGTAGTGTGTTCACATGGTTGGCTCAGGAGTGTCAGGGAAGTTCTTCGTGACTATAGCCTTAAGTATATAATGTGTCTCTTGACCAAACAAACGGATATATAAATCACCCTATGGAGATATTCAAGCGGAGAGAGAGAGAGAGAGAGAGAGAGAGAGAGAGAGAGAGAGAGAGAGAGAGAGAGAGAGAGAGAGAGAGAGATTCCAGACCAAAGTAAGTTCAAGAGAAGCAAACTTTTTTTCCATATAAAATAAACCTGTTAAAAAAAAAAGGAAATGTATGGTTTACGTCTTTATGTCATAACGCCACGTATAAAATATGATAACCTTGATCAGAAGACGTCAACATACAGGTGACACACACTACCACACACACACGAGTTCGGACACATACAGCTGCCACCAACCAGAGGCTTGCCGTCTTAACGCTTGCATATTCATTAATATAACGAGCATATTCATCTCCGACAAAGCTAAGGGAAAGTGGGGGAGTGGGGGGGGGAGGAGAGCTTGGGAGAAGGGAAAGGCTGGTAGGAGGGGAAAGGCTGGTAGGAGGGGAAAGGCTGGAAGGAGGGGAAGGCTGGGAGGAGGGGAAAGGCTGGTAGGAGAGGAAAGCTGGGAGGAGGGGAAAGGTGGGAAAAGGGGAAATGCTAGGAGGAGGAGGAGGAAGAGGAGGGGTTAAGATACAACAATGGCGCATTCTAAATAAATAAGTTAATTCACTAACGAGCAAACATTCGGAACAATAAGCTAGAGACAGTCACATGCCTGGCTGACGGTTGTGGCCTCAACAAGCGAGACTGAGACTTGTATCTAATGATCGTCTCGGCCAGGTCGATGAACTTTTCTGGCACTTTGTCTCAAGGAAGTCCGTTTTTTTTTTTACTTTTTACAATAAATCAATCGATAACTTCACTGCCAGTCTGCAAGAATAAAAGCGTAAAAACAGATCTTCTGAAACTAGGTTAAAAAAAATAAACGCCAAAATATAAATCTGGCAGCAGCAACAGACTGGACAAACGAGGACTGCCTGACACACCATAGCGACTGATAGAAGGACTAATACACGCTGCCGCCAACACATTAAACACAAGGACAACAATACATAAGCGAGTGTGTTTTAAGTTCTCTTGTTTGGCTTTCGATGATTTAAAGGCATGTATCTATATATTCTCGTACATATCTATATTTTACGTACACATAAGCGTACATATGTGGGCGTCTACAGCCATCTATACATTCAAACAGAATCTAATAATTTGTCCAAGTTACGGATCTATGGTTTGTTTATTCCAGCACCAACTCTTCTGACTTCCCTTGTGTCTTCACTCACCAGAAAATGACCACCTGTCTTAAATAACCAAGTAATAACCTTCATTAACATTGTGTCTTTACTAAATAGTCACTGCCTTCACCAGCCAGGTACTGATACACTTGCATTTTTACTAACCAGGCAATAATTTCCCCTGTGCTGTTACAAATCATAAGCTGCCCACCACTTTTCCTCATTCTGTGAACTAATCAACCCAAACTTCATTAATTATTCACAAACATACACACACACTCGCGTGTGTACTCTCTCCCAAAAAAGTATTGGCACAGCAGTCTTGATTCGGTTAGTATTTCTGATTGTGAGTTGCACCTTTCGTTCTTTCTTCTTACACCTGATAATCACCATGATATCTACAGTATGCCACATATTCTCTACATAATGTAATGAAATAGGATGAATTGCGATACCATATGCAAAACCAATAACGTCGTGAGTAACTCTGCTGATTTATGCACCTTACTATTACAAGCCCCAGGGGATGGGTTGCCAAATAGGAATATAATGTTACTATGTTTCATGAACCGAGGTTACAATGGAATCGCTTCGAACGAAATATGAAACACTATGATCCGATATTACGTTAATTTGCAAATAAACTAATTACAGGTGTATTATGAAGCCATATCCAATTACAATGGCATTATGATTTACCACATTTCGATATTATTTCTACCTCAATTAATGAAGTAGCAATTACGAATATAATGTATCATCTCATGATTCGTGCTGGTACTGGAACATTATCTGATACACACTACGAGACGGTCTGTCGGTGCAAGTTGTGGTTTTCCAATGAGTCTCGGGTACGAGTGTTGGTCAGGGATTTCCAGCTGAAAACACCCACTATTTGGCTGCCGTTGATATATTTCGCTTCATAAATATCGTTATATTATTCTACTAAAGATGGAGGACGGTGATTCACCATAATTACAACAAATGCCAGAAATAATAACTGGCAACCTCACAGATAATAGGAAGGGAGGCCTACCAACATAATGCAGGAATCACAATTTGTGATCGGAAATATTCGTCCTTTGTGACACTTGTATCGATGAGAGAAGGGGGCCGATACTTTTTTGGGAGAGTGTACACTACCTCGCCGCTGGCCATCTACTGTATGTCTTTCCAACCCAGGGTTTGATTCCCTATACATGTCTATAAGATGTCTTTTCCTGCCAATTTGTTACGGCAAAACATGTTCCTTTGTCACATTCAACCTCAAAGCAGAAAACATATTCAACACCAAACAGCTAAGACACCAGACGCCACCTCATCATTACCACAATACCCTCCAGCCAGTCACAAGCACAATTACCTGCGGCGCAAACTAAAAATTCTGTTACAATCACTTAACTCACAACCACAATCAGCTATTTTGCTCTTGGCGAGAGGCAGCTGGCAGCCCAAGTGCTCGTGGTAGGCAGCCTTCTTTGGCCACCCACGCGACGCAGGATCTAACCCTTCTCTTGCGTTTCATTACCGAGAACCACCAAGGTGGGAGAGACAAATTAACAATTCCCCACAGCCAACGTTAAAATCTGAATCACCTTTTGTTAATTAACCTGCCATCTAATTAAAATTTAAGTCCATAACCAGTTCAGGAGTTCATGCACAGGAGGGAGGGAGGGAGGGAGGGAGGGAGGGAGTGTGGAGGAAAAAATTCTATATTGAGAACGCCTAGACAGCTGGCCAAGTGAGCGTGCGAACAGCTTGCAGGAGGTATCCACTGGGGAACGTACCAAAACCAGGAGACAACTCACGCCGCCTGTATTTACCAGTGACTATCATCCCAGGTATCTTATACTGTACATCACCTTAACCACACACACACACACACACATACACACAGTTGTCAAATCCTCCAGTTTCCGTCTCCACCTCCTCCGCCGACTCAAGTCCCTCGCCCCCGATCTCCTCAGTGTTTACTGAACATTCATACTTCCCAAGCTCACCTATGCCTCCCCTGCCTGGTCTTCCTTCCTAAATGCCACACAACGTAAACACCTAGAAAAGTGCAAAAGAGGGCATGCAAGATTATTCTCTCCCCTTCATACTCCACATATCAAGAAGCGCTCAACACACTGACCCTCTCGGCTCTCACTGACCATCACCACGACCTCACCTGCAAATTAGGTGAGGAGCTTTTGCACCATCCTCGACACTGGCTCCTACTATCACCCGAGATCCCTCATCCGAAAATTGCTGTTCTACACCACAACCATACGATCACGAACTGATCGCTATTAGAACAGCCCAGTCCCAACCATTGTATAAATTATCAACAACTTGTAATCAACCAGTGTATTCACTCCCAGGCAATCTTACTTTTTGCACTGTCACTCTGTTGAAATGCCCTGTAGTATAACCTTCTCCCCACCTAGTTATTATATATCATATTCGTATCACTTATGTTACTTGTATATTATTTGTGAATCAAGAGACCCATTCCCCAATTATGGAACTATTTTGTTCAGCGTTCCGGCTGCCATGCTTTCAATAAACCGTGAATTATTGTTATTATTGATATTATTATTATTATTATTACACACACACACACATGCACGCAGGAACACACACACACGTACGCAGGAACACACACACACACACACACACACGCGCGAACACACGCACGCACATACACGCATGCAAGCAAGCACGCACGCACGTACGAACACACACACACACACACACACACACACATTTACTTCGGAGTTTTAAAATGCCCCCTAATTTTCATCACCGCCAGTGTTCACCAGACCAACCTGTGTCTCGTTCAACTATCGGGAAAAGTGAAAGAAATATTGGGTTATGAATAATGCATCATGGATAAACATACCTCGTGGGCCGCTGCTGACAATAATTCCGCCACACACTCACTCGGTATCAAGATTTCAATTAAATATTTATTCCTAAATTCACGTAACTACATGTATATCAGTCTCCGAGATAATGATAGATGAATGAAATTACTCTATTTGAATCCGAAGAAGAGCGAGACTTTACGAGATTATGTAAGTATGACATAAATGAGGTGTAAAAACTGTCAGCCAGACCTAAACACGTGTGTGATCTTCTTAGTCTCTACAGTTCATCGGCTAAGTGACATTTTGTATAATTTTGCTAAAGATTTTAAATAAACAGACGAACGCTCACTTAAGGGCAGACATATATAAGGACAGACGTACAATCAAGGACAAAATTCCCTGGCAATAGCTGGCATACTTGAGGATCATCAGGTGAAGGAGATTGGAATTTTAACTTATTTTCTCAGATTCTTTCTTTGTATTAATCAGTGTTTTATTTTTCAATTCGTGGATTTGATATAATATGTGATGAAGAGCAGCGGTAATAGATAATAAACCACAAGTATATGCCAGATGTTGCCAAGTGTTCAGGGAATTTTGTCCACAACTGAACATATGAACAGGTCAGTAGTTAGGATAATGGTTTATATACTTAAAGATGATGGTTTAACCCCTTGAAGATGATAGTTTAAACCCTTGAAGATGATGGTTTAACCCCTTGAAGATGATAGTTTAAACCCTTGAAGATGATGGTTTAACCCTTTGAAGATGATGGTTTAACCCCTTGAAGATGATGGTTTAAACCCTTGAAGATGATGGTTTAAACCCTTGAAGATGATATTTTAACCCATTGAATATGATAGTTTAACCCCTTGAAGATGTTAGTTTAACCCCTTGAAGATGATAGTTTAACCCCTTGAAGATGATAGTTTAATCCCTTGAAGATGATAGTTTAACCCCTTGAAGATGATAGTTTAATCCCTTGAAGATGATAGTTTAACCCCTTGAAGATGATAGTTTAATCCCTTGAAGATGATAGTTTAATCCCTTGAAGATGATAGTGTAATCCCTTGAAGATGATAGTTTAACCCCTTGAAGATGTTAGTTTAACCCCTTGAAGATGATAGTTTAAACCATCGTCATCAAACCAGCCAGAACAATAATCATCATGTATACCGGTCCGAGTTACCGTACAACTCGAGTATCCACACTTCTGGGTCACATCTTATTCCTCAACACCTTCGCTTCGTCCTGGTCCCAAAACCTAAATTTAAATTTCGGGGGGAGCGGAAGAGGTCAACCTGTGTGTACATTCCCTTCCTGCTCTTTCAGGTGAATCCCCAAGAACGATTTGTTTTTATCGTCAATATATCTTCTAATTCCATTTATCACTCAGCATTGTTTATAAAGGTGTATCATACGTATAATATCTTAAAACATTTACACTAGTCGCTGTTGTTTGGCTACGGCAACGTTTTCTTGCCATAGCCAGACGAATATTTGTTTGTTTTGCTTTTTACTTCCATATATATCGTATTACGAAGGATTTGTTTTGCAGTTTAGACATTTTAATAATTAACTGAAAACCATTGCAGGGAGACGTGTAAATGTGTACAGCTGTTAGTATATTGTGACCGTGGTGACTTGTACAGTTTACACATACAGTGCATGTCATTACACAGCAATAGCTTCATTAACCAGTTCAATCCATGGCTGTCAAGTGATATATACTATGTAGGTCTCGGGCTGGAGGGAATCTTCAACTATCCTCTGACTAGTATTTAGCTGTAAGGGAGTAGCTAGGTAGCCTGATTTCGTGTGTACAGTTTGATTCACCCTGATGTTGCACGAACTTCTCATCTCTACACGAAAGGAAACCAGCAGATGACTTAAATCACTACGACACGTGAATACTATTACTATATAACCCACAAGATTGAGTGTAATAACCAAACAAAATCTAATGGTGAAGGTGAGGTCACATTCCCTATACATAAACACTTGGCAGGACTCAGTGGTGATGGGAGTGTCTGCTGTCGCGCCGCCAACCACCCGAACAGCAACATCACAGCAACACAGCCAACCACAGCAGCAGCAGTAGAAGCAACAACAGCAGCAGGAGGCACGTGAGGTTGGCATAGTGTCAAAATTGTCTATATACATCATCTTTCAGCTAACGGTGTGACGGAACAAAACAAAATGCTTTAAATTTTTTGCATTTTCGCTGCAGTCTATCAAGACCCAAGTGCACACGTCCTCTACATCTTGCACGGGAAAGTTGCAACATTACTCCCAGCCGCAGGAGCCATACGAATCAGCGTTATTTGCCAAGTCCTCACCTGCGTCTCTCACGTCTCAGATGATTGTGTGAACGTGGCATGACATGACTATGTTGTGTTGCTTGTCACCCTGTCATGGTGTCCGTGCTTATGTGGCCAAAAAAGCGGGACCACTCTTGCCAAATGACCTAGAAATCTTGCTTGAGTTTCCTCCCTTCAGCTTCCTCCATACAGTACAACGCTCATTATTAGACAGCAGCAGTCCTCGGTACACCCAGTGTACGATGCAGCCACACTTGTTTGTTCTAACACTGGCGGGGAATAATGAATGTTTATCACAGCTCGTCACTGGAATTTCAAGCAAAGTACCCCAAGAACTTTTATGAGACTTCATTACTTACTTGACTGAGTGAGCCTTCATGCAAGATGGATCGGGAGGATAATTTGAAGTAAGAAAATCTTTGAATTCTTACAATTAAACGATTGGGAATTTCGGCATCTGTCATCATTCACAACCTTTTATGATAAATCACCTCTTCTATTTGTTCTCTTCTTTTATCCATACACTTTTCAGATCAAGGGGAATGGGAAGGTGGTGTCATGGATAGGATAGACCAAGATGAACCCTGATAATAATGTTGTTGGCATAGTATGAGTACTGTAACCATAAAACATTATATCAGTATAAAGATGAATTATAGGGTAGATTCTTAAGTGTTAATTATTCATGATAAATCAATTATATATTTTTTCTTCGTTAGTATACTTCGTCTTCATATATCAATTTATTTTCCATTTCACCAAAACAGGACGTGACCATGAAACTACATGGAGGCAAGTAATAATTTATGTAGATATATAAAAACAGTTGATTATATAGATGTACAGCTATAACTTTTTAAGTTTACTAGTCGATAAGAGACGACAACACAAGCACTGGACAGAGACTCAAATATAAGTTCCAAGTGAAGCCGTCTGAGACCCGCGCCGCAATGGATAATATGCAAAATTAACATAACTACAACTTCCTTCACTGTAAACTGTAATGAAGCTCACAGACCAAGTTGAGAATACATTATATCATGGACCATAACTTTATACTAAGGGAAATAGTGATTACCAACACAAACATGGTCTTCACATCCATACTGTTCGCTAATTCCTCAGTCATTAGAAAGTTAAAGGATTTTATTATAATAATGAAAGTTTGACAGCCAGTTTGGAGTAGTGCGGATATAGCATAATGAACAATGAATGAATGATATCTAGCGATCATAAGAAACAAAATAATTTAAAAAAATTTTTTTAACCTTCCGATTCCAATCTCTAGTTCATGCATACACCCACCCACCCCCACACACTACAAATATTTTGCTGTTACTCGGAACCGAGTATGACAATCATCCAGCTATGATACAATATGCGAGTTATTAAGGATGTCACCTAGGTTGGTGAGTTCTGAGGTGACTAAAGAGGCCGATACTGGGCCGGCAGGGTTGATCACAAATGTTGCACATGTGGGGGGCTACATCCAGTGCGGAGGGGCGGCGGAAGCGTCTTTCCGGCGTTGGCGCTTGCCTGTCACGTCATGCAGTCGGGCTAGTTGAAAAGTATTGATACCTTCTTGTGTGGTGATCCTCCAGGCGTTACGGTGTGGAGTAATCGTCTCCCAGGTGAGGGGGTCGATTTGGCACTTTTTAGGTTTGCCTTAAGACTATCCTTATACCTTTGCAGTTGCCCGCCAGCGCTACGTTTACTATTCGTCAGGTGGCTGTAAAGTAGCTGCTTTGGCAGTCTACTGTCGTCCATGCGGGTAACATGGTCAGTCCAGCATAGTTGTTCATGGATAATGGTAGCCTCGATGTTTCTACAGTTGGTGACAGCAAGAATACTGGCATTTGTTCTCTTGTCTTCCCAGCGAACTCGGAGGATGTAACGTATTAAACGTTGGTGAAAGTTTTCAAGTGCCTTGAGGTGCCTCCTGTATGTGAGCCCATGTCCCGCTGTCAAATAGCAGGGTGGGGAGGACCACTGTTCGATGTACGTGCAACTTTGTAAATAATTTCAACTCTCTACTACAGCTGAAGACACGGTTTCGGAGTCTGCTAAAGGCTTGAGATGCACATCTGATCCGATGCTGAATCTCTTCATCGATGTTCGCGGTGGTGGATAGGTGGGAGCCGAGATACCGAAAGTGGGTAACATTAGAGAAGGTAATACTGTTAAGTTGGATGGCTGGTGAAGGTGTGGCTGTACCAGGGGCAGGCTGAACAAAAATCCGAGTCTTGCGTGCATTCACCTCAAGGCCGAAGTGTGCATACGCATCTGCGTAGGTGTGTTCAGGATCTCCTGTAGGTCGCATTCAATGGGAGCGACAAGGGTGAGGTCGTCTACATACTGAAGCTCACTAAAGGAAGTTGCCGACACCTTCATCCGATACTCGATGTCCACCCCGGCGGCTAAATTGGCTCTAGTATGAGTAAGGAAGGCAGCCAAGAAAATGGAAAAGAGAGTTGGTGCCAGTACACTCCCTTGTTTAACACCCGTTTGGTTGGGGAAGAACTCAGACTGGGTACCATTGTGCAGGGCACTGCCGTTCTTGCCAGAGGGCTTCCTGTTGACCGAGTCGAAGGCCTTGGTTAGGTCGATGAAAACCATGTACAGGTTACGACGTTGTTCTCTGCACTTTCCCTGTATCTGGTGGGCAGCAAAGATCATGTCAGTGGTGCCACGTGATGGTCTAAACCCACATTGAGATTCTGGGAGGAATTTTTCCGCCTCAGGAAAAAGTCTATTTAGGAGGACTTGGGCGAGAACCTTGCCAGCTACGGACAGCAGCGAAATTCCACGGTAGTTGCCATAGTCTGACCGGTCTCCCTTGTTCTTATAAATATTTCCTCCTTTTCCCATATATTCTCCAGGAGAGAGAGTAGAGACGGCTGGTAAGCAGAGGTCCTCCTGCTTTATAAACCTCGGCTGGGATTCCATCAGGCCCTGATGCTTTGTTATTTTTCATCTGTTTGATGGCAGTAGCTACCTCATCCAGGGATGGAGGATAGCTGAGGTTTGTCAGCTGCGGATGGTGAGGGACCTGCTGGGTAGGCAGGACATCCACATCTGTGTTTCGGTTGAGCAGTGAATGGTAGTGCTCTATCCAGCACTGAAGGAGGCCTTCATCGTCTTTGTTTATGGAGTTACTGTCGGATGAACGGAGGAGCACAACCATCAACCACCCGTAATCATCATCCACACACAACCATCATCCACCCATAATCATCCACCCACAACCACCATTCATCTACAACCACCATTCACCCACAATCATCATCCACCCACAACCATCATCCACCCGAAACCATCATTCATCTACAACCATCATCCACCCAACAATCAGCATCCACCTACAACCATCGTTCACCCACAATCATCATCCACCCAAAATTATCATCCAATTACAACCATCATCCACCTACATCATCATCCATCCAAAATCATCATCCACTTACAGCCATCATTCACTTACAACCATCATTCACCCACAACCATCATCCACCCACAACCATAATCCACCCACAACCATAATCCACCTACAACTAACTTTCACTCAACCATTACCACTAACAACCATCATCCACCCAAAATCATCATTCATTTACAACCATCATCCACTTACAACCATCATCCACCTACAACCATCATCCACCCAAAATCATCATCCACTTACAATCATCATCCACTTACAACCATCATTCACTTACAACCATAATTCACCCACAACCATCATCCACCCACAACCATCATCCACCTACAACTACCATCCACTCACAACCATTGCCACTCACAACTATCATCCACCCAAAATTATCATCCACTTACAACCATCATTCACCTACAACAAGACTACAAACGAGAAGGACTGCGGGGTAAAATAGCGAGGGACGGTAAAGAGGCGTCGTTGTAGTCAGCGAGAGGTGTGAAAATGTCAATTGAGAGGGATAGCCTGGGAGTCCGTCTGGCGTGGCTGGCATATTTAAGGCATACCCTGATGGCTGAAGGCACGCTAACATGGCACACGAAGAGAAGGGGGGAATGATAAACACACACACACACACACACACACACACATAATAATACCAGCAAGACCTACTGTCCTCAGCATCACACAGGTGCTGTCACCAGTGATACACAAAGGGACACTTGGCAGTGTGTGACCGCCTTAGTCAAGTCATCAAACCAAGATCGGTAAAATAAAACTTACAAATTTAAAGAAAATATCCGTGGATTTTGAAAAAAAAACATTCCTGAAAAAATATTCTTAAATATGAGGCGCTTAGCGTTACGACAGCCGACACAAAAGGTAAAAGAAGTAAAAATTTGAATTCAGTTTATCACGATACATTCTTTCAAAGTTTCAAAATGATCAGTTAATAAAAAATTACGTTCAATTTAAACTTTGGCCAGATACAACTCACCCTCGGAATTATATAATACGTGGCGAGTAACTCACAGTAGAATGTTATCTTTATATGGTTATTAATTGTGCTAACGTCATTCTTACATCCCTCAGTGGATCACTTGATCCCACTTCGACCATTCCTAAAAGTACAGAATACCACGACACCCACCTGCCCTGCCAACTCAAACTAACAAGGCTTGAGACGCCATCTTTTTTTACTAACTGCCATCTCTCAAGGCCAAGGCTTGGTATCTCCCACGAGACCACCATTTGATTCTCATTTAACCAAAATGTACACTAATTCGAACTTCGTATAATTATGCAAGTGACGGAAATACGATCAATCGGGACAAAGTCTTGGCAGGCGAGAGTGATATAAGATATTACTACCCAGCCCTTTGGTGGAGTAACAACTACGGTTCTTTCCTAATTAGGATTGTGTTTGGTATCCGCTAAGACTGCCACTACAAAAATATTTTAGAACAAACCACATAGCAAGATCATCAAATATTTACGTCTTATCAACATTTATGGTTTTGTAAGTAACATTACAATATTTAAAGTAAAGGATCTTGGGACGAATGGGGGGAAAAGTATGACAATATTACCTAACTTTCCAGATTTATGTTTTAATCAATGTTCATTCCAGATAAGTGTTGATTATATTATGTGCACAAAACTAGGAAGCCTACAGTAGTACTGGGTCACGCAAAAGAGGATTTTACGTCATGATTTGCTTTATGAATTTATAAGGTCAGGTGAGGTAATGGAATTCAGGTGTAAGTTTAAATTTACAGACATGAAACCCAGAGGGCGCTCTTACTCGATATGATAGCCAGGTGTCTGAGAACACCGGGTGAAAAATATTAACATGTAAGAAATATACATATAAGAACATAAGAACATAAGAATGGAGGAAACTGCAGCGGGCCTATTGGCCCATACTGGGCAGTCCCGTTTACACCCAACCCCTATTGCTCATATAAGCATCCAACCTATGTTTGAAGCAATTCAGCGTATTCGAGTTAATGATGATATTTGGTAACTTGTTCCATTCATCCACTACTCTGTTTCCAAACCAGTGTTTACCTATTTCACGCCTAAATCTAAATTTGTCCAATTTAAAACCATTGTTACGAGTTCGCTCCTGGTTGGATAATTTGAGTACCTTTGTAATGTCCCCTTTGTTTAGCCCTGCCTTCCATTTATACACCTCTATCAGGTCGCCCCTCGCTCTACGTCTCTCAAGGGAGTGCAAATTAAGATGCTTTAACCTGTCTCTATACTCAAGGTTCCTGATACCCGGGATTAGTCTTGTCATTCTCCTCTGGATTCTTTCCAAGGATTCTATATCCATTCTGTAATACGGTGACCAGAACTGGACTGCGTAATCCAGGTGTGGTCTCACAAGAGCAAGATACAGTTTTAGGATGACCTCGCTAGTCTTGTAACTAACACTCCTTTGTATGAACCCAAGTACTTTATTAGCCTTGTTACGAGCAAAAACACATTGTTTACTTGGCTTAAGGTTCCTACTTATCATTACTCCTAAATCTCTCTCGCAGTCGGATTTCTCTATGGCATCGTTGTTCATCTGGTATCTGGTTTCCCTGTTTACATTCCCTATACTGAGTACTTTACATTTGTCAATGTTGAATTTCATCTGCCATTTTTCAGACCATTCGAAAAATTTGTTTAGATCCTCCTGTAGTTTTGCCGAGTCCTCGTCAGATTTGATAACACGTCCTATTTTAGTATCATCAGCAAATTTACTTATGTTGCTGTCTATGCCGATATCTATGTCGTTTATGTATATAATAAACAATAATGGTCCAAGTACTGAGCCTTGGGGAACTCCACTTGTGTAGTTGCTCCAATGGGACTTAGTGCCGTTAATGCTCACTCGCTGTTTCCTGTCCTGTAACCACGCCCTAATCCATTTAAGGATGTCACCTTTGATGCCATGAGCTTCTACCTTTCTAATTAGTCTTTCGTGGGGTACTCTGTCGAAGGCTTTGCTAAAGTCGAGATATACCACATCATAATTGTGCCCCTCGTCCACTGATTCGAAAACTGATGAAAAGAATGTTAATAGATTAGTTAGGCAAGAACGTCCGCTTGTGAAGCCATGCTGGGAATCATTGATCAATCTGTGCTTCTCCAGGTGATTTCGAATAGAGTTTGAAATGATTGCTTCCAGTAATTTGCCTACTATTGATGTTAGACTGATTGGGCGGTAGTTAGAGGATAGTGATCTATCCCCCTTCTTGAAGATCGGTATTACATTCGCTATCCTCCAGGATTCTGGTACTACACCTGTTTTTAAGGACATGTTAAACAACTTTGCTAAGGGCATACTAAGCTCTTCCTTACATTCCTTTAATACTCTGGCAAATATCTCATCGGGACCAGGTGACTTATTAGGCTTTAGTTTGTCTATTTGCTTACTAACATCGTTACTAGTCACTACTATCTCACTTAATTTGTTTTCTTCACTATCTCTGAATAGAGTCGGTGCCTCGGGTATCATGTTTAAATTTTCGCTGGTGAAAACTGTTGAAAAATATTTATTCAAATTATTGCTCATTTCTCCGTCGTTATCAGTGAGCTCGCCGGAGTCTGACCGTATTGGTCCAATCTTTTCTCGTGTTTTAGTTTGGTACATTTGGTAGAATCCTTTGGGGTTTGTCTTTGCCTCCCTTGCTATCCTTACCTCATTATTCCTCTTTGCTTTCCTTATCTCGGTTTTAACCCTACTCGCCAATACCCTATAATAGTCCCGGAGGTGAATTTCGCCACGATTTATCCTTCTACCTATAGCCTTCCTTTGGCCAATGATGTTCTTTAAATAATTATTTATCCATTTAGGGTCATTGTTGTTTGATCTGAGTTTTTTGTATGGTATGTTCTGCCTTTGTGCATTAAGTAACTCACTATTTAAATTGTCGTGGAACGCGGCAATCTCAGATCTCGTTATCAGGTCGGTGTCATCTGTCAGGTTCACGGCCAAGCGCGACACCCCCTCTCTTAGCTGCCTCTTTAAACTGTCAAAGTTTGCCCTTCTGAAATCTGGTACTTTAGTGGAATTTTCCTTACGTCTGCCCTGAAAATCTAACTGGAATCGAATTTCTTTGTGATCGCTGTTTGCAAGTTCGTTCCCTACCTCGACATTGCTAATGAGGTTTTCTCTGTTTGACAAAACTAAATCCAATATATTATTACCCCGTGTGGGTTCGGTTATATGTTGACTTAGGAAACAGTCCTGGATCGTCTCGAGAAAATCCTCTGATTCTGAGTTTCCCGTAAGGTCGGTCCAATCTATTTGGCCAAGGTTAAAGTCGCCTACTATACAGACTTTGTTGTGTATGGAAGCCCTGCGCATTTCATCCCAGATAAGTCGCTCATTGACTCTGTCAAGATTGGGGGGTCTATATATTACTCCTGTGATTAATTTTTCCCGACCGTCGCTTAATTCTATCCAAATTGTTTCTGTATTCCTCTCAGTTTTTATTTCCTTATTTATTTCACACTTCAGATTATCCCTAACATAGATTGCTACTCCGCCTCCTTTCCTGGTCTGCCTATCGGTATGGAACAGTTTGTAACCCGCAATTTGGTATTCGACTGGTAATTCACGTGTGTCTAGGTTGATCCATGTTTCAGTGAATGCAATTATATCGATTTCTTCTGTACATACCAAGGCCCTAATATCATCCATTTTGTTTCTCATACTTCTACTGTTCGCGTAATATACATTTAAGTTAGTCGTGTTCTGAGTCCTTCCCTTACCGCGTTTAGTTTTAAACTCCCTGTCTAATTTAGTTATGTCATCATTCCTAACACTATTTCCCTGTAATCTTTCGCCTTGTTTACCCGCTCCCACTGCAGTCTCCTCCACCCCCGTGCCCCTATGTTCTCTTAGCAGTTTAAAGACTTCGATATCTTTTGAACTGCCCCCTCTAGAGCCCCAGCCAGGGTTGCTACTCCATCCCTAGACAGGTGCACCCCATCCCTAGCATAAAGGTCCCTTCTGCCATAGAAGTTGTCCCAGTTGTCAATGAATGGGACTGATATTGACTTGCAATATCTGTCAAGACGGTCGTTAACACCAACCGCCCTTGACAACCATTCACTGCCAACTCTCCTTCTAGGCAGGACACCGCATATGATAGGGATCCCTCCCTTAGTCCTAATACGATCTATGGCTGCCTTGAACTTATCAAGAAGCTCCTCGCTCCTACACCGGCCAATATCATTGCCTCCTGCACTGAGGCAGATAATGGGTTTGTTCCCATTACCAGACAAGATATTGTCCATCCTGTCAATTATATCCCCCACCCCAACTCCTGGCAAACACACCCTCATCCTATTTTTGTTTTTACCACAAAAGGCCCTGTCCATGTACCTTACCTGTGAGTCACCAACAATTAAAGTTTTTATACCTTCCTTGTCATCCCTGTCCCTGACTGTACTAACGTCCAATTCGTCTATCAAGGGACTGAACGGGTTGGTACACTTAGCTGTTGTTGTCGTTGTTGTCGTATCCTTGGTGTGCTTCTTCACCAAAAGCTTTGTCTTCCCACTACTCACAATTTTCCACTCGCTTGATTTTTCGTCAGCCACTGGCTTTACTCGTCCAGCCTCTCCTTTTAACATCGCCAGCTCTTCCCTTAATTTCAAGTTCTCCAACTTGACCTTCGCCAATTCTTCAGTGGACCACTCCAGTTTGGTCACCAAACTCTCATACCCAAGACCGCACCTTGCTCTGGCCATATCTGATAATTATCCCTCCGGAGCTAACCCTGCCGTGACCTTTCCCCTAGTGAGGTCAGAACACAACTGTGAATACAATGCCATACTGGACTTGTGTTCTGCCACTCAAACAGTCACGTTCTTTGCCAGTAGACAGACATTTCGATATTTGTCTGGAGCAGAACTGGTAGACAGCTGAGCTCTCTTATCTAATATGGCTCTACGGCCAACATTAGGAATGGACCTAAGCAATCCTAATGTTTATGTGATGGCTATTGACCAATAAAATCTGTTTAAATTTTTCTGTTAATCAGTCAATCATCCGACTCTTTTTGACTGTTGGCAACTTCAAAGTTATCATGGTGGGGCAAAATGGCTCTACTTCCATGAGAATTACGTTTGCCAGCGCTGGACACCCGAAAAGCATTGACGAGTCACCCCAAAAAATTAGCAAATTGTGTCACCATATCGTAGACTGGATGAGACAAAGTATATTATTAAACCAGGTTGATTTTACAAGCTGGTGGGTACCTATACCCAGAATACCAATATTGCGAAAGGCAATAGAAGGTTTTGTATTTTAGGGTAAATCAATACGACAGTGTTTTATTTATTTTTCTTTATAAATTTGGATTTTTTTTTCACTTGACTAATATGATGCAATTGATTATTTCAGTGTCATAGTTTAAAGTGCGACGTATGGTAAAATTACAAATTTCGGTAAAATTGAGTACTGGAGTTTCATTGAATTTCTAAGAACAAATTATTCCACACAAAAGGAAAATCATCGACACCTGGTGGGAGCTATGGCACAGTTGCGCCATCTTAGGTCACCATAACAAGGTGGAGTAAGGAGGTGAAGCATTAGTGGAAGAACATTTGATGACCCCCAGCGAGGACGACAGTCAGATACAACCGACGAGACAACTGTAGCACGAGACGAGAGCTTGATTATGGCTTTTCAAAGTCGATGAAATCAGCAATGAGGTTAGGGTTTCATATGAATGTATTGCGACCATCATCCATGGAAATATGGAAATATTTAAGGCTTTTGCGAGATGTGTTACCTGTAACCTCAACGCTCAGGATCAACACCAAAGAACAGCCTAAAATCGTGAGATGCTTGAACTGTATATTGTAAAGCTGATAATCAACTTTTTCCTGTCTGGTGACTGAACATGAGACCTGGATTCCTTATGGTATCCTGAATTCTCAGACCCCCAAGAAGTTTACAAATAAACTCTGCCAACATGACCTCGATTTTCTAGGATGCTAAAAGGATCCTGCTGATCGACTACCTGCTGCCGAAAGGAGCTAGTTTAAGGATAATGCAGAATTAAGTGGATTTGAGTCGGGCAAGACTATAATAAAAAATAAAATTTTAGTTGTGGTTCTGCCATTTTTCAGTATTATATACGCAGTTTACTAACTTCCTGACCGACCCTCATAGCTCAAGCTG
The DNA here is from genome assembly GCA_958450375.1 of Homarus gammarus. Classification (NCBI taxonomy): domain Eukaryota; kingdom Metazoa; phylum Arthropoda; class Malacostraca; order Decapoda; family Nephropidae; genus Homarus; species Homarus gammarus. The sequence goes on along the minus strand of CAUDMG010002966.1, from coordinate 1,310,565 downwards.
TGTAAAAGTAATGCCCCATACACGCTCAGTTTGGCCTGTCAGTCCGACTGCACAAACCAGTTAGCGCAGTCCAGTCTGTGCATGTGTGAGGGTAGTTTGAACTGAAGACATGGCTCGCAAACTGAACTGAAGGCTTGAAGAGACGACCTAAAAAGAGAGGCAGACCTCGTTTCAGTTGTGGCCTGTGGGACGCACTCTGTGACGCGCTCTACTTACTGTACGTGATGACGACCTAACCCGAAGATAAGGCATTTTGGAAGGAGTTTATTTAACTATATCGAACAAACCTCTGCCTGTAGAACATAAAATGCAGTGTCTATTCTGACAAAAACCAAAAGGCAGCTGTTTATGACTTACTTATTAACAAATTAAAAGAGATGCTTCAGCCACAAGGGATACAACATCACAGAGATCTAGTACAGTCAAGTAAGAGAAAATTTGTCTCTTCAGTAGCCAGTGTTTAGACGATTTCTCACGAGAACGACTCTTCTCCTTTTCCAACACCATGCATACTGTACACCTACAATTCTCAGCGATATTAATGTAACATCTTCTGGAGCGCGCGGATCGTGTGTGGGGAAACTGCGCTCCGCAATCTTTCAGTTCAGTCGGACTGACAGGCCGAACTGAGACTGTATGGGGAGCTTTACTATTGATTCGGACCATGGTACTCTGGATCACCAGGTCAGTGTGATAACGACTATACAAAATATTTGATAGTTATTTGTCCTCCAATATTTTCAAGAAATAATATAATAATGACATTAATAATAATAATAAAAATAATAATAATGATAATAATAATAAAAGAAGCCTTACTTTGTATCTTAAGATTTCCAACTCCTTAAAAACGCTAAGCAGAGTCAGTGAGATAGGTAGGTAAGGTAACTTTATCTAGAGAGCTGATAGTTTGGATCTGATAATAGTGAAACGGTCGCTTAGAGTGCCCCGATCCACAGTGGGGGGTACTCCTGCGTCACTGTTGACTGTGTTGAATATATCACACATACGGCTTGTTGTGCCGAGTTGTCTTTACTGTACAAACACTCGACCTTTCAAGTGATAAATGTTTACATGTCGTTTTCATATCAACTGGTCGTAATCCTTGTCTTTAATCTTAGTACGAGGAATAATTTGAATATGTCTACAAAATAATATTATCGCAACAACAATTTGTCGTATATTTCACCATTGGTTTCTCTCTAGTACGTTTTATTGGGGTGTGACAGGGCTGTTTAGCTCGTAATAATTTATCTAATAAAGTCTCTCTCATTTAACTCAAGTTGATAATCCTCAACAGGGCATGACTTAAATAAGAAGAAGTTTATAATGTAGGCTGTCATACCCCGGGTCATATTTAAGGCGGAGGTTGGAAGTGTTGAGGGTGGGTGTGGGGGCTGATGTATGGCTGGCGCAGAGGGCCGCGTCACCCGCCTTCAACTCGTCCATCACCTCGCCGCTTACATCACCTCCCACCCTCGCTACTCATCTCCAGTATCTAATTATCACGTCTCGTATTAATTGTTCATCACACCTTAACTTCACTCGGGTCAAGATCACGTGGATCTTGCACCTTCACCAAGTTAAGTGCGCCCGTTTCTCTTCCTACTGGCGTGAAGCGTGTACGAGCTGAGCCAAAGACAATATCTGCGATAAGGTTCACATTTCCCAAGCGATGTTTAGCTTTCAAAGAAGCAGGTGGTGTAACGAAATTATTTTCTTGTTAAAGTACACCAGAGATGCTGCTGTAACAGTGTAGTAAAGTCTGTGTACGAGTGGTCCTAACTTTTCAGTTTTTTTATCCATTTGTTTTCATTTGCACACTTAATGTTTCAATCTCCTTGTTTCATGACTTATAACTTATTTAACATTTGTTTTTGTGCTAACGCTAATATTTATCTCATATATGTCAATATTTGACTAAATTAAACTCGGTCACTGAACTCACCTGACGCTGGTCTGGACATTGACGAAAGCCATGGGGGCGGGTTATGGAGAGAAGGTGCCACCCCCCTCGACCTCCGTACCAAGTTCTCCACCACCAAGAGAAGCCGCCGGCCAGCGGCCAGTAAATACAGAAGTCTTTCTGATGCGTGGTGTAATCCTTTAAGACGTTTGTTGCTCCTCGCTGTAAACAAATCCAAGAATGTAATCCTCGTCGGCGATTTCTCAAACTCGACAACACTATACCAAACTTATCGCCATTCGCTCTGGCGACAGTCCGTAGTGACAACACTGATCAAAATAAGGCCGACAGGGCGGCTTTAGTATGCACCACAACACTCACACTCGCCGCCACAAATACACAGGTACTGACATACACTGAGGTGCTCAGCCCGGCGACACATGTGGGCAGCACTGTTCTCTAACTAGCTCCTGCCTGTGGCCACAACCTGCCTGCCCGCCCACCACTGCTATTACTTTACGCACAAGCCATAAGCTGACTATAGCAGAAACCTCCCCCAGGGATCTTCTTTATCTCAGCCCTTTGTAATTTCTCGTCGCAGGGAAGTTCAAGGAGGAACCGAGTTGATCTTCTCGAGGTTGTAGTGAAGAGAGAGAAGAAGGGTGGTATTTTCTTCTTGCGGCGGAGGTATTTGGCTTCGCGACACACTGCATGGGTGCTGCTGCTGCCACCACGAAACAGCCCAAACCTCCACGACGGTATAAGATCGCACAGGTAGAAAGAGCCAGTCGTGGTAAACAAGAGGATTAACTAGACTGCCCCTCTGGGACAAGAGTCGGGCGCCCCGAAAGCGGTGTTACACTAGGCCACCCATCCCGTGCCCGCCTCCACCGACACTGCCACACTGACACCTGGCTGGCACCTCTTCACCAACCCCCTCATGTCCTCCTCCCACTTGTAGGTACTGTTTGAGTGGTTGCTGCTGCTGAAAACCTGGTTGAATACACATTTACTTACATAGTCTTAGATAGTGAGTTTTAGGAAAGAGAAGTGTCTTAGAACCGAAACAATGAAACAACATCTTCTGGTTACCATAAAGCCTTATGGTCACATTATAGGACAGCACAAGTAACTCTTGTCTGGAGATACATCAAGGGCTAATGGTTACCGAGTTGTGTTCGAGATATCATAAGAGGTACGCCAAGGAGAAAAAAAACATAGTTGGGAGGCGGTGTACCCAGTGGTGGGAGGTGATGGTACGGCGGGCATCATCAGGTAGTGGTGGTTGTTACTCAGTGTGGCGATACACCAACAGTTGTGAGAGCAAGGTAGCAGCAGCAGGTGTTGACGGTGGTCTTAACAGCGAGGTGGTACACAAGGAAAGTAATGTTCGCTCAGCATCCAAGACAAAACTCACACAAAAACACTTGGCACATTAAGATTTGTTTTGCTGGAGGCGGAGAATGAATATTTTTAGCAGATAAAAACAAGGTTCTCGATTCAAAACACTGATAAACATAACTAAGCGAGCAAAATGAGAGGATGCAAGACTGAGAGCGAGAGATATAGAGAGAAGACAGACCTCTCACAAATATCTATCTTTAAAGCATGATACAACCTGGACAAACTTCTCCATTCGTCAACCCGCACATCACAACAATCATGGTGGTGCCAGCAGCCAAAAAAAAATATTATTACTCAGAGAGAGAGAGAGAGAGAGAGAGAGAGAGAGAGAGTGTGTGTGTGTGTGTGCACACGCGCTTCTGTAATTTTGTGACTTCGTCCTTAGGAGCGCTCGCATGAAAATATGTATTACTGGTAGTACATAAATATGAAATGCTAAAAAAAATCGCAAGTGAATATCTCACAGGCGGCAGTGTGTCGGTGTATTACACAGCCGACTGCTGGGTGTGCTGTGCTGAGCTGTGTTGCTCAGTAGTGTTGTGGCTACTTACAGCTGTACTGTGATGTGCCTTACAGCTGTGTCGTGGTCCTACAGCCCAGACCTACCACATACTGTACATGGCATGTAAACGTGCGCACTACTGTCCTGTATACATACACTCATACTGGCATACAATCATAATACAATAAAATATATGCGCGTGTGTATGCATCCAGTACGAACACATACTTGTACTTATGTATGCACAATAAATAAACAGCGAGCCTAAGCTTATAAAGGAAAACAAAAACATAAGGAAATATACTGGTAATTGAGCGTCTGGCAGTTAACGCTGGCAGGTTCTTCCGTAACCAGACACTGTGTGCCACTGGTGACGTACACATGTGGGTGAGCTTCATTACTATATATAGCCCGACAATCACACTCCTCAAAGGCAATTAAGAATGTCTAGAAGGTTGGCATCGACCTTTAATTGAAAGTTAGAGATTAACGACTCAACGTAAACAAACAACCAGGGAAGAACCTACTCGACGGGAACGACACATTCGATAATAACCTGTGAGGACCAGCAGGTGAGAGTCGTGACACCTGAAGAAAATGGTGGAGGGCGATTCAAGGTGTAAATGGTACTTGCCCAGTGCGTGCTTGCGTGAGAAAGTACTATTCCCACACACACTGATAGATAGTCCGGTTGCCATGATGACTATTCCTCCAGCTACAAGTTGTTCACAAATGTGTTACATCAATTTACGAGTCAACAGGTACACTCGGAAACCATATTCTCTAGCCCAGGTTAGTACACGAACACACACAGTCATAGTACAGCTGTATAGATGATATTATGTATAAATATTGAATATGGCATTTTATACTCTGCATTATCTTCATTTTATATGAGCACGAAGAAAAATTACCATAGGTTGTAGTTACAAAAGTATGAATGGAAATAAACACTTCCAAACCACCCAGTGAGTCCACACAAATTTTACAGCGCTTCCACCACACCCCATCTATATCTTATATTTCCCATCATTCGCGTAACTATATGAAAAATCGTGTTTAATTTAACTACAAATTTCAAAAACCTTAAATTACATGTGGATCAGTCACTCCTCATTTGACACACTCATATTGTTATACTTTGACCATCCCACCTGGGCACATGGAGACCCACGGTAACTCTCACGGGGCAACACCCGCACGAACACATAAGTTATGATATGAACCCTTCCAGGCTTCACTATCATTATCATGTTATGTTCATCGTGCTCTGTATCTTGGTAACTAGTCATAGTATCAATACATGGAGGAAAATCTATATTAACATACTGTAATATTGCATTTTATTGCAAACCGAAAAAAATCTCGTTCAACCATTGGACGTGAGGGAAAGCACCACACACTGCAGTTACGAAATGAAGAACCAAAGGACATAGGAATGACCGACCTGACGTCGTGCGTAGGGAGGCCTGCCGTATCAGTGTGGACACGGTTACTCAAAGGGTAAGTCGTATAATTCATCCTTGCATTTGTTGAGAAGAGTTATATATATATATATATATATATATATATATATATATATATATATATATATATATATATATACATATATATATATATATACATATATATACACATATATATACATATATATATATACACACAAATATATATATATACATATATATACACATATATATACATATATATATATACACATATATATACACATATATATATATATACACATATATATATATATACATATATATACAGGCATATATATATATATACATATATATACAGGCACATATATATATATATACATATATATACAGACATATATATATATATATACATATATATACAGGCATATATATATATATATATATATATATACAGACATATATATATATATACATATATATACAGACATATATATATATATATATATATATACAGACATATATATATATATACAGACATATATATATATATACATATATATACAGACATATATATATATATAGATATATATATATATATATATATATATACAGACATATATATATATATATACAAATATATACAGACATATATATATATATACAAATATATACAGACATATATATATATATATATATATATATATATATATATATATATATATATATATATATATATATATATATTTCATGTAGATCCACAATGAAAACGTGGATAAGATAAATCTTGATAAAATCACACGGGAAAAGGGAAACAACGGAGCACCTGAGCTTTCGTCTTTATTCAAGACATCTTCAGCGGCAACTCTAAAGATGTCTTGAATAAAGACGAAAGCTAAGGTGCTCCGTTGTTTCCCTTTTCCCGTGTGATTTTATCAAGATATATATATATATATATATATATATATATATATATATATATATATATATATATATATATATATATATATGTATATACTTTCCCTCACCCTAGCAAACTAGTTAGCATAGCATAACCAAACAGACTCGCAAGGACCAATGGGTCTGTATATAATGTGTGTGCACGCGCTAAAATGACCTAGTATATTTTACTAATGTCTCATTGTCCATGGGTTTTCTAACAGTTTGACTGAGTTTTCTATTTTGTCTACCTGCCAGTTCAACAGCACTGCTAACCATCCTCCTAGCAACTCATATGCCATCCCAGACCCACAGCCTATATGTATGGGGCAAGACCGCAGTCCTATACATACAAGTCGGGCAGTCAAGCGTTGGTTTGAGGCGCACCCGCAGATTATTCTATTGGACTGGCCCTCTAAAGGAGCCGATTGTAATCCAATAGAAAATCTATGGGCGCATATGGTTGTTGAATGGGATGTTGAGGAGAAAACGAGGGAGGCAGTGAGAAGACACGCACATAATGTGTGGGAGGGAATAAGGAGGAGGCCGAACATCTGCAGCAATCTGGTAGATTCCATGCTCACCAAATTGCATGAAGTTATAGCAGCAGATGGAGGTTAGACACGGTATTAACCTGTGGTCAAGAATTAAATATCCGCCCACGACGGTGCCTTGTAGGAGGTGGCGGGGGACTTAGCTCTCTGGTGTAACCTCGTTGGGGCCACATAAACTTCGTTTCCTAACTCTCGGGAATTTGTCCAGGTATTTTACTATATGGTTTTACGTCACTTCACATAAATATGCTTACAAAATCTATGCATTAATATGCATAACTCTTGGGAATCTGTCCAGACATTAAATATATGTTATTTACTACAATAATCACATAGATATGTATACAATGTTAATGCATAATAATTGTGATAAATATTTTTGGGGTTTCAATTAACCAATAGTCATGCCTACAAAACAATCTTGATGCTCTAAGTGCATGTATGTGTTAAATAACGAGTAACTGGTACACATTATTTTGGTAAATAAAGAAATGAAAAGCAAGCACTTAGCCATGTGGATATAGTTACACGGAAGAAGGGAAATAAGGATGAACCATGGTTTTGATGGAAACAATGTGCTCTGGGACGATGCTCACAATGACGAATGGGAGAAACCTCTTTATGAAACATCTTACCTACTAAGGATGAAGCTTAATGTTACGGAACACACACACACACACACACACAGTGTAACTTTCTGTGACGCGCTGTCTGACGTGGGGTGGCTTTGAGCGAACCATACACTTGATATTACAATTTATGTATCCTTCCTGTCCATGATTTACAACAATAACTGAAGGGCAAAAGTTACAATATTATAATAATAACACTGTCATGTATTGATACTATGACTAGTTACCAAGATACAGAGCACGATGAACATAACATGGTAATGAAGCCTGGAAGGGTTCATATCACAACTTGTGTGTTCGTGCGTATGTTGCCCCGTGAGAGTTACCGTGGGCCTCCATGTGCCCAGGTGGGATGGTCAAAGTATTACAATATAAGTGTGTCAAATGAGGAGTGACTGATCCACATGTAATTTAAGGTTTTTGAAATATGTAGTTAAATTAAACACGATTTTTCATATATTTAAGCGAATGATGGGAAATAAAAGATATAGATGGGGTGTGGTGGAAGCGCTGTAAACGTTGTGTCGACTAGCTGGGTGGTGTGGAAGTGTTTATTTCCATTCATACTTTCGTAACTACAACCTATGGTAATTTTTCTTGGTGTTCATATATAATGAAGATAATGCAGAGTATAAAATGCCATATACAATATTTATACAAAATATCATCTATAGAGCTGTACTATTACTGTGTGTGTTCGTGCGTGTGTTGCCTCGTGATAGTATGAGTGGGCCCCCGTCCAGAGAGGACACTGTACTAACCTCCAGCCCCGACCCAGGTGGGCTAGAGAATATGGTTTCCGAGTGTACTTGTGTGTCATTGGGTTACAAAACAGAGTCTGCAGCGTATTTTCTGCTCTATTCTTTGAGAAACTTTCTCAGTTGCCAATGAATTTAATTTAAAGGGGATGATATAGCTAAATACAATACATGACTTTATCAGGTCAACAATGACTCGCCCGTTGACACCTTTCCTGTCATATGAATCGAGTGTCATAAGGCAGTGCAATGTGTGGGGGTTGAGGTGACATGCAGCAACTAATGTTGACACTATTCTTAACATCCACACACGCTTGAATCTCACACCTTCAGCACCAGAAAAGGTGTGAGAGTGAGGTGAGGATGATGAAATTGGTGCAAGCTTCAGCAGAAGACAGTTCAGATGACAGCTACACCCAAGTGTCAATACATCACATTGTCATTTAACAACCACTCTCATTTGTGTCTGAATAGTCGGCGGCGTGCCACAATGTCCGGCGACAGTAGCCCAGAGACAGCAGATGTGGTGGCACTGGCACGGTAAGATTTGTGAGATGCCATAGATCTTGGTTACGTAACACCCAAGACAGCATTAGCCTATTATTCATACAGTACTTTCTAAATAACCGTTATTGTACTTCTAGCGCAAGCGTTCGTACTCCTCGGAGTTCTATCTCTCACGATTATTTTTAAATGTTGATGGAATAGTGTAATTACTAACCTGATTACGAACTAAAAGTCCTTCGTTGTTGAAGTCCAGTAATAACATTATAACAACAACAAGGTTCTTCTTAGTGTCAATTTTACCATTACTAAATCACTTGAACTCAAACACCAATAACATAAATTTCCCAAGTGGCCAAATAAAAGGTGAATGGCGATAACAATACCTGAAAGGGTTTTTTTCCTCTCTTTCGGCAAAAATATATATTTATAATGTTTTTAAAAACAGCTCTCACCAAATGGTTTGCCCTGACTATCATATTTTACTGACATGAGGTAGCCAACATTACAGTGTGACATTATCCTAGGCATGGGTAGAGTAGATGACACGAGTGTTACCTTCGGGACAAAACAAGGCAGACCCGGAGTTCAACAAGGAAGGCCCAGAGGCATATATATAACAAATAGAGGCCAAGATATGTAATCAAGACAGAGGGACAGGTTACGAAGGTTACAATACACATGTGAATATATGTGGCAGGGAAATACACTTAAGAAACGCAGGGGACACAGTGGCGCCAGAAAACATCCAGTAGGACTAAGAGTGTTGGATATGGGTGACAAACATGTTAGGATAACGCCACGATTGAGTGCCCCAAATTCCCTTACAGACATTAAAAAGAGTCAGGAACAAGGAACAGGAATGGCGATCACAGAAGAGGACAAAACACGACCCTGACACTGAGCCCTAACACAAGGTCTTTACTGTTGTCCAGGTACACTGCTTCAGCCCAGCCCTAAGCATGTGACCTCACCTGGTTGAAGACTAGGTCTTTACATGAGAAAACACACAAAGCTAGACACGAATACGGACATGTGATCACAGACAAGACTAGGTATGAGGTCTACAGTATACATGTGGACATATAACAAAGATTAACAAGAAACCTAGACGTGTAGCCATGCACAACTAGACATGTGAACACATACACAAAGCTAGCCATCAGGTCTCGACACGTGGTCAGACAAACAGCCAATCATGAGCACTAGACACAGGCGGTCACATACCGGGTCAGTACTCGGCTACACCCTGCCCCATCTGGACAAAACATATAAACATGCAAGTAGACCCTCGTGGGCCTGACTCATGGTCCTCTGAACTTGGTCACTGCAGAGGTTGTGGGGCCACTCATGGGGCCAAGACGCGGAGGACAAACAGGGAACCGCATTCGGAATTTACATACGGATTTTTTCTTACAAATGTTTTTAGTTTAAAGGAGGATTTTTTTTATATACAGTGGATACTGCTTCTGCCACCGAGATACAAAAATATACATTTCATATTCTTATTGAGTCGCCTTTGTTTACATGGTGTGTCACAAAGACCCCCATCAGGTGTCTGGAAATAATTTAGAATTAGTGAAAGTTCTTTCACTTATTTTGTACATAAAGTGACTAGTTTCCTGGCAGCCATCATAGCTGGCAACTGAAGCTTTAATACATTACTGACCATGGAAACTATTTCAGTAAAATGAAGAATGTATTGATACATCACGAACATCCTCAAAACTATTGAAGATGGAATCACTGATACTGAAAAAACTAGCAATTATAATTTTCATAATAAACATATCTCGACGCATCTTGACCAGATAGATGACCATCAGTAAAAGTATGACTACATCCACACTGTGACCCCGGGAGCCCAGGTCGCGTGTACAGTATGTCATGTGACGAGGGACGTGACCCTCCATCTATTATATCCTCAACCACAGAGTTAAAACTCTCAGGGCGGCTGCACACAGGTAATCTGAAGTAGATAAGAGTACTTAGTAACCCTGTGTGACAAGGCACTGTGCCAACACTCAGGAGCACCTGGTAGGCGGCACTGTGCCACGGTACACAACACCTTTTTATTATTAACACAGGAAGTGCGCACATTAATATATTTGTATTGGTTATCCAAGTGTTTTTATAAGGCCCAATATTTTGATATCAATAATATTTGCCCTCCTCCAAGGATTATAAACATTATAAACATTCTATAATTTAACTTCCGTTTGTCTTCACAGCTTAGTTGGATTAAGTATAATTATTCCGAACATTTCTACGAGAAAACTGTCTCCAGCTTTTTCGCGACTTACCCGTGTGAGAGACGTGTATATTTGTATACCTAAAGTTAATCCTGGAATATAGATACAGAAGCAACTAGTTCATCCTGGCCAGCCCCTCTGCACTTCCAGCATAAGGAGCAAAGACCTTCAAGGAAAGAAAAAGGCGATTCCGGGAGAGAGAAAAAGGGCTCCAAGCAGTGAGGGGAAAAAAGGAATGGGCTTCAATGAAAAGGGGAAAAAGGCTCCAGGGTAAGAGAGAGAAAAGGTTCCAGAAAAAATAAAGAAAAGGAATCTAAGGAAAATGGGAAAGGGTACCAGGAAGGAAGACTAAAGACTTAAAGAAATATTAATGGGAAAAAAAGAGGAGAGAAAGGATAATGATAAGCAACAAAGACTCCTCCCCCTCCCCTCCCCCCCAAAAAAAAAATAGGGAAAGAGCTACAGTAGTAAAAGGAAAAAGGCGCCAGATTAAGAGATGGAAAAGTCTATAGAGAGATTTAGAGAGATAAAAGTGATGATGAGATGGAGTGAGAATTACAGGTGTGGTCTCTCTCTCTCTCTCTCTCTCTCTCTCTCTCTCTCTCTCTCTCTCGTAACATTGACGCTTTATATCAACATTTTACTTAACGCACCTAAACTCCACCCCCCCCCCCCTCACCCCTATTAACAACGCTGAAGGACCAAGCTTAAGCCGTAGGGGGAAGAGAGAGAGAGAGATTGAATAAAGAATGAAAAGAGGAGAGATATAGTTAAAATTGAAGGTTCTAGGGTGGGTAGGGGGGAGTTGATCCAAGATGATGGTAAGGGGGGAGGGGTTCTTTCTAGATGGGATAAAACTAGGTAGACTGTGAGCAGAATAACACCCGGGACTACTGTAGGCCTCACCCAGAGAGTCTCAAACCTTAGTCAGTTCACCAGTAACACAGTGGGGCGGGGCGGGGCGGGGCGGGGCGGGGCGGGGCGGGGCGGGGCGGGGGTATGATCTTTCCCTCTCACTGACTTTATGGGTTCTCAGGATGATCTGATCCAACCGGCTCATGTTATTATGGAACACCTGTACAATAGTTTCGGTATACAAATAACAATAAAAATTTAAAAAGAAAACTGTAAAAGTATATGTAAGAAACAAACAAATAACAATTGCATTAAAAAAAAAAAACACCAACATGATCACTACCACCTGAAGAACGTGTTACCAGCACACTACCACCTGAAGAACGTGTCACCAGTACACTACCATCTAAAGAACGTGTAAGACGCCATCACCTGAGGCACTCATCACCCACACCTCTCTCAAGTTTAACCATCTCACTCATTTTCTACATACGACATCAAGTGTTCGAAGCATTACAGTGGGTTTTATTACCCAATATACTAGCAACCCCAAAATTACATAAAAACAGCACCAGTCTCCTTATCATCTAAGTGAACCTGACGCCATCAAGCAAACAGTTGGTCTCGCGTGTTAAGATAGAATGAACGATCCTATCCTGTGTTGCTTTCTCCCCTCCCCCACCTGCTCCTCCCTAACAACGTTTTTCCCTTAAGGCAGCCATGAATGATAGTGACACATCTCGCCCCACACTCGGTCTTACTGAAGAGAGTGTGATATATGGAACGAAAGTAAGTATGAAAGACACTACCAACTCTAAAAAGTATTAAAAATTTAAGATGCTTTAGGCTGGGTTGGATTACGTTAGAACAGCGTACATTACGTTAGTCTAAATTATATAAAGTTAGGATAAGTAAAATTAATCAGATTTGCTTAAGGAGTTATCAGTGACGAGAGTCTAAGACAAGTATCTGCCCAGTTTTGACCGAACACTATTTAAACTTGGTGCATTATACTGAAACCGTAACCGTGACTACATCTGGTCAGTTGGTACGCCTGATTAGATACAGGTGCGTGCGTCGGGTGGCTCCACTTTTCCACGATGAGGCACCAACAAAGAATAAATAACAATATAAACCAATAAAAATTAAGTCATTCAAGTGATTAAGCTTAATTTTAAAAGGATGCCAACAACATCATCTGCCCAAAGCTGAAGCAAAAATGTAAACACACTCAATAACCTAAAGTTGGATACCTGGGAAGGTTACTGATGCCACACTATGACCACCACAGGTATAACACAAGAGAAAGTTCCGTTACCCTACAGAACATCAGGCTCGACTATATTAAAGACTACAGTACGCGCCTCTGTTATTGTCTTTCACTATACACGTTCAGTTCCCCCCCCATCAAAAAAATCCCACAAGACCGAGGTAAAACAACCAGGTAAGAGCATCATGACAACCAACCAAACGTGTGTCTTGTAACAACACGTCGAGCAACACGTAAGAACAGGTGAGCCTCCTCTTCCCTCCCCTCCCACCTCCCACCATTACAAACAAAATCTTTACACGCACACAAATCACACATGAATACTTAATAAAGAAACCGATGGTCGTAACAACAACAACCACCTCACTGAACATAACTTAAATATGTAAATAAAGAAATACGATATTATTACAAATGAGGCAATTCAAGTTTCTTACTGGAGCGGCATGAGAGGCGGCTCCTCCCCACTTACTGTACAAGTGTCAGGGACGTGCGACACCAAGTAAAGCCTTCAGTGAGCCGCTACTGACAAATTACGAAGGTGCTCAGAATTCTAAAGTGGGCAGGAAATCTGGGCTCCTTGGAATTCCTCGCAGGGGAGTAAGGCGATTCTGATTTACTCCGTGAGAGAGAGAGAGAGAGAGAGAGAGAGAGAGAGAGAGAGAGAGCTCCTGTGTTACGTCCACACAGATTAACACTGCGAGCCTCACGACAGCCATTTCCTCTACTTGTTTGTATCTTCATTTTTTTGCGTTTGGTCACGACCTGAAGAGTGTCGTTGTTATCAATAGTGTTACTGATAGCTTCTAAGAATACTTTTAGTCTAAGCCAGTGGTTCTTAACCTGGGGGAGCACCCCTCTAGGGGGGCGTCAGTAATTTCCAGGGGGGGGGGGGGCGCAAGCCCTAGGGAAAAAGTAGGAATTTCTCAAATTATAATTATAGTTTTTATTCTCTTAACAAGAGCCTGGGCTAATATTGAGAAGTTTATGAAAAAATACAAAAGTATCGCCTTATAACTTTAGTTTTCTATAGGCTACTTTTTTTGACTTAGGGCTTACCAATTTCTGTACTTATTGACCCCCTCCCTATCCCTCGAAACCCTTGGGGGGGGGGGGTTAACTCGTCCTGGACCTGTATACTGCTCGTTGGTGACTGGTTAGCCCCGTTCTCTCCCAGTCTTCTGCACACGTCCGTGGCAATAATTCCTCTTCTCTCACATTTATTCAGTTAAGGCTGTTGAGGTATGTTTTATCCCAGTTGTTATATTTACCTAAAAATAGTAAGCAGCCATAAGTTTATTGGTGAATTGTGAACACGTATGTGTTGCTCTGTTTGTTATTCACAAGTTTTGAAGGATCGATGATTTGTTTCACGACATCAAAGATCAATTTCTCGACCAAGTAAGAGATTCTCTTGTTTTTGCCATCCAGTGTGACGAAACGACTGACATCGCTCAGTGTTTTCAGCTACTGATGTATGCTCGTTTCGTGTCAGGCAACAGTGTAAAAGAGGAAATGCTGTTCTGTCACCCCATGGAAAGTTGTACAACAGCAGCAGTCTATTTTTCATGATGTATCAAACTTCTTTCAGGAAAACCAACTTTCGTGGGACTCGCTGGTAGGGGTGTGCACTGATGGAGCTCCAGCCATGCTTGGTCTGCAGTCTGGATTCATTACAATGGTGAAAGAAAAAATCCGTCTGTTATAGGTACACACTGCATACTTCATCGTGAATCCTTAGTATCCAGAACTTTACCTGCTGAAATGAGGGATGGCCTGAACGTGGCTATCAAGGTAGTCAACTTTATCAAAGCTGAAGTCTTAAACAATCGTCTCTTCAAACTGCTGTGTTAGGACATGGAATCTGAACATGAAACCTTGTTTTTTCACACGAACATACGATTGCTATCAAAGGGGAACATGCTTGGACGGCTTTATGAACTACGAGAAGAAGTAGCAATATTTCTTGATTCGAAGCAAAAGGCAGATCTCCACGACAAGTTCCAGTCTGAAGGCTTTCAGCTATCTCTAGCTTACCTGGTGGACATCATCGAAGCGTTGAATGCTCTCAACCTTAAACTACAAGGGAAAAACATCAACATCATCTGCACCACGACACCATTCGAACCTTCATGGCCAAACTCGACCTCTGGACGTGTCGAATTCACCAGGGAAATGCAGCCAGTTTTAGTAACTTGGATTCTGCTCTCATTCACGGTAACCTTGATTCTGAGTTAAAGAAACAAATAATCACTCATCTAACTGACTTGAAAACAGAATTCATCAGATACTTCCCAGAGATAGATGAGAAGCGTGAAGCCTGGAAATTCATCAGGAACCCATTTCAATGTGAAGTAGCTGATGTTTCGGATGAAGTGCAAGAGGAGTTTCTTGAGTTGAAGTTCAACTCCACAGCTAAGGAAGACTTCAAAGAACTGGATCTTGAGACGTTCTGGGTCAAGTACCTTCCTGTTTACCATCTGATCTCACATCAAGCTCTTCAGATCCTAACTATGTTCGAATCCACGTATCTTTGTGAAGCTGCATGTTCCAAGCTCGTTGCTGTCAAGACCAAGTACAGAAACAGGCTGAGCGTTGAAGGGGATTTACGTTGTGCACTCTCTGGCATTCAACCACGCATTCAAGATCTAGTAGCTAAGAAGCAGTGTCAAGTATCTCACTAATTTATACTCAATAAAAAGACTAAAAACACAATATTTTTCATTTTTCTTTAAAATCTGGGAGGGAATTTTATTCATAGATGCAAGGGGGGCGTGGAGGGAAGGACCAATTCCTAGAGGGGGCGTGGTAGTAAAAAGGTTAAGAACCACTTGTCTAAGCTGTTGATGCTGGCTAATGACTTAATTTCTCATTTGTTTTCTCTACCTGACACTCCCAAGGAACATTTTTTATAATCGTCTTTTAACGTTAAGGGAATATTTAAAATTCTGCAAGAGAAAAGATGCAATCACTCGTCTTTTTAAGGCTGTTGGAGTAAACAAAAAATAGCTAAAAGCCCTCAACGCCATGACGACGAGTGAAAATAGCCCCTCTATGTCTTAACGAAAAAGACGTGAATATTCTTATATTTTTCTTATATTATTCAATTTTTATTACCAGTATTTAGAAGTAGAGTTACTCATTTTCCTCTTTCATAACCTATCTGTGTTGTCACTGACCTCCCCATAACCTATCCGTGTTGTCATTGACCTCCCCATAAGGCAAAATCATTTGACACGGGAGTTGCGCCCGACTTGTGGAAACGGGCAAATGTAATTCCCATATTCAAAACGGGAGACAGAGCATCAGCGTCAAATTACCGGCCAATTAGTCTGACGTCAGTAGTGGGGAAATTTCTTGAATCAATTATAGCAAATAGCATCGGATCGCATTTAGAGAAAAACAAATTAATCTACGACTCTCAACATGGGTTTATACAAAAGGAAAATCTTGTCTAACAAATCTATTGACGTTTTTAGGAAAGTCTTCGAGGTAGTAGATAATGACGAAAATTGCGACGTTATTTACTAAGACTTTAGCAAAGCGTTTGACAGAGTACCGCACCAGAGACTTCTGAGAAAAGTTAAGGCTCATGGTATCGAGGGGAAAGTTTTAAATTGGATAAAATCATGGCTCGCCGATAGAACACAGAGGGTCAGCGTAGATGGTGTTAAATCTGAGTGGAGCCGTGTAACCAGTGGGGTTCCCCAGGGGTCAGTACTGGGCCCACTCTTGTTCATAGTCTACATAAACGATCTAGATACTGGGATCAGCAGTGACAAAAGCAAGTTGCGGATGACACCAAAATAGGGCGGCAGATTAATTCAAAGCAGGATGCAAATGCGCTACAGGAAGATTTAAATAAACTGCAGGAGTGGTCAAAAAAATTAAATTCAACACCAGCAAGTGCAGCGTACTTAATATTGGAAGAACAAATACTGATAATGTATACAGCCTAACAACATCAACCTAGAGAAGTCGACGTGTGAAAGAGTCTTAGGGGTTCTTGTAAGCCCGGACCTACGGCCTAGAAAACAGTGCGTTAATGTTCGAAATAAGGCAAACAGAGTATTAGGTTTTATATCTAGAAGTGTAAGTAATAAGAGTGCGGAGGTCATATTGCAACTATATATTGCGCTAGTCAGGCCATACCTCGATTATGCTGTTCAGTTCCGGTACCCTTATTATAAAATGGATATCAATTCATTGGAGTCGGTGCACCGAAGAATGACGAAAATGATTCCGGGACTTAGAAACCTTCCATATCAAGATAGATTAAAGAAATTAAACTTGCATTCCCTAGAACAGTGGTTCTTAACCTTTTTTGAATCACGGACCCCTTTGTGAATCTGGTGAAAGCTATGGACCCCCTCCCTAGAAAAATGCACATAAGCACATAAACACAACTTTGCATGCAATAAATATATTATATTTTATTGAAAATTCATTGCCTCATACAGTGTATGACATACACAAAGTATGAATAAAGTAAAAAATCTTAAAGAATTATGTTTCACACTTTTTTATGCAAAAATTAATGGCCACTCCATACAAAAATGAAATACAATCATCTTGTGCAAATTAAACAAAACAAACTTTAATTCTGCTCAAAAGTTCATTTCAATGAGAAGGTTGTTGTTGTTTGGCTTGAATATAAATGTTAAATTTTTATCTGACCTTCACGGACCCCAGGTTAAGAACCCCTTCCCTAGAAAGACGAAGAGTGCGGAGAGATATGATAAAGTATTTAAGTGGGTGAAAGGAATCAATAAAGGAGATATAGATCAAGTTCTTATAATATCCGAGCAGGATAGGACTCGTAGCAACGGATTTAAGTTGGATACGTTTAGGTTTAGGAGGGAGATAAGAAGGAACTGGTTCACAAATAGGGTGGTAGACGAGTGGAACAAGCTTAGCAACTTTGTAGTAAGTGCTGGAACGCTGGAAAATTTTAATAGGAGGCTAAATAGATTCATGGATGTAGAGAGTGATTGTAACTCTTGACAGGAGCTGCTATGCACAGGCCAACCGGTCTATTGCAGGCTCCTTATTTTCTAATGTTTTTATAAAATATCCGTTTTGCCATTGATCTCCTCATCAAATATCCGTGTTGTCACTGACCTCACCATAACCTATCCGTATTGTCACTAACCTCCCCATAACATATCCGTGTTGTCACTGACCTCCCCATTACCTACTCGTGTTGACCAAGTACTTACCTCCTCACAGACTACCGTCACTGCCCGTCACTAGCAGTAGGACCTCTTTTTCAGCCCCACACACTTTGTACTTACCTGAAAGAAGAAAATCTATAATTAGTTTTGATTGCTCTAAGTAATTTTCAACCGAATATATCTTCAAATACGTATAGAAAAGAGTGTGAGAGTGTGTGTGTGTAATAATAATAATAATAATAATAATAATAATTATAATTATAATAATTAACGGTTTATTAAGATAATAGGGCAGCCACAAGGCTGAAAATATACAATAAACAGAGATGATAAGTTACATATAGTGAAATAGGAGAGTTGGTCACTTGATTGACAAAAGCTTTCAGTACAAAAAGATCAGAAACATAGCCAACATATAGATTAACTATAGATCTGGTACTGTGGGAGCTGGTCTTGTAAACAGTTTTGTGACCTGATATTGGCACCAACAAAGTCCTTCCCACGGTTTGGATGCCGTTGTACCTACGTGCTAAGGGCCGTTCCCTACCTACAGCTGCAGAGGTTTAGCACATCCACCACGTGTTGGGGATGGTTCTTGTTCCCCAAGTGATGTAGTTGGGAATTCCTAATTACTCGCCTGGGTGGAGAAGGGAGTCCTCATTTCTCTCCTGATGTTGTTTGGAGTCTTTCTTGGCTTCTCATCCAGTGTTGGTGGGTGTACGGCGGACCCTGGGTGTGTCAGGTCCGCGTCAGTCACCATTGACTTCTAAGCACTGATTGTCACTGTAACAGTTGCTTATTTATTTCGAGCTGAAATTGTCACTATAGTATATCAGTCGTGGGTTGATCGTCAATCTTTTGCACTGTATTGTTGGTGGGAGGATGTTGACAAATCCAGGTGGGAGGAGGAGATGGGGGAAGGCCCGACACTCCAGGCTGGCAGCAGTCTCCATGGCCTAAAAGACCACGGCGCCTTGGGTGGGTAGCACTGAGTACAGTACGTCCTCACCCCATGCAGGCTGAAGACTGTGTGTGTGTGTGTGTGTGTGTGCAAAAAAAAGTCTCGCCATTAGTGTAATATGTGATTACAAAGTAAAACTTTCATTTTAAGATAATAATGGCTAACAAAGCACTTGGGTTCATACAAAGGAGTGTTAGTTACGTGGTTCACTACAGATTGGATATAGAATCCCTTGAAAGAATTCAGAGGAGAATAACAAGACTAATCCCGGCCATTAGGAACCTTGGGTACAGAGACAGGTTAAAACATCTTAATTTGCACTCCCTCGAGAGAGGTAGAGTGAAGGGCGATATGATCGAGGTGTATAAATGGAAGTCAGAAGTCAGGGCTAAACAGAGGTGATATAACAAAGGTACTTAAAATATCCAACTAGGAGCGAATTCGTAGCAATAGCTTTAAATTAGACAAATTTAGATTTTGGCGCGATATGGGTAAACATTGGTTTGGAAATAGAGTAGTGGAAGCGTGGAACAAGTTACCAAACATCATCATTAACTTCAAACACAGGTTGGATGGATATTATGAGCGATAGGGTTTGGGTGTAAACAAGACTACTCAGTATGGGCCAATAGGCCCCACTGCAGTTCCTCATGTCTTATGTTCTTGTGTGTGTCTCACTCATTAACAATGAACCGTCATCAAAGTGAAGTCATCACCTTTATTAATGTCCCGACTTTGCCGAGTGTTGTGTGTTTGATAAGTTCTTCATGTTCACTGTAAGTTGTTAAAGTTCATTGGTAAGTGCTTCATGTCCACTGTAATTCCTCTCTAGTCACTTAACATATTCACGTCACCTGTAAACACTCAAATTGTCCAAGACTTACAGGAATACATCAGCTAATTTCTCTTGAAGTATACAGCCTCTCAATCTTCCTCACAAAGTTAAGAGAATCCATTTAAAATTCTTACACGTTCACTTCAGGAAGCCTTCATGTTTTAAGGAATATTACAATGTTTAGTTTAGAAGCTCGCTCATTTATTCAAGCAATCAGCTAAAGACACAAGTCCGTCAATTGGGGTCACGATGTAGTCGTCCAGTTAAGGCCTATTCCATGCTGTCAGGTAATTCAGTGGCAATTTATATTATTAACATGGAGGTTGCGTTTCGGTCATTCAATGTAGGTAAGGTCATGTTCCAGTTAGGTCAAGTTAGGGTTCTACTCTGCCGGCAGTAATTGGTCAGAAGGGTCCCAGTCCTATTAAGACCTGAGCCAAATAGAACCCAACCTGGTTTCAGGTGGCCGGAACAATCTAATTTATGGTTTCACCACGCACATCATCTTACTAGCCGTTCGGGCAGTTGGCATGTCCTTTGTTACTTTCTTAAGACCTTCACTATCCAGTGTTAGTACAGGAGAAAACCGAAGTACCCGAAGAAACCTGTGATTTTTTATAGGGTCACACTGGATAACCCTTCTTCCATCTGTCCTGGGCCGGGGATTGAACCCAGAATACAATAGTTTCATTTGTAGGACCAGTCCTAATGGTCTCCAGTCATAATGGAATCTAATAATTGGGCGCTAAATCTAAGGGGTCTCAATTCTAATGATTAGGTTACGGTTGGACCTAATGACCTAATAAGACTGCGGCCCATTTGACCAACAACATTGTCAGCCACTTTTGGGTTCTGCTGTAATAGGTCAGGTTTCGTTACAGCTCCTCATCATTAGGCGCTTGTGGTTAACAGCCTCATTACCGACGACGACGGCGACGTAAACTAATATTGGTACGCTTCTTCCACGTTAACTCGACCGCAGATTTAACTTGTGCTACGTTAACCTAAACCAGTCCCGGTGAACGGCAGTGCTACTAGATAGCCTCCTTACATTCTCCCCTTCGGGTAAAAACCTCTCTCTCCCAGCTAAAAAGTGGCGATAACTAAAGGATTAGTAAGCACCGTAAATAGATCCTTACCGACATAGTGGTGGCACGAGTGTGCGGCTCTAACATCCGCACTCACTCTTCGGTGTCCTGTGAGAGGCGGTGGTTTATGCTACCCTGTTCTATGTGGATACTGACAGAGTGAGGTGTTGAGTGTGTGAAGAGTCAAGTTCCTCTTACACAGAGTTGCTTACATTCGTGAGGAGAAGGTGGCCCTGTTGTTTGTCCACAGGCCAATGTTTACCTTGGCACGTCTTCCACCATCAGAGCCTCACCGTAATTTCATAAATATTTTGCCAGCACATAAACCAACGACTTAAGAAGATGTATCACTTCTAACTTACTAAACAGGAACGCCCAGCCAAACGCTTGATAATAGCCGATTACATGTCGTACAGTTCGTCGTATAGAATCTCAGAAACTTGACGTAAGAATCATTTAAGTTCGTGTGCCTGTGTCTGTCAGTTCCTGCCTCGATATCTTGAGATAAATTTCTTGACTCTTAAATTTTACTGATTAAAAAGCTAGTATGTATTATATAAATAAATCAAAGGTGGCCTAATATTTATTCTGGTTGTTGTGGTTCCCAGAGGACAGTGACAAGTGTTAAGCATCCTGGCAAGAGGTGTGAGTCACTGGTGCAGTACGCTGGTGACTCAACACATCGGATCTAATCACCTGAATTCTCCAGTTTTTGTTGTTTGACCTTCGAATGATAAAATGCCAGGATCGAGTGATTTATTCCCACTTTAAGACCCCAATGATCCCAACATTATTTACGATACACTGATGGTTACGAGAAGTTATACCTTTTTGAGTTCATCCATCCATCCATCCATCCATTCATTCATTGCAACATTAAATAAAGTACTCACCACATGATCAGTCAGTGGCTTACTCTCCATTATTATCACAGAACAAAATAGATGATGGGGCCTTAAACCTAGAGAGTACAGCTAGATGAACCGAAAGGCAACCAAACCAACTGAGTGTATGTACCTTCAAGTGGGTCGTACGTTTCTTTCCTTACCAGAGACTGAGTCAAAGTACAGGTACATGGGTGTTGTGACGTGACGTTGAGTCCCAGGATTAGAAAGAATCAATTCGAAACCACCGCAACAACAAACCATAACTAGACCACGTGGGCATGGAACGTGTGAAGCCGGCTGAAACGGTAGAGGTAACGTTTCATGGCGCCACTGGAAAACTGATTGGTTGTAGATTCCCGCCAAAATGTGATGTGGTGACCATAGTACACTGGGCAGGGGAGAAGCAGGTTTGACGTGGCTGAGAAACGTGGAAACAGTGGAAGGAGTTCAACACATAGCAAAGACATAAGCTTGGGTATACATTATATTATTGTGAGAGTCAAGGAAAATGGAGGGAGAATAGGATTAGAATATTTTCTGTGTGTAGGATGTAATACTGTGTGTAGGATATAATACTGTGTACTAGGCTTGAAATTTCCTAATATTATACTGTTAAAATAACGGTGACTTTATATAATCATCTTCGTATTGTATTGGTTGGTGAACCCCAACCCTCGTTAATATTTGCTTGTCACTGTAAATAATTAACGTACTTTGTGAGCTTATCTTTTGATTCATGTTTTGTACTTTTGTCAGCTGCTTTATTTCTTTTGTTAAATTAATTTGTATTTTAATTTACTCTAGTGTATTGCTTATTCCTTTCATTTATTAATTTCATTGGCGACCTTGTTATTATTTACAGTTACCAGAGTGGTGAACCTATGGTGTGACACAATCTAGGACCACCTGTCCGTAACAGTGTACTCATGGTATGTGTGCACTCAGTGTATGAGTGTACTCATGGTATAGGGGTGTACTCAAGGTATACGAGTGTACACAGGGCATATGGCTGTACTCGGGGTATATGGGTGTACTCAAGGTACGAGTATGTGTGTACTCAAGGTATATGGGTGTATTTTGGTAGGTGTGCACTCAGGATATATGAATATACTCAGGATGTGTGTACTCAAGGTATAGGGATGTACTTATGGTATATGGTTGCACTTAGGGCATGTGTGTACTGAAAATATTGGTTCCCATAAGCCTGACGGCCTCCTAAGGTACAGTACAAATAGGAGAGACAATGTAGACTGAACCTTTTAATTTGGTACACAAGGCAGCAGTTTTTTCCGGCAATGAGCTCGACCTCCTTCACATCCCCAAGTGTAAAGTTAGGTACCCATTCACAAGTGGCTGGGTTGTGAGTACCCCAGTATGAACCAGCGACCATTAGGCAAGATAGCGAGTTCTGTATTCACTCATCCGCCGTTCACTTGCTTTTAGACTAATATAATGGTTCTCTGTATTTCCAAATTAAATTGTAGCGTCACTCTACAGCATATAAAAATACGCACAATCAATACATTTTCTAGTATAATATTCAAAATGTGAACAATATCAATATTCTGTACTGGACATGGCTATATATCTTAGTAATGAAAATGGATTTTTTTTCCAAGTTTTTTGTAAATTATGAATTGATGAAATCAAATGATTATTATCAACAGAGAGGTGTTACAGCTTAAACTACTGATCGGCGAAAAAATCCCCAAAACGTTAACTTATCGCTCCAGAATAACTAAACAGCTACTGACAATAAATTGCAAGTTTACGGTTTAGATAAAAAACCGTTCATTCGAGACGTCTTATATATCTTCGACCCAAGTACTAAGCGAATCCATTTACAATTAAGGATACAACAACCTCCTCTAATTACCAACGTGAAAAATATGAAAAAAGCCTATTAATTAGACGACAGGAAGTTAGTCCTAATTTGGCCTTGAAAGTGGACCGAGAGTTTGCCCAAAGATGATGCTTACTCTTATTCTCATGTAGGTAAACAAAGATGACTCAGTGTCGTGGGAACACGTCGGCAGCCAGTCCCTTCTCGTTTGTCTACTTGCTGTGACAGTGCATAATCTGAAATCTGATAACCTGATTGTTGAAGGGAAGCAATACCACTTACGATAAACTCACCGCCTGTACGTTAAGTGTGTTATGGAGAGCAAGAGGGAAAAATAAATATTTGTGGTGACAGAACTGAACACCTAAGAGACCAGAGTTTTAACACCAGTCTAGGTATATTCCCGTACTCTGGAACACACAACATCTCACGAGACATCTTCATCTATAGTCTGGAACACACAACATCTCACGAGACATCTTCACCTATAGTCTGGAACACACAACACCTCACGAGACATCTTCACCTATAGTCTGGAACACACAACATCTCACGAGACATCTTCACCTATAGTCTGGAACACACAACATCTCACGAGGCATCTTCACCTACAGTCTGGAACACACAACACCTCACGAGACATCTTCACCTATAGTCTGGAACACACAACATCTCACGAGACATCTTCACCTACAGTCTGGAACACACAACATCTCACGAGACATCTTCACCTATAGTCTGGAACACACAACATCTCACGAGACATCTTCACCTATAGTCTGGAACACACAACATCTCACGAGGCATCTTCACCTACAGTCTGGAACACACAACACCTCACGAGACATCTTCACCTATAGTCTGGAACACACAACATCTCACGAGACATCTTCACCTACAGTCTGGAACACACAACATCTCACGAGACATCTTCACCTATAGTCTGGAACACACAACATCTCACGAGACATCTTCACCTATAGTCTGGAACACACAACATCTCACGAGACATCTTCACCTACAGTCTGGAACACACAACATCTCACGAGACATCTTCACCTACAGTCTGGGTCACACCGTAGCGAATCAGGTTTGAAAGTTGCGATAATTAACAAAATAATAAAATTGAACTGAAACCATAATGAAGAAAAGGAAAAGTTTACTCTCATTTGTTAACATTTGTCTTGGGCAGAGACCAAGTCCAGCTGACCGGTGCTTATTAATATCTCAGTCGATTTATGATGCAAATACTCGCGATAGTTTGGGGCATTTGTATACACTTAACAATAACAGTCAAATGTATTAAATATATGCGATTTAATACGACAAATAATCGTATCATGTAATAGCAATAACAACAGGAATTGATAATAACAATAATAAGCAACTGTGATAAAACTAACAATTGTATTATGAAATTAGTCAATCTTCTAATAATAATAATAACGACTACTCACAAAAAACGCCAGACAAAAATATAAAATAAATAAGGACACTAAGCGGACAGAGAAGAACAAAAACGAGTGATAACTGAGGACAAAGAAAATAAGTCAGTGAAGGGAACAAACGGAGAGAGAGAGAGAGAGAGAGAGAGAGAGAGAGAGAGAGAGAGAGAGAGAGAGAGAGAGAGAGAGAGAGAAAGTAGGACAAGAAGCGGGAGGGAAGGGCGTCGGGCAGGAGCCAACAAGACCACAATGCTGGGCCACCAACACTACTATTTTTATACAAGCTAAATCTCCCCCAACTCCGTGGCCCTTCTCCTAGTCACTTCTGGGATGGAGGCGACAAGGGGAGGAACGGGGTACAGAAAAGGGGGGAAGGAAGAGGAGGGAGGAGGAAGGACGGAGTACAGGAGAAGAAAGAGAAAAAAAGGGGGGGGGGGAGAAGGACAGGATAAAGGAGAATGAAAGGGGTAAGAGATAGGAAAGTGAAAGGAGGAGGGACGGAGTAGAAGAGTGAAAAAAAGGAAAAGGAAGAGATCGGTAGGATTTGGTAAAGGACAGGAAGAGGAGGAGGTGGAAAAGGAAGAGGGAAAAGGAGGAGGGGGAAAGATGTGGATAGGAAGGAAGGATGGAAAAGACGGAAGAGGAGAAGGAGAGGACCGGTAGAATGGGAGAGGCGATCTTCAAATAAGCAGGAAACTGGAGGAGGAGAGGGTAAAGGAAGAAGAGAGAAGGAGGAACCAGTGAAGAAATAGGAGGGGAGAGAAAAAGAAAAGGAGGAGGAGGATGGAAATAGGAAGAGGAGAGAAACAAGGTGGAGGAGAATGAACAGCATAATGGAGGGGGAAGATATAGAAAATTAGAAGAAAGATGAAGTAAAGAAGGAGAATACAAGATGAAGAGCAGGGGAGGAAGGGGAAAGAAAAAGTAGAAAGATGACAGGAAAGAGGAGGAAAAAAAGAATAAGGTGAGGGAAATAAAGGAAGGAGAGAAGGACAGGAAGGAAGAAGGCGAGTCAAGGTGATGCAGGAAGAGGTGAGGCGATGGAGAAGGCGTAAAATGCGAAGAGAAGGAATAACACGTAGACAAAGAAGGACGAAAAGGAGAAGTAATGGGAAAGGAGGATGAAATAGGAGCTGAACTCACGCAAATGAGGAAACGTAAATAAACGGATAATGGGGAAAATGAGTAGAGAGATGTACAGAGCGTGGGAACTACATACAAAGCGTGGGAACTAAATACAGATCGTGGGAACTAAATACAAAGCGTGGGAACTAAATACAAAGCGTGGGAACTACATACAAAGCATGGGATCTACATATAAAGCGTGGGAACTACATATAGTGGAAACTACATACAAAGCGAGGGAACTACATATAGTGGGAACTACATACAGAGAATGGGAACTAAATACAGAGTGTGGGAACTATATACAAAGCGTGGGAACTAAATACAGAGCGTGGGAACTAAATACATAGCGTGGCAACTACATACAAAGCGTGGGAACTACATACAAAGCATGGGAACTAAATACAGTGAGAACTACATACAGAGCGTGGGAACTAAATACAGAGCGTGGGAACTAAATACAGAGCGTGGGAATTAAATACAGAGCATGGAAACTACATACAAAGCGTGGGAACTAAATATAGTGGGAAATACATAAAGAGCGTGGGAACTAAATTTAGTGGGAACTACACACAGAGCGTGGGAACTAAATACGGAGCGTGGGAACTAAATATGGTGGGAACTAGGTACAGAGCGTGGGAACTAAATAAAGTGGGAATTACATACAGTGCGTGGGAAGTAAATATAAAGAGTGGGAACTAAATGCAGGAGCGTAGGAACTGTATACAGAGCGTGGGAACTATATACAAACCGTGGGAACTGCATACAGAGCGTGGGAACGAAATACAGTGCGTGGGAACTAAATATAAAGAGTGGGAATTGAATATAGTGAGAAAACATACAGAGCGTGGGAACTAAATACAGAGCGTGGGGACTACATACAGAGCGTGGGAAGTAAATATAGAGCGTGGGAACTAAATACAAAGAGTGGGAATTGAATATAGTGAGAAAACATACAGAGCGTGGGAACTAAATACAGAGCGTGGGGACTACATACAGAGCGTGGGAAGTAAATATAGAGCGTGGGAACTAAATACAGAGCGTGGGGACTACATACAGAGCGTGGGAACTAAATACAGAGCGTGAGAAATAAATACAGAGCCAGGGAACAAATTATAGTGGGACTACATACAGAGAATGTGAAATAAATAAAGAGAATGGGAACTAAATACAGTGAATGGGAACTAAATACAGAGCGTGGGAACTAAATACATAGCGTGGGAACTAAATACATAGCGTGGTAACTAAATACAGAGTATGAGAACTAAATACCGATCGTAGGAACAACATACAGAGCGTGGGAACTAAATATAGAGCGTGGGAACAAAATATAATGGGAACTACATACAGAGCGTGGGAAGTAAATATAGAGCGTGGGAACTAAATATAGAGCGTGGGAACTAAATATAGAGCGTGGGAACTAAATCAAGAGCGTGAGAAATAAATACAGAGCCAGGGAACAAAATATAGTGGGAACTACATACAGAGTATGAGAAATAAATAAAGAGCGTGGGAACTAAATATAAAGCGCGGGACCTAAATATAGTGGGAACTACATACAGCGCATGGGAAGCATATATAGAGCGTGGGAACTAAATACAGAGTGTGGGAACTAAATACAGAGTGTGGGAACTAAATCTAGAGCGTGAGAAATAAATGCAGAGCCAGGGAACAAATTCTAGTGGGAACTACATAGAGAGTATGGGAAATAAATGCAGAGCGTGGGAACTAAATCTAGAGCGTGGGAACAACACACAAAGCGTGGGAAATAAATACAGGGGGTGGGAACTAAATCTAGAGCATGAGAAATAAATACAGAGCCAGGGAACAAAATATCGTGGGAACTACATACAGAGTATGGGAAATAAATACAGAGCGTGGGAACTAAATCTAGAGCGTGGGAACTACATACAGAGCGTGGGAACGAAATACAGAGAGTGGGAAATAGAGAATGGGAACTAAATACATAGCGTGGGAACTAAATACAGAGTATGGGAACTAAATACCGATCGTGGGAACAACATACAGAGCGTGGGAACTAAACATAGAGCGTGGGAACAAAATATAATGGGAACTACATACAGAGCGTGGGAACTAAATACCGATCGTGGGAACAACATACAGAGCGTGGGAACTAAACACCGATCGTGGGAACAACATACAGAGCCTGGGAACTAAATATAGAGCGTGGGAATTAAATTCAGAGCCTGGACACAAAATATAGTGGGAACGACATACAGAACGTGGGAAGTAAATACAGAGAGTGGGAACTAAATACAGAGTGTGGGAACTGGATGCAGAGCGTGGGAACTAAATCTAGAGAGTGAGAAATAAATACAGGGCGTGGGAACAAAATATAGTGGGAACTACATATAGAGCGTGGAAACTAAATACTGATCGCGGGTACAACATACAGAGCGTGGGAACTTAATATAGCGGAAACTACATAGAGAGAATGGGAACTACAGACAGAGCGTGGGAACTAAATACTGATAGCGGGAACAACTTACAGAGCGTGGGAACTACAGACAGAGCGTGGGAACTAAATACAGAGCGTGGGAACTAAATCTACAGAGTGGGAAATAAATACAGGGCGTGGGAACAAAATATAGTGGGAACTACATATAGACCGTGGGAACTAAATACTGATCGCGGGAACAACATACGGAGAGTGGGAACTAAATATCGCGGGAACTACAGAGACAGAGCGTGGGAAATAAATACAGAGCGTGGGAACGAAATGCAGAGAATGGAAAATAAATACAGTATGTGGAAACCCAATAACGATTGTGGGAACAACATGCAGAACGTGGGAACTAAATACAGAGCGTGAGAACTAAATATAGAGCGTGGGAAATAAATACTGGGCGTGGGAACTAAATATAGTGGAACTAAATCAGAGCGTGGGAACTAAATATAGTGGAACTAAATCAGAGCGTGGGAACTAAATATAGTGGAACTAAATCAGAGCGTGGGAACTAAATCAGAGCGTGGGAACTAAATATAGTGGAACTAAATCAGAGCGTGGGAACTAAATACAGTGGGAATTACATACAAAGCTTGAGAACTAAAAAATCTATTTTTAATAATAATAATAAGAGAGAGAGAGAGAGAGAGAGAGAGAGAGATAATTAACTGTGGAAAAGGCAGAGGGAAAGGGCTAGTATACTGAGTATGTAAGAAGGCAAGCGAAAAATTCTTATACAATTATAGAAAAAAAACATGAATGACTTTACATAACGGACACAAATCATATTATACACATCAAATACATCGTGTAAAAATAATTGGACTGATAGAAATTACATGTACGCAAAAACTGAGTTTCAAGAAAAATTTAATAACAATGTACTGTATCAGTCAAGGTAATTTTTGCCCGAATGAAGTGTACTCGTATAGTCCGACTAAAATCGCTAAATGAAACAAGAATTGTCGCCCAAATGAAATGCACCATTTATGAACAGCCTCCAAGGTGATTAAGTCAGGGAACCAATGTCCTCTATAGATGTTGAAATGTGAATTTTTATTTACAGTCGAAGACGACTTACGATTTTTATTTTAAAACTACAATTAGAGATGCACAATACATTATGGGTGAATCTTTCCAATTAATGGTATGACCCAACTCACTAACATGTTTAAATACATCTCAATTATAATGGAAATACCGTAAGTCATTTTTATGTTTACTAAAAACTTTACGGCGTCGGCGATTTGTATCTTCACTGTAGATGTACATTCGTCCATTTGTAGGAAACCTGTGTTCAAGAATAACATCTACAGTACCGGTAGACACTATGAATATATTATTGTGTGGAACTTAATTCTGACGTCAGGTGACCATCCCAGGAGTAATGAGAAAAAGTTTCCATCAGGTGGAGACATCTGATGAGCTTTGAGCTTGTGAAGAGGCAAAGGATCAGAGTTACGGTAGCCATCTTAGATAAAGCTCAGATAACAACCGAGGTGAAGGGAACTTGTAAGGTGACTATTAAAATCCATCTATTGAAACAGGCTTTATTTTCGTATCATACCAAATATACAGGTTCAATAAATAATACATTGTCTGCGCATAATCGACAGTAACTAGTTGTCTGATGAAAACTAAAAAAGGATAAAGTTCTTGTGTTCTGGTGTTTGTGGTAATATAATGCATCACTAAGTTTCAACATTTGCACACCAATACAGATAAATACATCTATCTTGTTGTAATGTTAACCTGGTGTCCGCCGTGTAGGAATGATATCAGCAACTCCCAACTGGCGGTTTTGCCTGGAACTTTTAATGGAGTTGACAGGTGATATATACACTCACCTTGAACATGAAACCAATTAAGAACACCTTTTAAAATTACGATTTAAAACTAATAAGGGATGATTTAAACAAACACTTGAGAAGTAAAGAAGACTTTTTGTTTCATTCTAGTTTTTTAAATGACTGGCAGGAGAAATAATGTATAGGGTCGTTAATGATTTTTAAGAGCGAGAAGCCAGACGGTGGATATCCTGATGTTCTTTAGTTAAATCCAAATATGTGTTAAGAGGGAGACTTCTTAAAAGGCTTTTATCTGAAGTAACGGGGGCCACCTGGGACAACACGCTGCCACCAAGCACACGGTAATCAAGCGCACACCTTTATATATTATATATTTGGGTGAATTAATTCATATTTTATTATGCCCTGCTTTTCATGATTGGTAGTTATGATATGACAACAAATTCTAGTAAAAAAAAGGCCAAGGTAAATGTATTCTTAAGATTCATTTAAAAATTCTTTATTAGACGAGGCGAAAAATGTTCTACTTGGTTAATTGTCTCTCAACAACACTAGTGACGTGACAATCGTAAATACTGTTAGTAATTTTTCTCCAGGTAGTTCCAGTAGACAACATATTTTTTATTCATTCACATTTGATAATAGAGAGAACTGTAAAACACACATGGCCAGTTGGCTACCCTGGCCTTGAAGTGTCACCCTACAAACCCTAAGAAGTAATTATAACAAAATGTCAATGTTAAACAACTTTAAAATAAAATATATTATTTAAACGTTGCATATTAGTAAGTGTACACGATTTCCTTGTTCTACGCAGCTGGATATTTTAGGGATAACCTTGCTGACAAACTTAGGTGGGTTAGAAGGATATAGGAGCGTAACTCTCTCCAAACACAATGAGGCATAAAACATACAGTATATAAGGAACATGAGTTACGACACACCCTCGGCATATTTCATCTTAACATAATGGTACTCGATCAGTCTAAAGTACTGTATGTCAAGCTTACCAGAGTGAGGCAGACGATGGATGCCACCGCCACATTAACATACCACCACAGATAAACTCGTGCAAAAAATTAGACAGGAGAACACAATAATGCTACTTGGGCTCTCAACATCTTAAATGACCAAGACGGCAAAGAAAAACAGTAACAGACAGTTAGACGTTTTCGAACATACGACACCTGAAGAAAACGTTGCTGTAATGGAGGAGGATAAAGCAGGGTGTAATGTTATCGTTTTTTTATAAACTGTAGACGAAGGCGACGAGGTCCACCTTCAGATCATCCTCCCACACCAAACTTGTGAGTCACAGGAGCCCCCCCCCCCCAAAAAAAAAACAAGCTGCAAAAAACGTTGATGGTTATCTTTACATTCTGTGTTTTTTTTATAATGTTTGTTTTATGGTCAATGTGTTTATCAGTGATCGAACCTTAAAAATTTATGTTTTTGAGGAACCTAATTTATCCAGAAAACAACCAAGTCAGGTTGTCCAACACTTAAGGCACTCGTACACACTTGTCGAAAATTTGACAGGCTTTCCACGTCACAAAGGCTTATAAGAAAGGCCATGTCACTAAGCAACAGAAACTTTAGACCGCTAAAATACATTAATATTATAACCAACAAAAATTATAATAGTTTATTTTGACGAATAAGTATTTTTTGTCAGTGCTCTGGTAAAGGAAAATAATAAAATATTTGTAAGTGAAAAATTAAAAGAAAAATCAAGAATTAATGAGACAAATACAAGATCTAGAAGGGAATAAAAATAACTCTTAGGTGAGATAATGACACAAGCTCATTACTAATCTATTTCATTATGTTATCCCGAATGACTGTGTGGATTCCGGTTTGTATAATCTTATACACTTGCAAACATACATCTCCCTGTACGTATACATGTATGACGTGGTTATGTATGTTCACGGATACCAAACATAAACACAGGATAAAAACACATATATTCATCCTGACCCCAGAGCTGAATTCACGATACTGTGTGACTTCAACATTCCACAACACCCCACGGCTGACGTTCTCTACCCGTCGGAGTGGAGGGGTAGGAAGCACTTGGCCACCACCCCTTTTAATCCCACACAACACGTCAACACTCCCACACAGATCACTGGTACTGCTGGACACAATGGAATCTTGCTTCATCTCTTCCCCTCCAACTCTTCCAATTCTTATTCTTTCAAAGTTTCGTCTCCACCGGGAAAGCCGACCACTGAGGCCTCGTCTCTGAGTAATTCTCGTTTCCCTCGGTCTATCCAACCAATATTTCGTTGAGCTAAAAGATTCAGTGAATTAAATGAATTAAGGATCTCTCTCTCTCTCTCTCTCTCTCTCTCTCTCTCTCTCAGAATCCAAATAATAACTTAAATATTCCGATCCACTTATAATACCTTCAGCTGTTACTGTAACCCATTCATCTTTTCAGTCACTTGATGGATCAGTAATCTCCTATTCCCAGGAAAAGGCGAATCTTCTTTGACAAATTTGTTTCCAACTCAACCATACAGGATGATGAACAGTTTTTTGAGCGTCACGGCAACAAAATGTATGACATGTACAGTAGTAAAAGGCGAAATGCAGCAAAATTTATTATAGATTTTGACCAAAACCTTAATATCACTACTACTGAGCATTACTATTTTTATACATCTTCCTTACTTCTATTTTTACCACAACAAAATTAGTCATATCTGATCAAACCTGAAGCTTGTTCAAGGCACAAGTCCTAATTTAACGATGAAAGGCTGATAACCATTCTTTAAGTCATGTGCGCTGCCAGAGAGAATACTGCCGTCACCTCTGAACTGGGTGTGATGTTGAGGCACTTCGCCTCGTTGGGTCGTTGCAGAAAAAAAAAAGCAATACAACAATCAACAGTAACGACCTTTCCAGAAAAACTCAGCACTGCACATTCACAAGGGCGTCTCATCGTTCTCTATGTTCTATATATACTTCCACAGTCAGTGTGTTGATGAGTTACACTCAATATCCCATTACGTCTCACCCACAATCAACCCACGAGAAAATCTGACAGGACTCGTGCTTGATCTGGCAGTATACAAACTTACAGAATGTCTGCTTACCAAAATCCCATAACCACCGCAGAGTAGCGTCTTGGGACTCCGTCATTTTTTTGTTATTTGTGTTTTAAAATACCATGCAACTCTTGCTTCAAATAGCTTCATTGGGTGGGGGTGGGGGGGGGGGGGGTTCTCAGATGAATATATTTAAACTGACACTTGTGTAAGCTCTCCCTGTGGTATTCACTAATGACAAAACAATCCTTGGGTATTACTGAACGCAAGTTGCAGACAAGTAAGTGGAACCCACCAGTTTCCCTATCAACCATATATTATAACGCTCTGGAGTCTGCTTAAAAAATCTGAGATGTAGACCACAATATCAACAAAGTTGTTTGTTACTGTCAAAAAGAAACTTCCTAAGTAGCTATTTTACTGAAGGGAAGGACTGACTCTCCTCCACTTCCATCTGTCTGGCTATGCCATCGTTTTTTAATGTCTTAGGACACGATGAACAAATCGATTCCGAGAAAAAACTACCATCATTCCTTATGTTTAGCGACAGTCGTATGTTTTGTTTATTGTAAAGCATTGACTTTAATTTGAGTACATTTCCGTAAATGTATGTAACCAACAACTCTTTATAATCACTCATGTCTCACCTCCATCTTTATCCTGTCGAGACGAGAATTCTCACATTTATTATTATTATTATTATTATTATTATTATTATTATTTATTATTATTATTATTATTAAAACAACAACTCGCAGGATTTTTTGCATTAATTATTTATTTTTATATACCAGTTAATTTAGTATATTGTGTTTTTTTTATATACATATATAAGAGGATCATTAAACCAGCTATTAACGAGTTTCAATTTGCACTCTTTTTCGTTCGGTGTGTGTTGTTATTTTCCAATGTTCTCGTTTTCTATCAGACAATGAGGGGGGTAATAGTCGCCGTTTTCTGTCGTGGCTGCTGCAGTGTCATGCATTTTATATTAAACTGGCAAAACTAACCAATCAAACCTAGACTAACCTGGTAAACCTTACCTTTCGGAGCTTAAATATATCGTTAGATGGTTAGGTCTGATTTAATTAGATTAGGTTTGTTAGTTTTAGCTATTGTTAGAAGAGTTTGTATGAATTCTCCATAATAAATATTTTGAAATATCTAAAACGTAAAGATTATATACTGTACAATATAGAACACGAGGAGTTAAATAATATTTATTATAAGTAAAAAAAAAACAATCATAGGTTTAAAACAGACCTCGACACTGCCCAATACAATTACCCAAAGGTTTACCTGTTGCCAATTAACCTACTATCAAACCTTTAATGGGATAGTCAGATGATGCTTTCTCTATAAAAAATGTACAGTGTGATTTATTTTAATCCCTATTCAAGTTATTTAAGTAAAACAAAACAAAAAAAACAAAATAGTAAGAATCTGCCCACACAAACAGAACACGCCGTTACATTTACCTTCACTAAATATAAACAAATCCTACGCTGCTAACAATAACAACAACAATGTCAATCATTTTAAGAAACCTCTGATTAAAAGAAAATTTCCAACAAACTTCATTTTAGTCATTTTATTTCGTTTAATTACTTTTAAAACGATGGAACACATACTAAATAACTCACGAATGAAAGGTTATGGGATATTGTGGTTACTGTGTACTGTAGCCACCCTCAATTGTCACACTTGTTCATGTTGTTAGGGATTACTGTATTATTTAATTAAGGTCTTATGGGATAATTAATTGCCATTATTAGTTCGGACATGTTTACACTGCTTTGTTCACAATAACATGATGAGATACAATAAAGTGACAATCAACCTAATGTTCTTAATACCTTCATTATTCATACTACTATTATTGTCAACAGTTATTATTAGTATTAGTAGTAGTAGTAGTGTTGACAGTCTTATTATTTGTTTTGTTATCACTCTTATTAATATTATCATTGGTATTTTATATAATGACTGTTAACAACCATGTCATACCCTGCCCACAACTACGGGGGAGGGAACTGTTTCGGTCCTGTCTGTCTGATTTTCTGTCATTCCCAAAAATAAATCGAGAAAGAGTTTTGTGGATTGGCAAAAACTTGATAGGTTGATCAACATGATAAAATTTTGATGAAAATTGCGCCAGTGTTGACCAAACGTCGCCATGGTAGAAGAGTTTTTCAAAGGCTAAAGAAAACGATGACAAGGGACAGTCTCTAGCGGTCACTATTCCGTTATTACCCTCCCGGGGGTGATGTTCACGGGCAGGGTTTACATTCGCTCAGATGATCATTTATTATTATTATTATTATTATTATTATTATGTACATTTGCTTACAACAGACTTCCAACTTCTCAGGCACTGTTCCCCTTCACCACAGAGACCCTTCCTTGTCTACTTCCATCTTTTTCTTATCAATTCCTTTTGCTTACCTAAGAACACTTCAACATGCCTTTCTACTATCCCGTGTCCCTGAGTTTTTTCTATTCCTTCGTTTTTATGTACCTACAAAACTATGTAATATAACTAATTATTTTTTATTTTTTCGTTATGTTTTTAAATCAAACTTAATTTCTATTAATTAAAGTTCATACAATATTGAACACTACCAAACTAAAAACATACATATAGTTAGTTAAACCATAACACGCAAACACAGACAAACAACAGCTTTACAACGCTATAAATCAAGAACACATTAAATGAAGAGAATAAAAAAAACACAAATCTACAGAAAGACTAACAAAATAATTTACAAGTGCGAAGCATCAAAGGATCACCAATGCCAGAGCAGGCAGATGGTACAAGGGCTGGCACTTATCCTTTGCCAAGAGCAATAACGCCACCTCATAGTAATGTTAACGCCAAGATATCTCACACACACACACACACACACACACCTCTCTTCAATGCAAGAGAGCCATTTTTTTAACATATACATGAGTAAGAAAACGTAATGAAGATAATACTAGAGCAAGAAATCAAACTTATTTCTTTACAATATCAACAATTTATTCTCTTATCGTTTAACAATCATTCTATAAACTAAAATAGAGGCAAGAACTGAATACACAATGAATGAAATGACGAAAGTGAAATAAATAAAGGCATTACCATACATCAGTGGAACCAAAAATATAACGATTGTTTTTCCTTATTGTATTATCTAGGCAGTATCGTTTATAATAGTGACGAAAGAAACTATTCGTTTTATGGCCTAAAGGGAGCAGCCCAACCATACAGGTTACACATTAGGCTGTTATGTTTCTGTCCAGTGATTCACAATTGTCCTTCTTGGCCATAATAAGTGAAGGAGTCGTAAAGTGAAGTGGCCATGAAGTGACTCGTAATTATTTCTGGCCATAATGAATGAAGTGGCCATAAAGTGAGTCGTAATTATCCTGGCCACTATTTACGAGACAGTCCTAATAAACACATCTGGCCACAGTCAATAGAAAATATAATTAATTCGGTAATGATACAATGAAAAAAGTCTGAAAATTATTCTCTACATGTTGTCTAATTAAGATGTATTACCTTTTAAAGTTTACAGAAGATTGGTCAAGCAGTTTAAGAGTTACTCCCCACAAATTCTTTACGAAAAAATGGTCAAGAAGGGCAGTAAGGTACAGCAGATAATGCTCACCTCTCACAAGGCCTAGACCACCACCCTTGACGTTCACTAAAATAATAAACACTAACCTTGGTCACCATCAAACCTAACCTAACCTTGGTCACCATCAAACCAAACCTAACCTAACCTTGGTCACCATCAAACCTAACCTAACCTTGGTCACCATCAAACCAAACCTAACCTAACCTTGGTCACCATCAAACCAAACCTAACCTTGGTCACCATCAAACCAAACCTAACCTTGGTCACCATCAAACCTAACCTAACCTTGGTCACCATCAAAATAAACCTAACTTAAGTCACCATCAAAATAAACCTAACTTAAGTCACCATCAAAATAAACCTAACTTAAGTCACCATCAAAATAAACCTAACCTAACCAAACCTAACCTAACCAAACCTAACCTTGGTCACCATGCAACCAAACCTAAGTCACTATCAAACCTAACTTAAACTAACCTAAAGTTGGTCACCATCTAATCCATCTCTCTAATAACATCAGGATCAAACCAGTCATTTTCTTTTACACTTTCGACAAATGGAAATATCTAATTTGTCAGTGGCCATACAATATGCTCACTTAATATTCACTATAATTTCCCCTCGTTTTACTGCGAGTAATGATGGGTGGTCTGGACTCATGGACTTTTACCTCCTATAACTTACTAATTTCTTTCCTTTTTTCACAATTAACCTTTATATCAACTCAGTACGTAAACAAACAAAATAGTTCCGACTCAGGATATTAATAAAAATAATAATAACAATGATAATAATAATGAAATGATACAATAAAAATAAACTACCATTATATAAACCATAATAAAAGATTCAGATATAGTGTTAACATTGCAATAGGGAGTGACATCACCATCAGTGTAATGCGGGTTTTACTAAGTATAGTGAAGAATCAAGGAGCATAAAGAACAATTATTATGTGTTTATACTTAAGGACAAGCATGGGGAGGGGCAGGGGGGAGCCACCAGGGGAAGTAGCTGCACAGGGAGTTGAGACACAGTGAAGGCATCGTAAAAAAAAAAGAATTAATGAAGGAAAATCAGAAAAAAACAGAATATGTATCTCTTTAAAACACACACACACACACACACACACACACACACACATGTATATTATATAAACAGGACACTAAACAAGGGTAATCGTACTATTAAGCCTTATAACATAACTAAGGTTTTCGCCAAACAGGGATGTTTTTGTTTTTATTATCATAACTTATTGGCATTAGATAATATATGGTAAAATTTGATGTGATTATTGTATGGCGTTTATGATGACTACATAACCAACCTCTACCTGTCTTAGGTTACGTTAGTGATACTAATCATGAATAGGTTTATTATGATTATCTACATGACCTTCCCTATTTACAAACAAGATTGAAGTTTCGAATATTATATATATATATATATATATATATATATATATATATATATATATATATATATATATATATATATATATATTATATATATATATATTTATATATATATATATATATATATATATATATATATATATATATATATATATATATATATATATATATAAATTATCACTATTTCTTAATTATCTATTTAGCGTTATACAGTATATAATTAAATTGTCGACTTCTCTTTTTTTTAATTGTGAGTTAAGTAAGGATAAGAACCGATAAATGACTACGAAAAATTGATGCTTTATTGTAGAAGGAAACACCCAGATGAGCTGCCTTCGACAAAGACAGACACCAGGAATGATAGAAAATCATCATATTTTACTAGGTAGAAAAAAAATAGTCATCCTTCCATGGAGACACACATAACACTTTCACTTCTATAATAATTGGATAAAAACAAAGACCATATACAGTATGTATCCAGTGACCACCACACCTCTACAGGAGACACCCGACCTTAACGCAAGAGTATCAACACCGTCAAGAAACCCACGTACATACTGACATACACAAACGTTTCTAAACATACCATATTTGCGAAAGCGTCAAAAAATAAATTATATATCTATTTTCAACATTTAAAAGAAAGTAAATTCATTGAGTGTAGAAAGTGTCGTTTAATATACAGCTTTGATGAAGGTTTTAACAACAGTCGTATATGACAGACCGACTTGTACCACGATACTGAGTCTATAGTGACAAACAACCTAGTGAGCGAGTCTGCCGCGACAGCTGGAAGGAATATATCACTTATTTACAGCAATCACTTGAAATTTTATCTATTTATTAACTAGTTCGACTATCTCACAGCTCTATCATTAATGGCGGCCGCTGCTAATGAGACACGACTGACCTTCATGGAATAGAGAGAACAAATATTTCAACTTAATCGACCGTAAAGTCAACCGTTAATATGGCGGTAGGCCGGTGATATTTTACGAAACACGCTAGATTTTAGACGCAGTTTCACTTAATTAAAGTTGAAAGTGTATATCAGATAGATACGAATTACTCCCGCAGATATCTTTAAGAGGTCGTAAAACTGTCCCATTCATCGTGGTTCAGAGTAGAAATATTCTTAAACCAATTTTCACCAACAAGAACATTAGTGTAATTCAAAACATTAATAAACTATAAACTACAATTCAGACTAAAAATAATTATCGAAACATTGCAAACAGTTCATAAATGAAACGTGTGATAACAGGAGTGGGAGTAGCGCTACGTGAAACGTGAATAAGCTGGAGACTATTGACATGGCCCACGAGAGCTGACCCCCAGGTTCACCCCCCCCCCCCACCCGCCAGAGGTTCCAGCAGCGGCCGACAGATGACACCACCTCCCAGAACCCGACAGCTCAAAGTACCACAATGTGCCATATACAGTATATACGACGAGATTATTTCCCGTTTATTTTTCTTACGATACAGTATTGTGCATATAATATCGTCATATACTGAGCAACTAATCGGTAAACAGTATGTATCTGTCCACAACACAGCATCTAAACGCGACACATCTTACTGGCATAAACTTGCCTCAGTAGAGTCAGTAACATAAAACCAACTCGTCCAGTCTTCCTAGAAAGTGAAGACAGGAGAACAAATATGTGAATAATATGGAACTATTGTAGAGTCGCACACTATAATGATAAGTTGTAGGAGTTCCTCGTTCATATAAGGTCAGCTGTCCGCTTAACGTGTGTTAAGAACTTGAGTGTGGTGTCTCCCCTTAAGCGTCATCCCGCCTGTGATACTCGTAAACGGCAACACGCTGCCCCCCCATATACCTTGGGAATAACTACTATATAGCCTAGGAAATCAGAGTCCCTGTCATATATATGATTCAAACAAGAGAACAAATCATCCGCTGGGATAAGGGTTTGGGATACAGGATAATACGATTCTGTTACCGCTGCACTATGCCAGAAGAGCAGTGGCGGGAGAGTTGCCTATTCGATGTACTGAAAATGTCAACGATTTTTTATGTGGTTGTTTGATAAGTTTCGGTTTTTATCTATCGATATAATGAAGTTCCATGATAGTTCAAATCTGATTACAAGTAAATTTCCCACATAGAAGCTCAAGAGTAGTTGTAAGAGTTATTTGCCAACATCGACTTGGTTCCCTCCCGTGTCGCATTGCGCATCGTGTTTCCCGCCACCGACGCCAGATGGCTCGCTGATCGTCTCCATGACGTCAGGGGATTTTAAATTTGGCGCCATCGGTATTAAGACGTTTCAAGTTTCCGAGAAAAAGGAAACAGTGTAATCAAAATATCTGGCAAGGGGATATTTCCATCACTAATGTAAACTTGTCTACTGCATTTTATGAATTGGGTTATTCCTTCCTCGTGTTGTACAG
Source organism: Homarus gammarus (assembly GCA_958450375.1). Taxonomy (NCBI): domain Eukaryota; kingdom Metazoa; phylum Arthropoda; class Malacostraca; order Decapoda; family Nephropidae; genus Homarus; species Homarus gammarus. The sequence continues at coordinate 1,269,388 of CAUDMG010002966.1, read as the reverse complement.
TTTTTTTTTTTTTTTTTTTAAACGTCAAAGTAGATTACATATACTATTATTTGTTTGGGATGACGACTAATGTGAAAAAAATAATCTGACGACTTCATATGTAAGGTAAATTATGTCCAAGAATTATTTAAACAAAATAAAATAATTACTTACAACACACGGATAGGTTATAAATAAGATCTAAGCGACTACTGACTACACCAGTTCAATACAAAGTTGCCAGGGAAGATGAAGAGAAAACTAAAAAGCAGAAAATGCGGCACATTTCTGGCTTCATACTCTGTCAGTATTAGTTCCCGAGTGTGCCGCAGATGGCAGCACCTCCCGGGATGCTCTACTTTCACATCCAATATTACTCTGCCGCCGGGGACAAGAGGACTCTTGCACCCACCCTCACTATGTATCATATTATTCTAAAACCTGACATTTAATTTTATAATCAGTATGAAATAATGCATAAGATTGTTTAACTTTTAATTATGGTTACACTAAAAAGATGAGTTTATTTTTACCAGGGCACAAGATATTTTGCGAGAAATATACCATGTACAGTATACTTTGAAAGTACGAATCCCTAACGTTATCAGTAATGCCAAAAAATATTAAACATTACCACAAGCGACCAGTGACCTTGAATGATACACTGTCTAAAAATAGCACGGTACTAAAGGAGTTTTGTTTACAAGAAAAGGCTCACTTAAATAGTGTACTGCAATTTTTAATGAAAAGTAATGCAGAATTACACACGAGGGTGAAATCCACAAAGGCTCTTGGCACAGCTAAGGTATAACATAATAAAGGTAATATTCTCCTTCCACCAATATAATACTGGTACTACTACTTTCTCTTACCCACGAATTTTGTATTAATAATATAACATACAATCTGAGTAGTGTTAGCTATCCCCCAAATATATTATTTTATATCATATAATATTATTTCCTATCATTTTTTATAAAAGAATGTTCTCGATTTAAATAATTCTTGGCAATTTGCTTATATACTTGTTTATTTTTCACATCAACAATGTGTAAGTGAATATAAATAAAGAGTTTCTACGGAAATACAATACAGTACGACAAAACCAGTCCAACAAGAGACTGCCACTGTACAAACCTTGGTAAGTTTACCCTGAAATGAGAAGAATGAGACGTTTTCTCTAAATGCGACGAACATTGCGTGCTTCTTCTTAATAACACCGAGACTCTTATAATTTTCACACACTACAAAATAATCACACAAGTAAATTCTGTAATAGAAAGTATGCTGGCATCTGGGTTAGTAATACTACAACCCAACAGATATTTGGAGTGTGGCCAGGAACACTAGAGCTCTACGTAGCGTTGTGGCAGGTTTATTGAGCATACGCCGGTAGTCAGGGTAAAATTTTATACCTACGAAAACGTTGCTTTTGAAAATAAGATCCGATTTGACCTACTTTTATAATTTATATCGAATTAGTTAACGTGGATATGTTGGCAGATCAAAAAGGTGTAGCCTACGTAAATTAACTCGGTATATGATCCTTCCTAAATTAATTTACCGAGGTTTTAAAGGCTCTTCCTTCATGTGTCTGCTAATGAAGTGGATACGGCACCGGAATTCATCTTTTTTTTACTTCTAACACGGAGTATGAAGGTACGGGAATCTACAAATAGGAATTTAGGAATGCTACGTTCACATAAGAAGAGAATTATACTGGCTGGTTAGATGCATAAGGTTGTGTGTTAATTACTCTACTGAATCTAATGTTTGATAATAGTGTGCGCTGAATAAAGTTGGAAGAATTCATCACAACTTGTGTTTTTCTACAATCTGTCTCCTATTGCGTCAACCAGGCTCCTTTTGTGTGAACAAGGCTACCATACTGTCAACCAGGCCACCATGCTGTTAACCAGGCCACCTTACTGTCAACCAGGCCACCATGCTGTTAACCAGGCCACCATACTGTCAACCAGGCCACCATACTGTCAACCAGGCCACTATACTGTCAACCAGGTCGCCATTAGGTCAACCAAGCCACCATTTTGTCAATTAGGCCACCATACTGTCAACCAGGCCCTAACTTGAGGCTAATTTATCTTTCTATCCTAATTCAATCTGAAACAAGTATTTTATTAGTTGAATGTACACACTACTGTATTCAATACGTGAAGAGCTAATGGCGAGATATTCGCATACACGGACTTGTACTGTAGCTGTGGCCGAAACCGTGAATTTTGACTCATGATAAAGACTATTACTACTGTTTTAGGGTATACTATCCCATTAGGTTGTGGATGTAGTACTGGTTCTCTACCTAGCAACGAACTACAGACTACCCCTATGATAAAAAGGTTCATCATCACACTAATATCGCTGATTCACTTGTAGATGTAGAAATTGTTTTGTAATGTTTTCCGATTGTCTGAATTGCATTTAGCAGATGAAGGAATAAAGTTTCGTATGTATTAACCTCTTCAGTTTTACTCTGTCTCATCATATGCAATAAGGTCAAGTGGGAAAATAAGTTAATAATATCAAACGATTAAATATTGTAGGGAAGTTTCAATTGATTTCAAAACACTACTTGGTAAGACATCTGAGTGAAGAAGTCATTATTTGTACCATACTTGACAAAACTGACTTACTGCTACACACCTTCACTGTCACACTTTACATAAATGACTCAAGTACAACACACCTTCATCATTACACACCTTCACCAACAACACTTTACAACTCTGCTTCGCCACCACACTTTACAACACTAGCTCATTATTACTTAGCTTTGCCTCCACACTTTACAACACTGCATCAGTACTACACACCTTCACCGCCACACATATAACTCTGCCCTACCTCCACACTTTACAACACTGCCTCACCTCCACACTTTACAACACTGCCTCACCTCCAACACTTTACAACACTGCCTCACCTCCAACACTTTACAACACTGCCTCACCTCCATACTTTACAACACTGCCTCACCACTATACCTACCTGGCGACTAAATTCTCCATTATTCTACACTTACTATCACACCTACTGTCACACTTACCACTACACCCACCTCCACTATCACTACCACACCCATCACCACCACCACCCCATTCACCACAATACCGATCCACCATTATCTTACCCACAACTACCATACCAGTACTACCACACCCACCACTACAACATCCACCACTACCAAACCCACCACCACTACTACTACCAAACCCATCACCACTGCTGCCACACCAACCACCACCACCACCATCATCATCTCACCAAGACGTCGGTCCCTTTGTACCTCCTTCAGTAGTATTCAAGGTAGAGAACTCGTATCACTTGACTTGCTCGTGAAGACTGTGAGTTCTGTTTTTTTTTTTTTTTTAATTCTTGTGTGGCCGGGGGTCCTCGCTAGGCCTAACTCGCCTACCTACACGAGGGAACACCCACAAAAAATATATACTGTTCTTTTTTATTATTGTATAATATATTGTATATTATATCCATGGTCGCCAGAAACAAGAAAAGAAAGCGTAAAAGGAAGGACGGGTTCTACTGTGGTACCAGAACAAGACCTCAAATCTGGTTTACCTCTGTCGCTTCACACAAGCCTGGTGCATCAACCATCAGCAGCGCTTAATTCCCCCCAAAAAATCACTCTACCTCTTGTTCTCTACTCATTCACGTGTATTGCTGCTTCTTGGATATCTATTCCAGCATCTCAAGTGTGTCATTAACCCCATTCTTTCATCTCCTCCTTCGTCGAGTTGTTTATTTGGGTCTTCCACTCTCCCTCTTTATTATCCACCTGTGTCTAATATAAAAGTTTTTGGCAATTCTTTTACTTCCTGTTCTCTGAATTTGTCCATACCACCTGAGCACGCAAGGCCCTCATATCATGTCTAAAACTAGGGATTCACTTGTACAACTCTCCCTCACCTCTATACTTCTTGGTGCCAGCATCCCTTTTACTCCACATATGAGTTCTAGGCATATTATTTTTGGCTCTCACCCATACAATAATGTCTCATCAGCAACTCTACCTTCACATCCTCACCTATGACCTGGATCCTTTCACTACATATCTCATTCAAAATACTACTCTATTTAATTTCACTACTCTCCTTCAAGTCATCATTCATCGTTCCATTTCCTGACACATTTACACCCAACTATCTACAACTCTCCACCTCCCTTCATTGTATAGCCATTTAAGCTAACAACACACTCTCTCTCTATCTCTCTCACCTACATATTCTTAATCCATAACTTTTAGTCACATTCAAGATCAAATTTGTCCTACTAATACTTTTTTTCAAACTCATTCACTAACATTTGCAATATTTTCTTTAGAATCTCCCTGCACTAAGACAAATGTCACCAGCAAACAAACATCTTACGCCTCACTCCATAAGGTAATACTAGGAGTACTATCTTTAATACCATCACACTGAGGATAGGTAGGTGGGTGGGTAGGTAGGTAGGTGGGTGGGTGGGTGGGTGGGTGGGTGGGTGGGTGGGTCGGTAGGTAGGTGGAGGGTGGGTGGGTGGGTGGATAATCTGGTCGGGAAGTTGATAATTAGGTCGGTTGGTGAATAAGCTGTTAGGTGAATGGATAAGTCATTTAGGTGGATGGATAGAGAAGTGGGTGGATGAATAGACAGGTAGGTGGATGGACAGATATATGGGTAAATGAATAGACAGGTAAGTAAATGAATAGATAGGTAGGTGGATGATTAGAGATATGGGTGGATAGAGAGGTGGGTGGGTGGATAGAGAGGTGGGTGGGTGAATAGACAGTTAAATGGAAGGATATACAAGTAGGTGGATGGCTTGAGAGGTGAGCTGGATGAATGAGCTGGTGGTTGAATGGATAGGAAGGGAGATGGTGGATGGCTTGAAAGGTGAGCTGGATGAATGAGCTGGTGGTTGAATGGATAGGAAGGGAGATGGATGATTGGAGAGGTTGGTGGATAGCTTTATTTAGCGAGCGATTTGGTGGATAAATATGTCTTCGAGCGGGTAACTTACTGGGTTAAGTCTTTAAGTATCCAAAGCCTCAAGTACCTGGCGAACTGATAGATAAATATACTAAATTAAAAAAAAAAACTCATTCAAAATCTAATTATAAACAAACTGTTGAATTTTGTTAATTTTATACATATGGTTGATAAACTGCTGTTATCCTCGATATGAATACACTTAAGCTTGAACTAGTCAATCATAGTGAATAATTCATATGTATATCTATGTATAAGAGGCGATACATGCATTAGATTCGGACAACTTTATCCGAATTGATTGATCGACTTGTTGATCCAGAACGCAACTTTAGGTACACCACCAGTCTCACTACTGTCAACATCAGCACACTCATCTAGCACTACCACCATTACCCTTCCTACCACCACCAACACCCTCCCTTACCACCACCATTACCCTTCCTACCACCACCATTACCCTCCCTACTACCACCATTACCCTCCCTTACCACCACCATTACCCTCCCTTACCACCACCAACCCTCCCTACCACCACCATTACCCTCCTACCACCACCATTACCCTCCCTACCACCACCATTACCCTCCCTACCACCACCATTACCCTCCCTTACCACCACCATTACCCTCCCTACCAACACCACCACCCTCCCTACCAACACCACCACCCTCCCTACCACCACCACCACCACCCTCCCCTACCACAACTTCCATATCAATCTATCACTACCTCACTTCTTAACCACCATCGTTGGGAAGGGTGAGGTAAGGGAGAAGGCGTAGGGAAGGGTGGGGTAAGGGAGAAGCCGTAGGGAAGGGTGGGGTAAGGGAGAAGCCGTAGGGAAGGGTGAGGTAATGGAGAAGCCGTAGGGAAGGGAGAGGTAAGGGAGAAGCCGTAGGGAAGGGTGAGGTAAGGGAGAAGCCATAGGGAAGGGTGAGGTAAGGGAGAAGCCGTAGGGAAGGGTGAGGTAAGGGAGAAGGCGTAGGGAAGGGTGGGGTAAGGGAGAAGCCGTAGGGAAGGGTGGGGTAAGGGAGAAGCCGTAGGGAAGGGTGGGGTAAGGGAGAAGGCGTAGGGAAGGGTGGGGTAAGGGAGAAGCCGTAGGGAAGGGTGGGGTAAGGGAGAAGCCGTAGGGAAGGGTGAGGTAAGGGAGAAGCCGTAGGGAAGGGAGAGGTAAGGGAGAAGCCGTAGGGAAGGGTGAGGTAAGGGAGAAGCCATAGGGAAGGGTGAGGTAAGGGAGAAGCCGTAGGGAAGGGTGAGGTAAGGGAGAAGGCGTAGGGAAGGGTGGGTAAGGGAGAAGCCGTAGGGAAGGGTGGGGTAAGGGAGAAGCCGTAGGGAAGGGTGAGGTAAGGGAGAAGCCATAGGGAAGGGTGAGGTAAGGGAGAAGCCGTAGGGAAGGGTGAGGTAAGGGAGAAGGCGTAGGGAAGGGTGGGGTAAGGGAGAAGCCGTAGGGAAGGGTGGGGTAAGGGAGAAGCCGTAGGGAAGGGTGAGGTAAGGGAGAAGCCATAGGGAAGGGTGAGGTAAGGGAGAAGCCGTAGGGAAGGGTGGGGTAAGGGAGAAGGCGTAGGGAAGGGTGGGTAAGGAGAAGCGTAGGGAAGGGTGGGTAAGGAGAAGCCGTAGGGAAGGGTGAGGTAAGGGAGAAGCCGTAGGGAAGGGAGAGGTAGGGAGAAGCCGTAGGGAAGGGTGAGGTAAGGGAGAAGCCGTAGGGAAGGGTGAGGTAAGGGAGAAGCCGTGGAAGGGAGGTAAGGGAGAAGCCGTAGGGAAGGGTGAGGTAAGGGAGAAGGCGTAGGGAAGGGTGGGGTAAGGGAGAAGCCGTAGGGAAGGGTGGGGTAAGGGAGAAGCCGTAGGGAAGGGGGGTAAGGGAGACGGCGTAGGGAAGGGTGGGGTAAGGGAGAAGCCGTAGGGAAGGGTGGGGTAAGGGAGAAGCCGTAGGGAAGGGTGAGGTAAGGGAGAAGCCGTAGGGAAGGGAGAGGTAAGGGAGAAGCCGTAGGGAAGGGAGAGGTAAGGGAGAAGCCATAGGGAAGGGTGAGGTAAGGGAGAAGCCGTAGGGAAGGGTGAGGTAAGGGAGAAGGCGTAGGGAAGGGTGGGGTAAGGGAGAAGCCGTAGGGAAGGGTGGGGTAAGGGAGAAGCCGTAGGGAAGGGTGAGGTAAGGGAGAAGCCATAGGGAAGGGTGAGGTAAGGGAGAAGCCGTAGGGAAGGGTGTGGTAAGGGAGAAGCCGTAGGGAAGGGTTTGGTAAGGGAGAAGCGTAGGGAAGGGTGGGGTAAGGGAGAAGCCGTAGGGAAGGGTGAGGTAAGGGAGAAGCCGTAGGGAAGGGTGAGGTAAGGGAGAAGCCGTAGGGAAGGGTGAGGTAAGGGAGAAGCCGTAGGGAAGGGTGAGGTAAGGGAGAAGCCGTAGGGAAGGGTGGGGTAAGGGAGAAGCCGTAGGGAAGGGTGAGGTAAGGGAGAAGCCGTAGGGAAGGGTGGGGTAAGGGAGAAGCCGTAGGAAGGGTGGGGTAAGGGGAAGCGAGGAAGGGTAGGTAAGGGAAAGCCGTAGGGAAGGGTGAGGTAAGGGAGAAGCCGTAGGGAAGGGAGAGGTAAGGGAGAAGCCGTAGGGAAGGGTGAGGTAAGGGAGAAGGCGTAGGGAAGGGTGGGTAAGGGAGAAGCCGTAGGAAGGTGAGGTAAGGGAAGCCGTAGGGAAGGGTGGGGTAAGGGAGAAGCCGTAGGGAAGGGTGAGGTAAGGGAGAAGCGTAGGGAAGGGGGGTAAGGGAGAAGCCGTAGGAAGGGTGAGGTAAGGGAGAAGCCGTAGGGAAGGGGGTAGGAGAGCGTAGGAGGTGGTAAGGGAGAAGCCGTAGGGAAGGGTGGGGTAAGGGAGAAGCCGTAGGGAAGGGAGAGGTAAGGGAGAAGCCGTAGGGAAGGGTGAGGTAAGGGAGAAGCCGTAGGGAAGGGTGAGGTAAGGGAGAAGCCGTAGGGAAGGGTGAGGTAAGGGAGAAGCCGTAGGGAAGGGAGAGGTAAGGGAGAAGCCGTAGGGAAGGGTGAGGTAAGGGAGAAGCCGTAGGGAAGGGAGAGGTAAGGGAGAAGCCGTAGGGAAGGGTGAGGTAAGGGAGAAGCCGTAGGGAAGGGTGAGGTAAGGGAGAAGCCGTAGGGAAGGGTGAGGTAAGGGAGAAGCCGTAGGGAAGGGAGAGGAAGGAGAAGCCGTAGGGAAGGGTGAGGTAAGGAGAAGCCGTAGGGAAGGGTGGGGTAAGGGAGAAGCCGTAGGGAAGGGTGAGGTAAGGGAGAAGGCGTAGGGAAGGGTGGGGTAAGGGAGAAGCCGTAGGGAAGGGTGAGGTAAGGGAGAAGCCGTAGGGAAGGGTGAGGTAAGGGAGAAGCCGTAGGGAAGGGTGAGGTAAGGGAGAAGCCGTAGGGAAGGGTGAGGTAAGGGAGAAGCCGTAGGGAAGGGAGAGGTAAGGGAGAAGCCGTAGGGAAGGGTGAGGTAAGGGAGAAGCCGTAGGGAAGGGAGAGGTAAGGGAGAAGCCGTAGGGAAGGGAGAGGTAAGGGAGAAGCCGTAGGGAAGGGTGAGGTAAGGGAGAAGCCGTAGGGAAGGGTGAGGTAAGGGAGAAGCCGTAGGGAAGGATGAGGTAAGGGAGAAGCCGTAGGGAAGGGAGAGGTAAGGGAGAAGCCGTAGGGAAGGGAGAGGTAAGGGAGAAGCCGTAGGGAAGGGTGAGGTAAGGGAGAAGCCGTAGGGAAGGGTGAGGTAAGGGAGAAGCCGTAGGGAAGGGTGAGGTAAGGGAGAAGCCGTAGGGAAGGGAGAGGTAAGGGAGAAGCCGTAGGGAAGGGAGAGGTAAGGGAGAAGCCGTAGGGAAGGGTGAGGTAAGGGAGAAGCCGTAGGGAAGGGAGAGGTAAGGGAGAAGCCGTAGGGAAGGGTGAGGTAAGGGAGAAGCCGTAGGGAAGGGTGGGGTAAGGGAGAAGCCGTAGGGAAGGGTGGGGTAAGGGAGAAGCCGTAGGGAAGGGTGTGGTAAGGGAGAAGCCGTAGGGAAGGGTGGGGTAAGGGAGAAGCCGTAGGGAAGGGTGGGGTAAGGGAGAAGCCGTAGGGAAGGGTGGGGTAAGGGAGAAGCCGTAGGGAAGGGTGGGGTAAGGGAGAAGCCGTAGGGAAGGGTGGGGTAAGGGAGAAGCCGTAGGGAAGGGTGGGGTAAGGGAGAAGCCGTAGGGAAGGGTGAGGTAAGGGAGAAGCCATAGGGAAGGGTGAGGTAAGGGAGAAGCCGTAGGGAAGGGTGAGGTAAGGGAGAAGCCGTAGGGAAGGGAGAGGTAAGGGAGAAGCCGTAGGGAAGGGTGAGGTAAGGGAGAAGCCGTAGGGAAGGGTGAGGTAAGGGAGAAGCCGTAGGGAAGGGTGAGGTAAGGGAGAAGCCGTAGGGAAGGGAGAGGTAAGGGAGAAGCCGTAGGGAAGGGTGAGGTAAGGGAGAAGCCGTAGGGAAGGGAGAGGTAAGGGAGAAGCCGTAGGGAAGGGAGAGGTAAGGGAGAAGCCGTAGGGAAGGGAGAGGTAAGGGAGAAGCCGTAGGGAAGGGTGAGGTAAGGGAGAAGCCGTAGGGAAGGGAGAGGTAAGGGAGAAGCCGTAGGGAAGGGTGAGGTAAGGGAGAAGCCGTAGGGAAGGGTGAGGTAAGGGAGAAGCCGTAGGGAAGGGTGAGGTAAGGGAGAAGCCGTAGGGAAGGGTGAGGTAAGGGAGAAGCCGTAGGGAAGGGTGAGGTAAGGGAGAAGCCGTAGGGAAGGGTGAGGTAAGGGAGAAGCCGTAGGGAAGGGTGAGGTAAGGGAGAAGCCGTAGGGAAGGGTGAGGTAAGGGAGAAGCCGTAGGGAAGGGTGAGGTAAGGGAGAAGCCGTAGGGAAGGGTGAGGTAAGGGAGAAGCCGTAGGGAAGGATGAGGTAAGGGAGAAGCCGTAGGGAAGGGAGAGGTAAGGGAGAAGCCGTAGGGAAGGGTGAGGTAAGGGAGAAGCCATAGGGAAGGATGGTGAAAGGGAGAATACAGATTAGTGTTGGAATTGTGTATATCATCTAAATTAACGGAAGGAAGGAAGGAAGGAAGGAAATCTTCATTAAGGTATACATTTCACGCGTAGGTAACAAAGTCACAGGCAATAGCGTAAGCTGGGTATGAAGGCGGCATGGTGCACCAGGAATACAAGAGACCTGTTCATCTGCCTAACACTGGTGAAATACGAGCGTCAGATTGTAATTAATTCAGCTTCTCAACTCGTACAATGACAGCAACATTAGCGTGGGAATATACATAACTTGAAATTCATCTGTTTTGTGCCGCCACACATGAACAAGTATATTATTCATTTCCTACAGTAAATAACTCAATAGATGTTGTTATATAGATTTTTTAAGGGTACCTACAGTGAATGATGGCCTTCTGGATAAAAATGATTAATATCTTTATCAAATGGATTTAATATACTCTCTCTCTCTCTCTCTCTCTCTCTCTCTCTCTCTCTCTCTCTCTCTCTCTCTCTCTCTCTCTCTCTCAACACAGCTTCAATACCATATATCTCAAGAAACATTCGACTTATACCAGAATTCTATTTAGACGCCGAAATATATGGGTTACTTAAGAAACAGTTGAGGTCTACGAAACTTTCCAGTCTGGGCCACAGTAGAGCCACTGACCAGAGGCGTGAGGGGACTACCAACACGGGCGTACCAAATGGGGAGTATCCTGAAAGGACTATAAGTACGGGCCTACCAAATGGGGACTAAAGTGAGGGGACTGCCAACACGGGCCTACCAATTGGTGACTACCGTCAGGGGACTACCGTGACGGGACTACCAAGAGGGGACTACCGTGACGGGACTACCAAGAGGGGACTACCGTCATGGGATTACCAACTCGGGCCTACCAAATGGGGATTACCGTGAGAGGACTACCAACGCGTGCATACCAATTGGTGACTACTGTCAGGGGACAACCGTGACGGGACTACCAAAAGGCGACTACCATCAGGGGACTACCGTGAAGAGACTACCAACATGGGCCTACCAAGTGATGACTACCGCGAAGGGATTACCAAGTGAGAATTACCGTGAGGGGACTACCAACATGGGCCTACCAAGTGATGACTACCGCGAAGGGATTACCAAGTGAGAATTACCGTGAGGGGACTACCAATCACTGTTTTCGGGGCTCCTCGAAGCTACAAGATATGCGGGCAAATATTATTTTTAATACTCGTCATTATCGAGTGTTTCCTGTCTACTGAGATAGAACTGTTACGATTTAGATTTTTGACCGCCATTTTATTTATATCTTTTCATTTTTGCAGATATTTCATGATAATCTGAGAGCGAAATGTCCAAGACGAATTTGTATGGAAAAATAAAACGTTGGACGTATGACATTGGGTGATAGAGAGCGTAAATAACGCCTCCTGTTCTTACGAGTTGCTCTTTCACACCCGGATCACCCCCAGTCCACCCAGCTGTGAGTGTGTCCACAACTTTTCACAAGGAAAATGCGGTATGGTGTAATATGCACCACACTGCCACCTTGTATAAAAAAAGAACTCCTCTAAACTGGGACGTTTCCGCAATACCCTAATGGGAGGTGTGCCATCACGAGAGCTGGTAAGATAGATACTCGTATGGTTCAAGACGAGTGGAAGCAGAAGTAACGAGGATATAACCCCCGTTCTTAGCGTAACAAGGAGGACAGGCAATACATAGAGTGATGGAAGAGGTCGTTAGCAGCTAGAGTGGAGAGTGATGTAGTCTGTGCCAGCTGAGGGTAATGGTGATGACCTGCCCGTGACACAAGAAGGGAAACCTGCCACACCTTATGAGGAGAAAGATAATGGTGGATGAGTGACTAAATGGGGGGGGGGGGCACAAACTGTTAAAACTTCATCCATTTAAAATCATGGTTTCTCCTAATAGGTCACAGCTTTAATGAGCTCAAGTCCAAACAGGTCACTAACAAGGCATCCCCTTCCGTTTTATTTTCACACTGCCACCATGTTTCTCATCGCCTCATCACCACTCCTATTGTCACCATCACTCCCATCAACACCACCACCCCTACCATCACCGTTTCCCCCATCATCGCCCCATCACTACAGCCATCAGCACCTACACCATCACCCCTACCATCACCGTTTCCCCCATCATCGCCCCATCACTACAGCCATCAGCACCTACACTACCACCCCTACCATCACCGTTTCCCCCATCATCGCCCCATCACTACAGCCATCAGCACCTACACTACCACCCCTACCATCAACGTTTCCCCCATCATCGCCCCATCACTACAGCCATCAGCACCTACACTACCACCCCTACCATCAACGTTTCCCCCATCATCGCCCCATCACTACAGTCATCAGCACCTACACCATCACCCTTGCCGTCACCCTCATTACTATCACATTCCAACACCGTGCACATCAACACAACCAATGATATTTTTCATCAACGTTTTAACCAGCGAGTGCGGTGGCCGAGTGGATAAGGAGCTAGCCACTTATCTTATGGGTCATTGGTTCGCAGTCAGGGCACCCCGAGTCCACCTACAGTATAGTGAAAGTGGTCTAGTGTACTGCCAACCATTCTGCCCTTTTGTGTACCATAAGTATGTTTACAGTGTGTAGGCCTAATGGGTCTACAACCATCATCACTACCTTCCATGCACACCCTCATTCTCACAATCACTCTCACCACCGATATCATCCATTCACCATCACCAGCTCCATCACCCTGGGGACTAAAAGCACCATTATCAACGCCACCATCACCCTGGGGACTACAAGCACCATTCCCAACGCCACCTTCACCCTGGGGACTACAAGCACCATTCTCAACGCCACCATCACCCAGAGGACTACAATCACCATTCCCAACGTTACCATCACCCTGTGGACTACACTCACCATTCCCAACGCCACCTTCACCCTGGGGACTACAATCACCATTCCCAACGCCACCTTCACCCTGGGGACTACAATCACCATTTCCAACGCCACCTTCACCCTGGGGACTACAAGCACCATTCCCAACGCCACCTTCACCCTAGGGACTACAATCACCATTCCCAACGCCACCTTCACCCTGGGGACAACAATCAACATTCTCAACGCTACCATCACCCTAGGGTCTACAAGCACCATTCTCAACGCCACCATCACCCTGGGGACTACAAGCACCATTCTCAACGCCACCATCACCCTGGGGACTACGATCACCATTCCCAACGCCACCTTCACCCTGGGGACTACAAGCACCATTCTCAACGCCACCATCACCCTAAGGACTAAAAGCACCATTCTCAACGTTACCATCACCCTGGGGACTACAAGCACCATTCTCAACGCCACCATCACCCTGGGGAAAACGATCACCATGCCCAACGTTACCATCACCCTGGGACAACGATCACCATTCTTAACGCCACCATCACCCTGGGGACTACAAGCACCACTCTCAACGCCACCATCACCCTGGGGACTACAAGCACAATTCTTAACGCCACCATCACCCTGGAGACTACAAGCACCATTCTCAACGCCACCTTCACCCTGGGGACTACAAGCACCATTCTCAACGCCACCATTACCCTGGGGACTACAAGCACAATTCTTAACGCCACCATCACCCTGGGGACTGCAAGCACCATTCTCAACGCCACCTTCACCCTGGGGACTACAAGCACCATTCTCAACGCCACCATTACCCTGGGGACTACAAGAACCATTCTCAACGCCACCTTCACCCTGGGGACTACAAACACCATTCTCAACGCCACCATTACCCTGGGGACTACAAGCACCATTCTCAACGCCACCTTCACCCTGGGGACTACAAGCACCATTCTCAACGCCACCATTACCCTGGGGACTACAAGCACCATTCTCAACGCCACCTTCACCCTGGGGACTACAAGCACCATTCTCAATGCCACCATTACCCTGGGGACTACAAGCACAATTCTTAACGCCACCATCACCCTGGGGGCTGCAAGCACCATTCTCAACGCCACCTTCACCCTGGGGACTACAAGCACCATTCTCAACGCCACCATTACCCTGGGGACTACAAGCACCATTCTCAACGCCACCTTCACCCTGGGGACTACAAACACCATTCTCAACGCCACCATTACCCTGGGGACTACAAGAACCATTCTCAACGCCACCTTCACCCTGGGGACTACAAGCACCATTCTCAACGCCACCATTACCCTGGGGACTACAAGCACCATTCTCAACGCCACCATTACCCTGGGGACTACAAGCACCATTCTCAACGCCACCTTCACCCTGGGGACTACAAACACCATTCTCAACGCCACCTTCACCCTGGGGACTACAAGCACCATTCTCAACGCCACCATTACCCTGGGGACTACAAGCACAATTCTTAACGCCACCATCACCCTGGGGGCTGCAAGCACCATTCCCAACGCCACCGTCACCCTAGGGACTACAATCACCATTCCCAACGCCACCTTCACCCTGGGGACAACAATCAACATTCTCAACGCCACCATCACCCTAGGGTCTACAAGCACCATTCTCAACGCCACCATCACCCTGGGGACAACAATCAACATTTTCAACGCTACCATTACCCTAGGGTCTACAAGCACCATTCTCAACGCCACCTTCACCCTGGGGACTACAAGCACCATTCTCAACGCCACCATTACCCTGGGGACTACAAGCACCATTCTCAACGCCACCTTCACCCTGGGGACTACAAGCACCATTCTCAACGCCACCATTACCCTGGGGACTACAAGCACCATTCTCAACGCCACCTTCACCCTGGGGACTACAAGCACCATTCTCAACGCCACCTTCACCATTCAAAACACCAACACGCACTCTATCATCTCCTCTGGCTGTCCTCTACAGGTTGCTAATGCACAACTGTCTCGGGTAAACAGGAGTTGGGAACAACCCGTTGACGTTCTGGGGCTAATTGACTCGTCACCTTTAGTGTGGGCGCGTAGCTTGAGGCCAGACATGACAGCCAATTTGCAAGTTACTGACAATACCTGAACAGTGGAATATACTGGGAAGTGGAGGGATGGGTGGTGGAGGGATGGGTAGTGAAGGGCTGGGTAGTGGGTTGGATGAAGTGGTCCTCATTCAAAAAATAAAAATTAAATTAAAATAACATTACAAAAAATGCAGGAGCAGAATTTATCTAGCTCTCACTCTCTCGGTAAAGGAGGGTGGGGGTGGGGGGAGGGGGTGGGGGGAGGGTGTGGGGAGGGGGGTGGGGGGGATGATGGGTGACTCAAACAATGTTATCGATTTTATATACTATTTACCCTACAAGGAAAACTGGATCATACTATCTGACTGGATCAAGGTGTTCGATTATTTTTCCCTTAGCAACACAGTATTCGTTTTATCTTTTATTTGAAATTAATCCACCTCCAAAAAATGTCCAGCTCATAAAAAAGTAAATTATATATCAGTTTATATTTGTAATTTTTCTCATATTACGGTAATGTGCCATAAAAAAATATATACTCGACTAATACAGGTATAACTAAAGTACAATTATGATAGCGTTAATATTACTAACAACATAATAATTATCACTCATTAGGATTGTTATCACTAAGTGTTTTTAATTGTTTGTTTTTTAAGCCTGTTATCTTCACTTGTCCTTGTTGTTATTGTTATTGATGTGTCTGTCTGTCAGCCCAAGGACTGCACTACCTCCCGACACTACACCATCACCACTGTTACTACCATTACACCTACTACCATCACCACTGTTACTACCGTTACACCTATACCACCAAGGATACTACCACTACACCTACCACCACAGCTACTACCACAACACCTACCACCACAGCTATTACCACTACACCTACCACCACAGCTACTACCACTACACCTACCACCACAGCTACTACCACTACACCTACCACCACAGCTATTACCACTACACCTACCACCACAGCTACTACCACTACACCTACCACCACAGCTACTACCACTACACCTACCACCACAGCTATTACCACTACACCTACTACCATCACCACTGTTACTAACATTACACCTATACCACCAAGGATACTACCACTACACCTACCACCAAGGATACTACCACTACACCTACCACCACAGCTACTGCTACTACGCCTACCACCACAGCTACTACCACTACACCTACCACCACAGCTACTACCACTATACCTTCTACCATCACCACGGCTATTAACACAACACCTACCACCACGGCTATTAACACAACACCTAACACCACAGCTACTACCACAACACCTACCACCACAGCTACTACCACTACACCTACTACCATCACCACTGTTACTAACATTACACCTATACCACCAAGGATACTACCACTACACCTACCACCACAGCTACTACCACTACACCTACCACCACAGCTACTACCACTACACCTACCACCACAGCTACTACCACTACACCTACCACCACAGCTACTACCACAACACCTACCACCACAGCTATTACCACTACACCTACTACCATCACCACTGTTACTACCACTACACCTACCACCACAGCTACTACCACTACACCTACCACCACAGCTACTACCACTACACCTACCACCACAGCTACTACCACTACACCTACCACCACAGCTACTACCATCACCACGGCTATTAACACAACACCTACCACCACAGCTACTACCACTACACCTACCACCACAGCTACTACCACTATACCTACTACCATCACCACGGCTATTAACACTACACCTACCACAACAGCTACTACCACTACACCTACCACCACAGCTACTACCACTATACCTTCTACCATCACCACGGCTATTAACACTACACCTACCACAACAGCTACTACTACTAATATTACTACTACAATTATTATTACTTTGCAGTCACTCGAAATCGAGTATGACGATCATTCAGCTATGATAAAATGATACTAGTTATTAAGGATGTCACCTTCGTTGGTGAGCTCTGAAGTGACTCGCGAAGCCGATGCGGGACCGGCAGGGTTGTCCACAGATGTGGCACGTGTTGAGGGTTATATCTACTTGCGGGAGGGGCGGCACTGGCGCTTGCCTGCCTAGGTATGCAGTTGAGCTAACTCAGAAGTATTGGCATCTCGTGTAGTGCTGCTCAAAGCGTTACGGGGAAGAATGATCGTCTCCTACTTGAGTGGGTCGATTTAGCACTTTATACTTATTCCGTTGCCCGCCAACCTTTCGTTTACCATTCGTTAGGGGACTGTAGAGTAGCTGCTTTGTCAGTCTATTGTCGTTCATGCGGGTAACATGGCCAGTGCAAAGTAGTTGTTTTTTGGATAATGGCAGTCTTGATGCTCCTACAGTTGGTGTCAACAAAAATGCTGGTATTTGTTGCCTTGTCTTCCTAGCGAATTCGGAGGAATGAACGTAGATTACGTTGGTGAAAGTTTTCAAGTGCCTTGAAGTGCGTTCTGTATGCGACCCATGTCTCGCTGCCATACAACAGGGCGGAGAGGACCACTGCTCGATATACGTGCACATTTGTAGATAATTTCAGCTCCCTGCAACTGAAGACACGGGTACGTTATCTGCCATGAGGCTTGAGATGCACATCTGATCCGATATTGAATCTCTTTATTGATGTCCGCGGTGGTAGACAGGTGGGGGCCAAGGTACTGGTAACATATAAAATTAGAGGGGGTAGTACCGTTAACTTGGATGGATGGTGGAGGTGTGGCTGAACCAGAGGTAGGCTGAAAAAGAATCCGAGTCTTACCTACGTTCATCTTATGTCTGAAGTCTCCATACGCATCTGCATAGGTGTTAAAAATATCCTGTAGGTTGTATTCAGTGTGAGTGACCAGGGTGATGTCATCTGCATATTGAAGTTGGGTGATGGATGCGGCCGACCCCATTGCTCCTGCCTAGAGTCATCTTATGTTGAAAAGTCCCTTCATCGGGTACTGGATGTCAACCAAGCGGGCTAATTGGCACGAGTATGAAAAGCAGCCAAGAAAATGGAAAAGAGAGTTGGTGCCAGTACACACCCTTGTTTAACCCCCGTTTGGATGGGGAAGAACTCAGACTGGGTGCCATTGTGCAGGACACTGCCGTTTATGCCATCGTGGAGTTGCTTGACAATGGCGATTAAATTTGGTGGGCAACCAAAACGACCGAGGATCCACCTGAAGGCTTCCTTGTTGACCGAGTCGAAGGCCTCAGTAAGGTCGATGAAGGCCATGTACAAGTCACGACGCTTTTCTCTGCACTTTTGCTGTATCCGTCGGGCAGCAAAGAGCATGTCAGTGGTGCCACGTGATGGTTTAAAGCCACATTGAGATTCTGGGTGGACGTTTTCCGCCTCAGTTAGATATCCGTTTAGGAGAACTCTGTTAATAATCTTGCCAGCTATGGACAGCAGTGAGATCCAGCGGTAGTTGCCACAGTCTGACCGGTCTCCTTTGTTCTTATAAATACTGTCGATGGAGGCGTCTTGAAGAGCTTGGGGGATTTCCTCCTCCTCCCAAATATTTTCCAGGAGAGAGTGGAGATGGCTAGTAAACAAAGGTCCTGCTGCTATATACATCTCGCCTTGGAATTCATCAGGGTCTGTGGCTTTGTTATTTTTCATCTGCTTTATGGCAGTAGCTACCTCATCACGGGATGGAGGATGGACGAGGTGGGTCAGCTTTGGGTGTTAAGGGACCTGCTGGATGGTCAGGACAACCAGATTGGTGTTTCGACTGAGCAGAGAATGGTTGTACTATTTTCAGAGCTGATGGATGCCTTCTTCGTCTTTAATTAGGGAATCTCCGTCGGAGGAGCGGAGGAGGGCCGCTTTAATTGAAATGAAGAATTAGCCAATCTTGTGTTTCTGCATTTTTTTAGTTTCACACTTTTTTCCACAATAACACTTCCACCACAATCATTACAAATAACACCACCACCACCACAATCACTACAATTAACACCACTACCACTATCATTAGTACTACCACTACTAGCACCACTATCATTACCACTATTACCATCACCACCAAAACAACGCTCTAGCTACCACCCAATCACCGGTTATTACTGTTACCATACTGTTACCATTACTACTACTATTTCTATTACCCTAACTATAATTATCACAAACTACTACTACTACTACTACTATTTTTCTAAATATGGCCTCCAACATCCTCATCGAGCGGTACTTTCTCCACCATTTTATTATCTAAC
Source organism: Homarus gammarus (assembly GCA_958450375.1). NCBI lineage: Eukaryota > Metazoa > Arthropoda > Malacostraca > Decapoda > Nephropidae > Homarus > Homarus gammarus. The sequence continues at coordinate 1,250,225 of CAUDMG010002966.1, read as the reverse complement.
TATCCCCCAAGCATCTTCCCTACCTGAGTTAGTTATACCGCAGATCTACTACCACTACTCCAAACCCTCCCCTCCTTCCATCCAAACCCTTCCCTCCACAACCTCCCCTCCACACCTCCCTATCATCCCTCCTCGCGATCGTCTTCATTCTCCTTATATAAAAAATGCCCCTTATCTCCCTAATACCTAACACCTGCGTTTGTTCCCTTCATACCATTAATCTTACTGCCTTATATTGAATCCCTTATATTGATTACACCTTAAATAGCATTACTTTTACCGCAGCCATTACCACGAATCACCTCATACTGCAGCCCTTACCACTACTTCCCTTATACTGCAGCCCTTATCCCTTGTCCCTCACACCTGCATCTGTTACCCTTATATACTGTACTGCACCCCTTCACCCCCAATTAATTACCTGAGTGTAATTCGCACCTGTCTTGGGTTAAAAAAAATATGGGTTGGTATTTTAGTATAGGTTTGTCCTCCCTCTATTTTCCTTCATATCTTCCCTCCGTCTATCTTACACCCTGCCTTACTCTCCCCCTTTCTCCTTCGCACCCTCTCTCTTCCTTTCTCCTTTTCTTCCTCATGTTCCTCCCTCTTTCCCTCCCCTCCCTCTCTCTTCCTCCTATCTTTCTCTCTCCTTCTCTCCATCTTTCTTCCTTCCTCCTATCTCCCTCTCTCAACCTTCCTCCTCCCCTCACACATCCCACAGTGTCTCTTTATTATTATCATTATTATTATTATTATTTAGCACTATTATTATTTATTATCATAGGGTCTTAAGGGCCTGGTTTATGTACACAGTAATTAAACAACAAAGTGTTACATAACCTACAGATCACAATACTGGTACATGAACACAGTTACTACACTGTTCTAGGCACTATAACTTATACATACATGTGCTTATTAGTGTTATTAATTATGGTTTATAGAACATTAACACTTTATACCTAATTATCGGTATGTTATCATCGTTATTTTCATCATCATCATCAATCATCACCAACATTATTTTTAGTATTCAGCATAACAATTATCATTACCTCTAATATTATTAACAATATCTACACACTCCCTTACCCATAATACACTCTGGTCACCCATATAGATGTAAGAATATAAACAAATATGTTTCCCTTATTAAAATATATCTAATCCTAAAATAAATTTAATATTCAATTACAGCCACAGTCTTACTAAGTCAACTGGAAACTTTTTTTAAACTTTGTATAAAAAAGGAGCCATCGTGTAAATAAATCTTCACACTGCTTTTAATTGCTTAACAAATCATGCACGGGAACACTGGTAAGGGAAGCATCTGGAGTTACTCGCACGCTAATATAATTTCTGTCCTTCATTAAAAAAAAGTATAACCCTCTACATGTATATATAATTTATAGCGTAAAATCAATCCCCTCTTTCCAAATTTATGCTTGTATTAAATTTCTGAAAATAAATTATTTAATCAAGAATATTTTCTTTACGTTAGTGAGCTACGAGGCTAAATATAATTAAACATTTTGGAATAAGTGTATAAAAGATTGAGGAAGATGTTTCGTTTATATTTTAACGAACATAAGACAATAAACCGTAGACTTTTATACATTAAACTCCTGCAACCTGCCTACAACCACGACTACAACTAAAAATAATAATAACAATAATAATAATAATAACAATAATATATCAAATGTTCAGTGCTGCAGCAGCGATATTAGGTATTTTTCATATGAGGTGAAAAAGTGAAAGTGGGTCCCATTGACATGACTGCCCGTTTGGAACAGTGTGGATACAGCACACTGTATACTAAGCCTTCAGCACACAAGGAGGCAGCATGACCGGTACTGCACCCGACAGCATGCACTCCCACAAGTTGTAAACTTAGGTACCCATTTATACCTGGGTGAACTAGTAGCGGCCTGGAATCAAACCAATGACCACCTGAAACAGGAAGTGAGCGCTGTATCCATTAGTCCGCCGCGCTCTTACTTTATGTGAGGTAATAAGCTAAATAATAGTTAACAGAAGTTCAGTCTACATCAGGACGAGATATATAAAACATGTTCATATAAGAAGATATCAGACAACTGAGGCAACATCATCTTCCTATATTCAAAGACAATACGCTCGTGGAAAAACTTGAAACGGAGGTCTTGCTAATCATAAAGTAAAGCGAGGTATCGCGTGTATGGGCTCTATAAGAGACGATTATGCACAGGGTTTCAATTCACACAGTGAGAGATACCGGAGTGAAAGAAGAGCATGTCTGTGGTGCGTCATCGTGTATAAGAGTTTCACCTGACAACTTCTGAAAGCCATTGACAAATCATGCACGCCAAAGTCCCCGTCGTCCACTTGTTGCATGTCACAAAAACAGCCAGATATATTGAGGAGAACTTTTGCATGCCGCGAGGAACTGCGTGTACAAAAATCCATCTGGCCACTGGAGACTAAAGTAGAAAAATCGAATAAACACATCTTATGCAACCTTGGTGTTAAACATTGCTGGGTGGTCAAGTGGTGCACGAGGGCAAGATGGATAGGTTTCACCATAATAAATGTCAAATGATTTGGCAGTCAAAATTATGCTTCTAGTAAGTTTAGTAAAAATACATAAAATAAATAAATAAATATAAATAAATAAATAAATAAATAAATAAATAAAGGGAACATCTCCCGCATGGCTACACAAACACCGTGTCGAAAACTTCAAAACGTCAGAATGTATTATTAGGTGTACAAATTTATTTTTGTTCCCATCATCGTCGTAAGTGAATCACACAAGTAAGAATCTACTTAGTGTTTTCTTATTTCCTTGTGGTTATCAGCATATACTTCGAACACGCGCACCTACAGTGATTTACTTGTATATATATATATATATATATATATATATATATATATATATATATATATATATATATATATATATATATATATATATATATATATAAACAAGACGTATTGGCTTAAAGTAATGACCGCATGTTCGTCGTGGCCCTCGACATCTCCAAAGCATTTGACAAGGTATGGCACAAGTCTTTGCTTTTTAAACTTCCCTCTTATGGTTTCTCTCCCCCACTTTGTTTTTTAATCTCTGGCTTCCTTGAGAACCGATCCATGGCAGTTGTCTAGGGATCAATCTCTCGCTTTTTCTCTATCAGTAATGGTGTCCCACAGAGTTCTGTTCTTCCACCTACTCTCTTCGTTCTTTTAATCAATGATTTAATTCACACTACAATTAATTCTATCCATTCTTACGCTGATGATTCTAATCTTCACTTTTCTTCACATTTTCCCTTCCTCCTAATTTTCAAACTAGATCTGTTTCTAGAGCTGATATCATTACTTCTATCAATGCGGATCTGTGCAACATCTCTGAATGGGGAGGTACAAACTTGGTTAAATTAAATAGTGATAAAACTCGGTATTAACCAATTACACTTTCTAAATTAGATGATCTCCCACCAATTACATTGCAGGACGCTATCATTCTGCCAATTTCTGAAATAGATATGCTAGGCTTCACCATTTCCTCCAAAATGTCCTGGAAATCACACATCCTTAACATAGCTAAAGCTGCCCCCCAAAAGTTGGGAATGCTGTACAGATGCCGTAGCTACTTCACACCTGAGCAGTTGCTTCAAGTATATAAGGGATTCATTCGTCCTAACTTGGAGTACTGCTCTCATATCTGGGGTGGCTCTTCTTCTGACCAACTGTTATATAGGGTGGAATCAAAGGCATTTCGTCTTATTAACTCTCCTCCTTTAGTTGACAATCTTTCTTCCCTTTCTCTTCGCCGCAATGTTGCTTCACTCTCTCTTTTACAGGTACTTTAACGGGCAATGTTCGGTGGATTTGGCATCCTGTGTACCGCCGGCGAGGCCGTGGGCTCGTAACACTCGTCTTGCCTGCCGTGCCCACCGTTTCTTTGTGGATGTTGGTCACACTAGAATAACCCGTTATAGTACATCCTTCCTTCCTCACACAGCCAAACTGTGGAATGCTCTGTCTGCCTTCTTCTGTGTTTCCATACTTATACAATCTGTCTCACACTTTAAAAGGCTGGTTTTCCGGCATTTTCGTGGTGTAGATTAACACAGTATAACCTTTTTCTTCGCTATTTTTAATTTCTTTCTGTTCTTATTTTTTCGCCCCCCAGGTCCCGTTGTGGGTCGTTCGACTTGTGCCCGGGTGGGCTAATTCTGTGCCAAGAGTGTTTCTCCCGTGTTGGGGCCAAAGTTCTACACCTGTCTTTCCGAGGGTCAATACCTGGCCTGGCTAGTCCTCCACACCTACCCTCACCCTAATGCCACTCCCACTGATTATAGCCTGTCGACCCCCTCTCACTCCATTTATCCTCCTTTCTCATTCCTCCCCTTCCCCTCTCTCTCTTCCCTCTAGTACAAGTCACGACCACCTGCTCTAAATATCTCCAATGGAGTGTAAGTAAAGGAACTTGAGGGTAAAGAATTTATGGGCACTGTCCCGCCGTTTAGTCGAGTTCACTAAAACACGTATGTAGATGTTTTATTGAACAATATATCAACTATACACTACTACAAAGTACAACAAGTGTTTTACATTACACTGACTAAGAGACCAAGCGTGGTGATTCTTAAACACACCTTGACCAATCTAATGTATCATATTGTTCATTAGACACCAAAGAAAAATTCTATTACAGGTGTGGATGTTTGCTGTTGGCTGCTTTATTACCGAGCTCCTCTGGCCCCAGTCATCATCAGCCTTCGTCATCAACACTATCGCGTCGGGTGGCAAAACAAGAGTTGTTAGTCAATATATCTTGACTTTACCAACACATTATGTAAACTCCTGTCGATGGAAAACGTTACGACTTTATTAATAATATTGCTCAGAATAGATTTCTAAACTTTGTGGGTGCAGCATATTTCCTGACATTATATCTTCATATTTGCTAGAAAAGTTTCGTACCATCATCTCTTATTAAACTTTATTTTGCACCTCCATAACGTTCTTATTAATAATAATTGAAAGTCTGGGCGTAAGACATTCGAAACACCTTCCCTGGTGGCTGGCAGGGATGATATGATCCAGGAGGCTGGCGCAGAACGAGGGAGGCAATTCGACCTAAACAATACTCGAATATTAGTACACGTCATTATTTCCTAAATATAAACTAAACACAGCCCTCATATGTGTGCTTTCATAAAAAAAAATAATTCTCTGATTCATAATTAAAAAAAAAAAAAAAACGAGCGACAGATTCAAAACACCTGCACTGACCGCGGGAGGAACATCAACACAAGAACAACACCAAGGAACAAATACTCTTGACGACTTAATTCAATACAACTTTATATACAGTACGGTTATCATTCAATTGATACGGAATAAATATAAATACAATTACCAAGTAGTACGCATGAGACTGTATATATACATTAGGCGCTGATGTTATTATAAAAAACTTGCTGAACGTAATTCATATTCACAATATTTCTGGAACACTTTCTGGATAATTTTCATCTGATCAATAATTATGTGATGAATTCTTATACTTGTTTGTTCTGCTTGACGATAGATAAGTTTTGTTTTGAGTGTGTTATGTTTAAGTACTTAGCTAAGTATATATATATATATATATATATATATATATATATATATATATATATATATATATATATATATATATATATATATTTCATGTAAATCCACATTGAAAACGTGGATAAGATAAATCTTGATAAAATCACACGGGAAAATGGAAACAACGGAGCCACTTTGCTTTCGTCTTTATTCAAGACATCTATGAAGATGTCTTGAATAAAGACGAAAGCTAAGGTACTCCGTTGTTTCCATTTTCCCGTGTGATTTTATCAATATATATATATATATATATATATATATATATATATATATATATATATATATATATATATATATAGTCATCGTCAGAAACTTATTTTAAAGTATTGTTTATACTTGGCCCAGCATTGTCTGAGGAAAAAACCAAAAACAACATTCGTCTTGTCATGACATACAACTCTACCATATTTCTTCAAAATATTTCAAACCGCAGCACAGTCACAGAGAAGACAGCAATAAAAACAGAACCTAACAGACTGAGTGACAGACAGATAGACGGACGGACAAAGCCACGCCACAATACTTCGTCTGGAAGGGGAAAAAAACACATGGTCGCCCCGACCTCGAATACATGAATACACTAGAGCACCTTGGACTCACACTACCCACCCGTAGACAAATGAAGCCTTTTGGTCTCCTCAGCATACACCACCAACCACAATCTTGTCGGCCACAACCACACAACGTTACCAGTGGCGGCCACACTGAGCTAAAGGCAGGCAGGTCGTGGAGAACCTTGTAACCCATCCATTACACTGAGCAATTTCGCCTCCGTTCTGACAATATATTTTGGAAACTTTCGGCCCAACTACAATAAAGTCACTTTAAAATATTGTCTGAGAGTCTCCCAAGACCTGCGTGTAAACATGTCCACAACGACGAATCGTATTTTGTGTGTGTCCGTCTGTGTCTCTTGTCTCTGGTTGTCGCCAAATTTGTCAGGATTTCACTGGTATTTTGACTTGCAGAAAGTGACACATGGGTGGTTAGGTTATTGAATACATTTGAGTGGTGACGATGGCGGCGGTGGGTGGGTGGGTAAGTAATAATAATAATAATAATAATAATAATAATAATAATAATGTTTATTTACAAAAAATTTCATACAGGGTTACAATTGGATAAGCATGTATTGTATAAACTACGCAGGTATACAGTTCATTATACAGTAAATATTCACGATGTAAGTATACGGTGCTCCTAGACTTTAGGAGTATACAGTTTCCAATGTGGCTAGACAGTGCAGGTACACAACACTAGTAAATAATAAGGCAATTTGACCGAGGATAGCCGACAAAACTATCATATTTAGGAGTGTCGTTTTCTTAAGGTTACGGTTGGTCTTTAATCAGTAACAACATGTCTACTGGAGTAATTGTGAAAGATTTTTGTTTTTAATTCAACAAGCATTATATTGCGCTTGGGTCCACACACCACAGGAGTCTCCCAAAACAGGACATCGGGCACCTTCTAAATTGTATACACGCTAAATCAACTGGTCTCATGTTAGGTGACTAATGTAGGTGTGTTATCAAGCGTGTGGTAGTGGGAGAGGGAAGGAGGGAGGTGAGGAGTTATGGTGGGGAGTTATGGTGGGAAGTGGGGAGTTATGGTGGGAGGTGGGGAGTTATGGTGGGAGGTGGGGAGTTATGGAAGGAGATGAGGAGTTATGGAGGGAGGTGGGGAGTTATGGAAGGAGGTGGGGAATTATGGAGGGAGGTGGGGAGTTATGGAAGGAGGTGGGGAATTATGGAAGGAGGTGGGGAGTTATGGAGGGAGGTGAGGGAGTTATGGAAGGAGGTGGGGAGTTATGGATGAAGGTTGGGAGTTATGGAGGGAGGTGGGGAGTTATGGAAGGAGATGAGGAGTTATGGAGGGAGGTGGGGAGTTATGGAAGGAGGTGGGGAGTTATGGAGGGAGGTGAGGGAGTTATGGAGGGAGGTGGGGAGTTATGGTGGGAGGTGGGGAATTATGGAGGGAGGTGAGGGAGTTATGGAGGGAGGTGAGGAGTTATGGAGGGAGGTGGGGAGTTATGGAGGGAGGTGGGGAGCTATGGAGGGAGGTGGGGAGTTATGGAGGGAGGTGGGGAGTTATGGAAGGAGGTGGGGAGTTATGGAGGGAGTTGGGGAGTTATGGAGGGAGGTGGGGAGTTATGGAGGGAGGTGGGGAGTTATGGAGGGAGGTGAGGGATTTATGGAAGGAGGTGGGGAATTATGGAAGGAGGTGGGGAGTTATGGAAGGAGGTGGGGAGTTATGGAAGGAGTTGGGGAGTTATGGAAGGAGTTGGGGAGTTATGGAGGGAGGTGAGGGAGTTATGGAGGGAGGTGAGGGAGTTATGGAGGGAGGTGAGGGAGTTATGGAGGGAGGTGAGGGAGTTATGGAAGGAGGTGGGGAGTTATGGAGGGAGGTGGGGAGTTATGGGGGAGGTGGGGAGTAATGGGGGGAGGTGGGGAGTAATGGGGGGAGGTGGGGAGTAATGGGGGGAGGTGGAGAATTCTGGAGGGAGGTGGAGAATTCTGGAGGGAGGTGGGGAGTTACGGAGGGAGGTGGGGAGTTCTGGAGGGAGGTGGGGAGTTCTGGAGGGAGGTGGGGAGTTCTGGAGGGAAGTGGGGAGTTCTGGAGGGAGGTGGGGAGTTCTGGAGGGAGGTGGGAGTCCTGGAGGGAGGTGGGGAGTTCTGGAGGGAGGTGGGGAGTTCTGGAGGGAGGTGGGGAGTTCTGGAGGGAGGTGGGGAGTCCTGGAGGGAGGTGGGGAGTCCTGGAGGGAGGTGGGGAGTTCTGGAGGGAGGTGCGGAGTCCTGGAGGGAGGTGGGGAGTCCTGGAGGGAGGTGGGGAGTTCTGGAGGGAGGTGGGGAGTTCTGGAGGGAGGTGGGGAGTTCTGGAGGGAGGTGGGGAGTCCTGGAGGGAGGTGGGGAGTTCTGGAGGGAGGTGGGGAGTTCTGGAGGGAGGTGGGGAGTTCTGGAGGGAGGTGGGGAGTTCTGGAGGGAGGTGGGGAGTTCTGGAGGGAGGTGGGGAGTTCTGGAGGGAGGTGGGGAGTTCTGGAGGGAGGTGGGGAGTTCTGGAGGGAGGTGGGGAGTTATGGAGGGAGGTGGGGAGTTATGGAGGGGGAGTTATGGAGGGAGGTGGGGAGTTATGGAGGGAGGTGGAGTTATGGAGGGAGGGGGAGTTATGGGGAGGGGGAGTTATGGGGAAGGGGAGTTATGGGGGAAGAGGAGTTATGGGGGCAAGGGGAGTTATGGGGGCAAGGGGAGTTATGGGGGCAAGGGGAGTTATGGGGGCAAGGGGAGTTAAGGGAGGAAGGGGAGTTAAGGGAGGAAGAGGAGTTATGGGAGGAAGGGGAGTTATGGGGGGAAGGGGAGTTTATGGGGAGAAGGGGAGTTATGGGTGGAGGGGGAGTTATAGAGGGAGAGGGGGAGTTATGAGGGGAGGGGGAGTTATGGAGGGAGGGGGAGTTATGGAGGGAGGGGGCAAATATGGAGGGAGGGGGAGTTATGGGAAGGGAGGGAGGGAGGGGGAAGGGCTGATATTTTTAATCGGTGCCGGAGTTGTTAGTCAGGTTATGTGTCTTAAGTGTCCGTGAGAATATAAGGTTAAACCCTACGGACATCTCGCCAAAACGGACACATCGAGAATACGGAAACACCTTGATATAACGAACGCCTTTATAAGCCGGACATCTCTCTAAGAAAGTCACTCGATCGCTCGTACGTCATAAAGCTGCTCTCTTTTGTGGTTGATCAAGAAGATGCAAGAAACTTTTGAACTATTCTCATCAAACATTCATACCAACTTCTTCAACTTTGAGTAAATTATTCTGGTGAATAAGTGAATATTAATTTATGGTGTGTTTGGTGGGACGTCAGAGTGGCTGTAGGTTGTATATATTACAGGGATTCCTCGGGTTACGTAACACTGAACGTACGCAAACTCGATATTACGTACAAGTCACATTGAAAATATTTTTAGAATACCCGAGATGCTTAGATTTTCTATGTTGGGTTACAGATGGACAAATTCAGGTACTACTTGTGGTCGCATAGCATCGCGACCCTTCAAAGCTGTCATCCCTTGAAAATGGCAAGTTAACACTAAGAATTAAGTTATTGTAAATGTTCAATTATTCATTTATTATCAATTAATACAGTTTATTTTATTTAAATTCAACACAGAAAATAATAGAATACGCTTCACTGCAGTTATTTACGTCTTAGAGATCGCTTACCTTACGCTAGGTATTGTGTATACGGTATTACATTCATAAGGTAGGTAATCCACTAAGGTTACTGGGTAAAATCTTATTTGGGTAAAATTCGAGGTACTTTATGGTTCCAGGAACGTAATATACTGTAGGTCGAGAAGTGTCTGTATATGAGAGAGAGAGAGAGAGAGAGAGAGAGAGAGAGAGAGAGAGAGAGAGAGAGAGAGAGAGTCCCCCGATGTTCACATGCCTTACAAACATATCCCGTTGTCTTGCCCCAGATTACAGCAGGAGAAGCCACCCCATAATGAACCAGCTGAATGGTAGTGGTCTCGGCGGGCCAGCTGACTGCCCTCGCTCGCCCGTATCTTTCCGCAATCGGCAGTATCTGTTATCTACTGCATGGCGACTCCAGGCACCCTCCGCTTATATACACGCCTGCCACCCTCACCAAGTGCCTCTCGCTCACTAGACTGGTTTCTACCGAGGCAATAGAGAACAATTTCTATGGATTCATCCCATTTTTTCTCCCTAAACTTCTTCGGCAACACATAAGAAATACTGATCGCCCTCAGGCAATCTGGGACCTTTCATATAAGAATCGTATAGCCCTCAACAGCTAACACTCAAGAATCGTATAGCCCTCAACAGCAAACACATAAGAATCGTATAGCCCTCAACAGCAAACACATAAGAATCGTATATCCCTCAACAGCTAACACATAAGAATCGTATATCCCTCAACAGCTAACACATAAGAATCGTATAGCCCTCAACAGCTAACATATAAGAAACAAAGTCTTCACACTCTCAGACTGTTTCTTATATAACTCGAGAAACAATTTATTTTTTTCGTCGTTCACTCCCGCCCTCTTGCCCCTGTTTCCCCCAAAGAAAAGAAGGCGATTTCCTCCACAATTCAATAATCTTCCTACAGGGTAACAGGGTATAAGTTATGGTACTTCTTATAGGTGGTTCTGCTCTGGGTGTGTTGGCTGACCTAGTGTATAACTATTGTATGTATTAAAAAAAAAAAAAAAAAAAAAAAAAAAAAAAAAAAAAAATCCTGATTAGATATGGTAAGAGCCAGTCTGGGTTTTGTGTTATCCTTCTCCTCCTCTTTATCTAATCGTCTTTATTCATTGGTCCTTTATCATCTTCGTTTGCTTGATGGATGTTCCTTTCTGTCCCGTGTTTAAGTTCACGATTTACTTTTTGTTTCCTGACCAAATTTGTACTTCTACGAATCTACCGTCTTGTAACATGAGTTTTGAAATGAAACTAATTATCTCGTTTTAATGTTACCTCTGAAGCAATGCAACGTGGTCAGTTATGGTCCAGTTTTCTTAGTGCCAGAGTCACTTAATATTCGGAAGGAAAAGAAACCACAGTGTAGACTAGACCATTAATATGTGTCTCCTTAAGAATTTGCCATCTTAATTCATCACTGTTTTGCTACACTTCTTTCGCACTACCTTACATTGTGTCTCCTGGATAACAACTGTATATCATCAACCCATTAACCCCAGTGTTGTTTTAGTTAATTTATACAGTCCCTGAAATACTCTCAGGGGGCTCGATCGATCATGGCTAAAGTCCGAGTTAAAAAGTCATGAATCTCAGAGACATGGTCGCGTAGATCGGCGTTCCTCGTGCCCCTTAACGTATGTCTAACGTGGTGTGGTCTGAAACACGTAGTCAATATATATATATATATATATATATATATATATATATATATATATATATATATACACACAAAATATAAGCGATAAATATTTATTTTTACGCGATATGAAATATTTTGTGGATATTGTATTTATAACGAGTTACTTCAAATATTAAAATTAATATTTCAACAGACGATGGTGGCCATTAAGAAGGTTATTTATCTACCCTACCTGAGACGTGGTTAGGCTGTTCCATGGGCCAGAATTGTTTTAGAAATTAATGTCGTTGAGTGTACGGACAGAATTAATATGTGTATATAAACTGAACTACTTCAAACACAAATTTATTGATATCGCATGCAAAATGTTAACTGCATTTTAAAGTAATTTGTTTTCTTGTACATAACTATTTACCATGTCAATAACAGAAATTTCACCATAAAACAATGATGGCTTCGTTTAAACACTATATATTATTTTTCGGGCACAATATAAACGCCAATTATAAAAGAGTATGAAATTAGTCTGCCATAAAATACATTCTAAACAGATTAAATAATGTGTAGGTCAGTAATAACTAGAATGGTTCACTATTTTACCTCTCCACATAACACGCCTTCACACTAAACCTATCCCTACAGCCCACGACACCCAACCCGTTCCTCTCAGCCCACGACACCCAATCTGCCACTCAGACTCTACGACATCCAACCTGTCGAGCTGATGGAAGGGGGGGGGGGGGGGGGGAGGAGGCATCAGCTTGATACCCAACCATTCCACTGATACACTTCTGAATCCTTATTTACCGAATCTTAACTCAAATCAGTAGCAATGTTTTCAGAACCTTCGCCTTTCGCCCTTTCTATCACACGTCATACACGGCCGATCACCCTAACAGTCACTCAACTACAAGAACACAAGATGGCATCCTCCATCACTCAAACCTTTTTTTTGGCTAAGAGTTTTTCCTTTCGTTGTAATACTTTGCTGCTTATTTATCTCTACTGACTACAAGCCGATTTGTATCCAGGATAATATATGTTTCACCACCTTAAATAAAAGCAGAAGATACTCATTACTGAGGATATCTTATACGTTTATTTCTTGCATTGCTATATTCAATACACCACCTCCGCCGTCACGTAGTCGTCCTCCTCAAACAACAGCCCTACTTCACAACCTCCAGTTCCTGATCGTGTAATAAAACTCCACATGCAACTGTTACTCGTGAACATATTCCTCTTAGAGAATCTTCATACTGCACACAATATTAAAGTTTCACATTCTACTTGGGCCTTAACCCGACTCAAGATAACAAAACTGCATATTTCAAATAGACTAGTATCTTAACACGCACTTCATTTCACTTCACAATTCACCACACGCTCTCACCTTACATGCACCCTATAGTTCTACTGCCCGGCTGACAAAAAACATCTTTATCTCTCTATTCCCCCCCCCCCCCCCATAAAAATAAAAAAATATTGCTTTGTTCTAACCAGCCATGACAAGCGCACATTTCCGAGTGAGTTTACAGGCGCACATTATCATTCCAGCCTCCCCCTCCCCCTCTTTTACTGCTCTTCTCAACCCTCACTAATAACGCTCGTCTAAAAATGTCTCCACCGCGTCTCTGTATTCTCTCTTGCAACCGAAAAGTTACTAAAACTGTTATGTAAATTATGTATTCTTTTTCCTTTTATTTTTCTGTATTGTCTTGAATATTTCTCCCAACATTTCTTTTCTCTCACTAGTATTTGTCTTGTTCTTAAATCTTTATGCTGTCGACCCCTGCATGTAACCCTATTAAAGTGTAAGAGTGAGCGAGTGAGTGAGTGAGTGAGTGAGTGAGTGAGTGAGTGCGTGTGTGTGTAGTAATAATAATAATAATAATAATAATAATAATAATAATAATAATAATAAAATTAATAAAAGGTTTATTAATAGAGTTGCAGCCGGCGGCTGACAATATACAAACTTCCATGTGATTTAGACAGAATAATATACATTCAATACATTTACAGGGCTGTACAGTACATAAATCAGGAGCTGTTTATGATTTTAACAATAGATGGGATGGTGCTGTTCTTATATCTATCCGGGGGACTGCCGGTGGCAGTAGGTGGCGATGATAAGGATGGTGCAGTAGTCCACTGCCAAATCCTGCTAGTGCGTGGTGGTGGAGGTCACTGAGGGATGGCATTTCCAGGGTGGAGAGAGCGTTGTTGTAGCACGAGTAATCTGCGCCAAGCATGATTCTGCAGGCCCTCTTCTGTACCTTCTCTAGCTGACGTTGTTGGGTAGAGTTGAGAGAAGACGACCAGGCTGGTGACGCAGACGTTAATTTGGGAACAATAAATGCATTGTAGATAGTCCTCAGCTCTGGTGTGGGTGCCCCAAGTGACCTGAGTCGTCGTAGCATGTAGAGTCGGTACGAGGCTGCCTTGATTGTGTTGTTTACAAGGGCCTTCCAGTCCAGTTTGTGGTCTATAGTTACACCCAGGAGTTTGGCAGACTGCACTAACTGGAGAGGATGGGCACCCACTGTAACTGCTGGAGCTTGCACTGGAGTGGTGGCGGTATTGAAGTGCATGACTACGGTTTTGGTGTGATTGATGGTGACCTTGTTCTCCGTAGTCCATGCCTGTAGCCTGTCCAGGGTGCCTTGTAGCGATGAGTAGTGCGATGAGTAGTCCGGTGAGGTGTTGTCCACTGTAACCCCCACAGTGCAGTCATCCATGTACTTCCACCTGTGAGGAGTGTCTGATAGAGCGTCGTTGATCAGGATTAGGAAGCACAGTGTGTGTGTGTGTGTGTGTGTGTAATCTACACTCAGCGAGAATCAGGTAATGTCAAAGCAAAAATCAACAATCAACGCGTGATTATTATTTGAATAGTTGTCGTTAACTAATAAGTGTATTGTCAAGTAACCGACCCTCAGTATAACACACCCTACAGTAACCAACCTTCAGTATAACACACCCTACAGTAACCAACCTTCAGTATAACACACCCTCAAGTAACCAGCTCTCAGTATAACACACCCTCAAGTAACCAGCTCTCAGTATAACACACCCTACAGTAACCAACCTTCAGTATAACACACCCTACAGTAACCAACCTTCAGTATAACACACCCTACAGTAACCAACCTTCAGTATAACACACCCTACAGTAACCAACCTTCAGTATAACACACCCTACAGTAACCAACCTTCAGTATAACACACCCTACAGTAACCAACCTTCAGTATAACACACCCTACAGTAACCGACCTTCAGTATAACACACCCTCAAGTAACCAGCTCTCAGTATAACACGCCCTCAAGTAACCAACCCTCAGTATAACACGACCTCAAGTAACCAACCCCCAGTATAACACACCCTCAAGTGACCAACCCTCAGTATAACACGACCTCAAGTAACCAACCCCCAGTATTACACACCCTCAAGTAACCAACCCTCAGTATAACACACCCTCAAGTAACTAACCCTCAGTATAACACACCCTCAAGTAACCAACCCTCAGTATAACACGGTCAGATTCAACCTGCTAAGTCGTCTCACCATACACCATACTCTTACCCACACGGCACACAGTCATGAGAGCCGCCATACACCATACTCTTACCCACACGGCACACAGTCATGAGAGCCGCCATACACCATACTCTTACCCACATGGAACACGAGGCTTAAACTTCTTTGACCTTTAATAAAAAAAAAAAGAGATATATACAGCATAATTTATTTTCACATATAAAACGATCATTAAGTTTCTACTCTCGTGAAAATAAAGTCTCGTTACTTATACTTCGAGATTATAAAGACAAATACAACCAAATACTCAAATGACTACTACAAATGGAAGGTTTTTACACTAATTATGTAATAGGATAATTGCTAGGTATTATGTGATTATCCTTCATCAAAATTCAGTTTAACAGAACGTTTATGATTTCACTCATTCCTAAGAAAATGTTTTATACCGCTTGACTGTCAGTTATTTACTAACTTCTGATTGATGTGTTCTCAATACTAGTGATTTATGCCCTGGTGTGATCTGTCTTCTCATACCTGGTGACCTGAGTGATATTATTGTGTATAAAAGAGGTTAGAAGTTTTACCTGTTACTTTGATGAACTCTATTGTATAATATGGACACAAAGTAGTACCTTAAGCTGTGTATTCTTATATTACGCCTATTACTTATGTATAGTAAAGTATTACAGAACATGCATTAATTCTATGTAATATTTCCATTTATTATGCACCATGTTATGTATATGAATTATCATATTTGCATTTTATGTATTCAGCTTGTGAATGCTGGCATCTGTACACGCCAGCGCGCAGTGATACATAGAGTGGAGACCACCAGTCCTTCAAGTGTGGAAGTGCTCCGTCTTATTAGTTCCTCTGTATATCTCCCGTACGAGAATAAGAACCTATTTTTAAGATAACAAGTGTTTGTGTATACCCTCTGTAGTGTAGAACATTTTGGGGGTATCAAAGACAAACATAGATCTATAATACAACATTGTTTACCTGCGAGACCTTATCAACTATTATTACTGTTAATGCAGTTACTTTGCCTCGTGTGGTCAGATGTTAATAGTATGTACTACAGTGTGCCAGAATCTTACAGTATATCCCTTGGATGGTTTTGTGTCTGGGCGATTTTGGATCACATACTGTATGAGTCAGTTTATATGCATCATCAAGTCTGAGCCAAATAAATTTGTCTGTTTGTCTGTCTGTCTGTCTGTCTGTCTAAAACCATGATAGAGCATCCTCAGTCACTCTGGTGCGGCGAGAATTATACACCGTGTGGTTGTGCGTCAATCGTGGTTGACATACAGTTTATCACACGTTACAACTTTCAGTATTTTTTCTGAAGGAATCTTGCCTAATTCAGGACTTCCCCTTAGGTTTGCGAGTCCAGGCACACCCAGGTGTGAAATTACCTCATACCACAGTTGAAGAAATGAAGGCGAGCGAGTGCAGTGGCAGCCACACTTCAACTTTTACGTCCTATGGGATTTAAAAAAAAAAAAGAAAGAATTTCTTATTATATTAACGACACCTACACCTGCCGTTTTCATATTTAACTTGGGTATATTTACACAATTTCACTTACGATGTATGTATGTCCTGATAGTACTAACGTTGTTACATATTATTTCTCTAATCAATAAAACTTCCGAATTCAACTTTGATCGACCAGCGAGAAAAGTAAAAGCCTTGCATGGAGTTTCCTTCTTCCTTTGACAATTGCTCCTTCACTCCTGTCTTATACCCGCTTTATAAGTTTCGTCCTCCCTGAGAGACGTCCCTTATCTTCCACTAACACATCGGCACGACAGTAAACAGCACGACATAGTAAACACGACCCCGTCAGTAGCCTTACGGGAAAGCCGAACTCGTAAGACTTAAACAAAGGGTAACTCCGGGTAACATAAGCGAGTGAGGGAGAATGTTAAGCAGGACGCCTATTTGATACTTCCCTCCCAGAATCCTGCGAGTGATCAACACACCCAATACCACGTTGTATAACACTCACGAAAATGACCAGACATGTAGAACCGTCATGTGAAGGAAGTAGTCGACCAATTTCTCCTTGTACAATACGTAATTGAGCTCGTATTGTTTCATCTGATCACCCACATGTGCTACACCATACAGATATATTCAATTGATTATCTTTATTTCACATACATTAGTGAAAAAAAATGGTCTTTGATTATTGTATTTTTCCCCTGCATATCACAACTACTGCCAATGAAAACATCTTCCTCGCTAATGGTGTTTCCAGTTACAACCAAACAGCTGCATCAACAGTCAACTGATCACATGATATTTCAGCTGATGTAGGAGAAACAGCCGTCAATCTTAACATGCATACTGGACTACCAAAGTAAAAACTAATTAAAACATTCGTGGTTACCTGGATAATAATACCAGGTAAGACGAATATTGATGACAACTTAAAGAAATATACAATAAATGACAAATATTTTCTATATAATTTAGTGTTTATTGCCTCCTTTAGTAGTTCTGACAGTCGTTTAATCTATTTCCAGGTATATAATATTTTTCCTTCCTATTAAGTCAACATCTGGGAGTGTTGATATACATTGAGTTTACTGTCACACGATCAGTAAGGTATGTGGATCTCCTGTACTGTCAGTAAGGTATGTGTGGGTCTCCTTGTACTGTCAGTAAGGTATGTCGATCACCTTGTACTGCCAGTAAGGTATGTCGGTCACCTTGTACTGTCAGTAAGGTATGTGGATCTCCTTGTACTGTCAGTAAGGTATGTGGGTCTCCTTGTACTGTCAGTAAGGTATGTGGGTCTCCTTGTACTGTCAGTAAGGTATGTGGATCTCTCTGTACTGTCAGTAAGGTATGTGGGTCTCCTTGTACTGTCAGTAAGGTATGTGGGTCTCCTTGTACTGTCAGTAAGGTATGTCGGTCACCTTGTACTGTCAGTAAGGTATGTGGGTCTCTCTATACTGTCAGTAAAGTATGTGGATCTCTCTCTACTGTCAGTAAGGTTATGTGGATCTCCTTGTACTGTCAGTAAGGTATGTGGGTCTCCTTGTACTGTCAGTAAGGTATGTGGGTCTCTCTATACTGTCAGTAAAGTATGTGGATCTCCTTGTACTGTCAGTAAGGTATGTGGATCTCCTTGTACTGTCAGTAAGGTATGTGGATCTCCTTGTACTGTCAGTAAGGTATGTGGATCTCCTTGTACTGTCAGTAAGGTATGTGGGGTCTCCTTGTACTGTCAGTAAGGTATGTCGGTCACCTTGTACTGTCAGTAAGGTATGTGGGTCTCTCTATACTGTCAGTAAAGTATGTGGATCTCCCTGTACTGTCAGTAAGGTATGTTGATCTCCTTGTACTGTCAGTAAGGTATGTGGGTCTCCTTGTACCGTCAGTAAGGTATGTCGGTCACCTTGTACTGTCAGTAAGGTATGTGGGTCTCTCTATACTGTCAGTAAAGTATGTGAATCACCCTGTACTGTCAGTAAGGTATGTGGATCTCCTTGTACTGTCAGTAAGGTATGTGGATCTACTTGTACTGTCAGTAAGGTATGTGGGTCTCCTTGTACTGTCAGGAAGGTATGTGGGTCTCCTTGTACTGTTAGTAAGGTATGTGGGTCTCTCTCTACTGTCAGTAAGGTATGTGGGTCTCTCTCTACTGTCAGTAAGGTATGTGGGTCTTTCTCTACTGTCAGTAAGGTATGTGGGTCTCTCTCTACTGTCAGTAAGGTATGTGGGTCTCTCTCTACTGTCAGTAAGGTATGTGGGTCTCTCTCTACTGTCAGTAAGGTATGTGGGTCTCTCTCTACTGTCAGTAAGGTATGTGGGTCTCTCTCTACTGTCAGTAAGGTATGTGGGGTCTCTCTCTACTGTCAGTAAGGTATGTGGGTCTCCTTGTACTGTTAGTAAGGTATGTGGGTCTCTCTCTACTGTCAGTAAGGTATGTGGGTCTCCTTGTACTGTCAGTAAGGTATGTGGATCTCTCTCTACTGTCAGTAAGGTATGTGGGTCTCTCTATACTGTCAGTAAGGTATGTGGATCTCCTTGTACTGTCAGTAAGGTATGTGGGTCTCTCTATACTGTCAGTAAGGTATGTGGATCTCCTTGTACTGTCAGTAAGCTATGTGGATCTCTCTCTACTGTCAGTAAGGTATGTGGATCTCCTTGTACTGTCAGTAAGGTATGTGGATCTCTCTATACTGTCAGTAAGGTATGTGGATCTCTCTCTGTCAGTATGGAATGTGGATCTCTCTCTACTGTCAGTAAGGTATGTGGATATCTCTCTACTGTCAGTAAGGTATGTGGATCTTTCTCTACTGTCAGTAAGGTATGTGGATCTCTCTCTACTGTCAGTAAGGTATGTGGATCTCTCTCTACTGTCAGTAAGGTATGTGGATCTCTCTCTACTGTCAGTAAGGTATGTGGATCTCTCTCTACTGTCAGTAAGGTATGTGGATCTCTCTCTACTGTCAGTAAGGTATGTGGATCTCTCTCTACTGTCAGTAAGGTATGTGGATCTCCTTGTACTGTCAGTAAGGTATGTGGATCTCTCTCTACTGTCAGTAAGGTATGTGGATCTCTCTCTACTGTCTGTAAGGTATGTGGATCTCTCTCTACTGTCAGTAAGGTATGTGGATCTCTCTCTACTGTCAGTAAGGTATGTGGATCTCTCTCTACTGTCAGTAAGGTATGTGGATCTCTCTCTACTGTCAGTAAGGTATGTGGATCTCTCTATACTGTCAGTAAGGTATGTGGGTCTCTCTCTACTGTCAGTAAGGTATGTGGGTCTCCTTGTACTCTCAGTAAGGTATGTGGATCTCCTTGTACTCTCAGTAAGGTATGTGGATCTCCTTGTACTGTCAGTAAGGTATGTGGATCTCTCTCTACTGTCAGTAAGGTATGTGGATCTCTCTCTACTGTCAGTAAGGTATGTGGATCTCTCTATACTGTCAGTAAGGTATGTGGATCTCTCTGTACTGTCAGTAAGGTATGTGGATCTCCTTGTACTGTCAGTAAGGTATGTGGATCTCTCTCTACTGTCAGTAAGGTATGTGGATCTCTCTCTACTGTCAGTAAGGTATGTGGATCTCTCTGTACTGTCAGTAAGGTATGTGGATCTCCTTGTACTGTCAGTTAGGTATGTGGATCTCTCTCTACTGTCAGTAAGGTATGTGGATCTCTCTCTACTGTCAGTAAGGTATGTGGGTCTCTCTCTACTGTCAGTAAGGTATGTGGATCTCTCTCTACTGTCAGTAAGGTATGTGGATCTCTCTCTACTGTCAGTAAGGTATGTGGATCTCTCTACTGTCAGTAAGGTATGTGGGTCTCTCTCTACTGTCAGTAAGGTATGTGGGTCTCTCTCTACTGTCAGTAAGGTATGTGGATCTCTCTCTACTGTCAGTAAGGTATGTGGATCTCTCTCTACTGTCAGTAAGGTATGTGGGTCTCTCTATACTGTCAGTAAGGTATGTGGGTCTCTCTCTACTGTCAGTAAGGTATGTGGGTCTCTCTCTACTGTCAGTAAGGTATGTGAATCTCTCTCTACTGTCAGTATGGTATGTGGATCTCTCTCTACTGTCAGTAAGGTATGTGGATCTCTCTCTACTGTCAGTAAGGTATGTGGGTCTCTCTCTACTGTCAGTAAGGTATGTGGGTCTCTCTCTACTGTCAGTAAGGTATGTGGATCTCTCTCTACTGTCATTAAGGTATGTGGATCTCTCTCTACTGTCAGTAAGGTATGTGGATCTCTCTCTACTGTCAGTAAGGTATGTGGATCTCTCTCTACTGTCAGTAAGGCATGTGGGTCTCTCTACTGTCAGTAAGGTATGTGGGGTCTCTCTCTACTGTCAGTAAGGTATGTGGATCTCTCTCTACTGTCAGTAAGGTATGTGGGTCTCTCTCTACTGTCAGTAAGGTATGTGGGTCTCTCTCTACTGTCAGTAAGGTATGTGGATCTCTCTCTACTGTCAGTAAGGTATGTGGATCTCTCTCTACTGTCAGTAAGGTATGTGGGTCTCTCTCTACTGTCAGTAAGGTATGTGGATCTCTCTCTACTGTCAGTAAGGTATGTGGATCTCTCTCTACTGTCAGTAAGGTATGTGGATCTCTCTCTACTGTCAGTAAGGTATGTGGATCTCTCTCTACTGTCAGTAAGGTATGTGGGTCTCTCTCTACTGTCATTAAGGTATGTGGATCTCTCTCTACTGTCAGTAAGGTATGTGGGTCTCTCTCTACTGTCAGTAAGGTATGTGGATCTCTCTCTACTGTCAGTAAGGTATGTGGATCTCTCTCTACTGTCAGTAAGGTATGTGGGTCTCTCTATACTGTCAGTAAGGTATGTGGGTCTCTCTCTACTGTCAGTAAGGTATGTGGGTCTCTCTCTACTGTCAGTAAGGTATGTGGGTCTCTCTCTACTGTCAGTAAGGTATGTGAATCTCTCTCTACTGTCAGTATGGTATGTGGATCTCTCTCTACTGTCAGTAAGGTATGTGGATCTCTCTCTACTGTCAGTAAGGTATGTGGATCTCTCTCTACTGTCAGTAAGGTATGTGGATCTCTCTCTACTGTCAGTAAGGTATGTGGGTCTCTCTACTGTCAGTAAGGTATGTGGATCTCTCTCTACTGTCAGTAAGGTATGTGGGTCTCTCTCTACTGTCAGTAAGGTATGTGGGTCTCTCTCTACTGTCAGTAAGGTATGTGGATCTCTCTCTACTGTCAGTAAGGTATGTGGAACTCTCTCTACTGTCAGTAAGGTATGTGGAACTCTTTCTTTCTGGATAAATTTCTCGTGTTGCTCAATAAATAAAAGTAAATAAAAGAGAGTGCGTATAGTTGGATAAATAAAATAAAAAATGAGTACAGAACAAGAGTACATCTAGAGTACAACAAACAACTCCCACAAGAGGTGACTGGTGGAGAAACTTATAATCAAGTTGACAAACTCGTGAATGAGTGAGTGAGTGAGTGAGTGAGTGTGTGTGTGTGTGTGTGTGTTCAACCAGGTCTTATTAGAAGTGCTCAAGGGAAAGAGAGACGTTAATAACAGCACAGAAGACACAACAGCTATTATGGGCTAGCGACGTGACTCAAGCATCAAGCTGTACCCTGACCACACAAAATAGTACGAGGCAATAAACTTCCCTAATCTGTGGGTCCCGAGACACACACCTGAGGTCACCTGTGCTATAATGTTCAACTCCGACACATGGTAACACTATATTTTCACTCTTTGTATAATGAAAACAACCAGACAGCGTTTGATGCTAACAAAATTAATTGTTTTTTACACCTGGTACACAAAAAATACGCACTCACGACCGCGTACACATGCATTAGCGCGGGGACACGCACGCACACACACAAACTTTTTTAATTTTTTTCATGTTAGTCATTATTTTTTTCCGTATATGATCAATAAAACAATATGTATTTAATAAGACACTGCCCAAGGTTTAATTGACACATTCCTAAACTCGTATTTTCATAAATTGTTCTTAGCTTTTACCCAATTAATGTTTTCCTTTTTTCCCGCAACACAAACTATACAATCTAACTCCTTTTTGGTTTACTTTACATAATTATTCACAAGATAATTACTCAGGTGTTGCGTAACTCGCTATTACAATGACTCAATACAGGCACCCATCACGCAACCACCCATATTAATAATCACCCACCACCCTACCACCTATATCAAAAATCACCCACCACTCTACCACCCATGTCAATACAGCAAAACACCCACGTCAACACACCACTCTACCATCCGTATCAATACAGCCGCCCACCACCACTCCACCACCCAAATTAATACAGCCACCCACCACCACTATACCACCCATATCAATACAGCCACCCACCAGTTTACCACCCATATCAATAGAGCCACCCACCAGTTTACCACCCATATCAATACAGCCACCACCACCACTCTACCACCCATATCAATACAGCCACCCACCAGTTTACCACCCATATCAATACAGCCACCCACTACCACTCTACTACCCATATCAATACAGCCACCCACCAGTTTACCACCCATATCAATACAGCCACCCACCACCACTCTACTACCCATATCAATACAGCCACCCACCACCACTCTACCACCCATATCAATACAGCCACCCACCAGTTTACCACCCATATCAATACAGCCACCCACCACCACTCTACTACCCATATCAATACAGCCACCCACCACCATTCTACCCATATCAATACAGTCACCCACCAGTTTACCACCCATATCAATACAGCCACCCACCACCACTCTACTACCCATATCAATACAGCCACCAACCACCACTCTACTACCCATATCAATACAGCCACCCACCACCATTCTACCCATATCAATACAGCCACCCACCAGTTTACCACCCATATCAATACAGCCGGCCATCACTCTACCTTCCATATCAACGCCTACCATCATGGCCATCTATGTATTATTCTCTCTCGTGTCTCTGCGAGGGGTGAGTCTCCGCGACATCGAAGGAGACAGCCACGTCACATTACATCGCCCAGGGATTGTCTCGCACGTTTTATTGCAAGAGATGTCTCGTGAGGGTCGGCGCCTCCCACAACCTCCCTCTGTTCTTGCGAGACTTTTACAACCTCTGGTTTATCTAAACTCCTACAACCTCCTCCTGTATCATCTACTCCTACAACCCATATCTGCTATATTCTAGATTCCCACAATTTATCTCTGCTTTATGGAGACTGCTACAATCTTTGCTTTTTATAAATTCCCATAACCTCTGTGTTACTTCCGTATACAGTTGTACCACAACCCTCACTTGCTATCATAGTGTGCAGCCTATACTTGACTTGCTAAAAGGGATGTGTGTTATATCATCACCGGGTATTGGAAATATATAAAGGAATATGTGAGTATGAACTGTTGAAAGTTCCCGGGATGTTTTTCTGTCCCGAGGTAGCCGGCGTCTGTTATGCATAAACTGTCTAATATAATTAAGGTGGTGCATTATAGCCGCGTATACAACGTCCTGGTATTATCGTATATCACAGCGGTACAAATATAGTGCTTTCATTCTAAACGACATAGTGTGTGTTTTCCTTACATACCCCCGTGTACCCGAGGCTGTATCTTGATCGTGGTGCGTGTTAAAAGTTTTACCTGTGAGGTGTGTGCAGGGAGGGGGGGGGGGGTGCAGGCGACCACCCCCAGTAACCCCTGGCCAGGAGCCCATCACTCGTAAAGCCCCAACACTGGCCCCAGGACATTGGAAACTCAACAGCGCCCCCCACAGCCACATTTTCCCAAGATGCTAAAAATTTCTCACCCAGTGACGTCAGAGACTAGAGGCGCCCTGATTGGATACCAGCGTTGAAAGGAAGAAAGCAGGAATCCTAACGGAGGAATATTATCAGATAGAAACGTGTAACTAAGCGCTGCATGGCATATTTTAGGGCCTCCCAAGAATGGTTTGATCAGCTCTACGATAGCGTGTGTGCAGCGTCTTCAAGGGTTACTCTCCGAGTTTTATAAACAGAAGACGAAACCATGTTGGTGAGGCTTGGAGGACCGTGAGGCAGGAGCGGGTATTGATGCGCCGTCCCCATGATGGTCTTGCCTCTCCTCCGGCCTTCATTGCAGGTCATTGAAAGATGACGAAGAGCACGCAGATGGACCTTCCAAAATTACCTTCTTGTTGACGGTGAGGTCCGGCGCGGCGCCCTGATGGCGTCTTAGTGCTTCTTTGGTGAGGTTTGCTGTGTTTATGGTGAAGTATCACGTATTTCACCTACATTTTTAAGGATATTTGATGAAGTTTGTGGCACCGCGGTGAAGTTCAGTACAGCTTTAGTTTACTCTCAGGTAGTGCTGGTAGAGAAAAACGAACTTCGAAGAAAACCTACTGGATTTTGGATGAATTTCGAGGCAGCTGTGATAAAGTCCGGGCGTTAATGATGACACAAAAGGAGATTCCTGCAGAGGCGCGCACGTACGCATGCACACGTACGCATGCGCACACACACACACACACACACACACACAGATGGAAGTCCAATGCACTCACTCACGGTAATATCAGACGTCTTAACGAAGTCTCTTGTGTTTACTGTGACTTCCGAATACTGAAGACCAGTATTTCTATGCTACAAGTCAAAGCTTTTACGATAATCTGTAAAGTA
>CAUDMG010002966.1:1127500-1220000 GCA_958450375.1 Homarus gammarus | reverse complement strand
TGGTGGTGGTGATGTTGGTAGGTGGTGGTGGTGATGTTGGCAGGTGGAGGTGGTGATGTTGGTAGGTGGTGGTGATGTTGGTAGGTGGTGGTGATGTTGGTAGGTGGTGGTGGTGATGTTGGCAGGTGGAGGTGGTGATGTTGGTAGGTGGTGGTGATGTTGGTAGGTGGTGGTGGTAGGTGGTGGTGGTGGTAGTGTTGGGAGGTGGTGGTGGTGGTAGGTGGTGGTGGTGATGTTGGTAGGTGGTGGTGGTGATGTTGGTAGGTGGTGGTGATGTTGGTAGGAGGTGGTGGTGATGTTGGTAGGTGGTGGTGGTAGTGTTGGGAGGTGGTGGTAGGTGGTGGTGGTGGTGGTAGGTGGTGGTGGTGGTGGTAGGTGTAGGTGGAGGTGGTGGTGGTGGTAGTGGTGGTAGGTGGTGGTGGTGGTGGGAATGGTGGTAGATGGTAGGTGGTGGTCGTAGTGGTATATCTCAAGATAATACTCAAAACAAATCAATCATCCACAACACTCAAGTAATTAACCTTCGTATAATTGAAATCTTTATTATTATTATTATTATTATTATTATTATTATTATTATAGTGATGATCTCTCTCTCTCTCTCTCTCTCTCTCTCTCTCTCTCTCTCTCTCTCTCCATAATATTATACACTGAAGACGTAGTAAACTTTCACTAGATCAGGTTCCAAAATGATTAACAATTATACAATGGGAACAAACAACATGTCACCGTTAACAGTGTGATGGACTCTGATGATAAACTTTATACAGGTTATTTATAATCTTTCAGTATTAAAAATAGAAAAAATGCTGAAAAACTTTGCAGCGAAATATATTAAAATCGTTCAAGAATGAAAATATAAACAACGAAATGTTCTAGGGATTAAAGATATTACGTCTATGATAATGATGCCGACTTAAATTTTCTTTTACAGAACTCAACTTAAAAAAAAAAAGAGCAGAGATAAAAAATTCGAAAAACGTAAAACGCCATTTGAATATATCTATTGAGGAGGTATAGTGGAAAATAGGAGAGAGAGAGAGAGAGAGAGAGAGAGAGAGAGAGAGAGAGAGAGATTAGAGAAAGACAAAAGCTAGACAGGAGAGAGAGATAGATGAAAGAGAAAGATAAACTCCACATACACAATACGTCTTACTTTTCCTTCTCCTCCTCCTCCTCTCCATCCTCACACTACGCCATTCGTCTACCTTGCTCCCACAGGTGAAGCAACACAACTCACCTGTAATGAAATAATACAAAGTGTAAGTATATGCTTAGCTCAAGACACTTAAATAGTTAGAGAGATTCAGTAATTTGGTCATAAGTTACTTCAAAGTAGGGTGAATTTTTTACAGTCAGTCGGTCAGTCGGTCGGTCGGTCAGTAAGTCGGTCGGTCGGTCAGTAAGTCAGTCAGTCAGTCAGTCAATCGGTCAGTCAGTCAATCGGTCAGTCAGTCAATCGGTCAGTGAGTGAGTGAGTCAGTCAGTCAGGGGAGAGACTCATAATATATAACATCAAACGATATAACTAGACCAAGAAACTACTGTACAAGATGATCCTAGACAACAATTTAGAACATCAATGGTAAAAACACCTTAAGTTTAAATAAAAAAATAAAAGAATTGAGTTCGACATCAGTACGACAGCCAGCAGGACTCTTGAGTAAACAGCGTTCACTCCTCAAACACTGAAATTTATACAAAGAGTTGATCCGAGTCTCGAAGATTAATTTTAAGGGTTATATTGGACTCAAAGAACAGTTGTCGTGTAAAAGAGAGAGAGAGAGAGAGAGAGAGAGAGAGAGAGAGAGAGAGAGAGAGAGAGTGTGTGTGTGTGTGTAATAAAAATCGATAAATACCAGAAGCTTTCCCAGATAGACACAACTTGTCGCCTTGCATACCTACCGGACCTCAATCACACTGACTCAGTGCAAGAATTTGAATTACTGTAACAAGGCGACTGGATAAAATGAAACGCTTGCCCCACTGACCTACCATTGAAACTCTACAAGGAGTTCTCCCCGGAACTAGCTAAACACCTTAGTTCCATCACCAATGCTTTAATCTGTCAAGCTTGATGCCCATCTGACTGGAAGACTCCGTATGTTTCACCAGTGGCCAAATCAACGAGCCCACGATTCTTAAACGTGTTACGACCCGTTGTCAATACCCTAATACCCAGCTTAATCTGCGAAAGTTTCATTTTTGACTGGGCCTATAGTGATATTGCAGGCGCCGTAGTTCCTCAGCAATTTGACAACATGAAAACTCCCTCCACCACTGAATCTCTTGTCAATTTTCTCGACTACATATACCGCCATTTGGGAAAATGCAAGACGTCTGTGGCTGTCGCCTATATTTACTTCACCAAGGCACTTGACCTATTGAACTATAATTTAATCATCAATAAAGCCGTCAACCTCGGATTTCGAATACATTTTATAACACGGCTTGCACATTTCCTTAGTGACCGATGCCGAGCCATACGCTTCTGAGGGACTGTCTCCATCCTTCAGTCACTCACCTGTAGCGTCCCTCAAGGCGCCAAGATGGGACCGCTCTGCTTCCCGCGAAAAACTCCCGCTCGCTGGAAATATGTTGACGATTTCACCAAAGATTCTGCACCATCCTCGACACCGCCTTCTGTTTCCACCCGAGATCCCACGTCAGCGAATTGCTGTTCGACACAACTGCATCCAGCCCAAACGACCACTTACTGATCGCTATAAGAACAACCCAGTCCCAACCATTGTAGAAATTATCACCAACTCGTCGTTAACCAGTGTGTTCACTCCCTGCTAATCTTACTTTTGCACTGTTACTATGTTTAAATCCACTGTTAAATCCCCTTCTTGTTATATATAATTTGTACCACTTACTTGTATATTATTTGTCAATCAAGTGACCCATTCCCATATCGGTTAAATATATATTTTCAGCCTTTTCGGCTGTCATGTTTTTAAAATAAACCTTTAATTATTATTATTATTATTACTACTACTATGAGCGTGCGAGCGCACACACACACACACTGTAGACATATATCCACTTCACACTCACCCTTTATAATAGTCTCAAACATAATATCACAACCATACCAGCAGAAAATAATACAAGCTACATAAAAACGAGGCAATTGACAGTGATGATGATAATAATATATACTTCACCTGTTCCTTAAAAAACTATATCTCACGCACCAAGATATAGCTGCAATATATAATTCGTCTTTACTTATACAATGGCAGGTCATAAGGGTGATGACATGGCTAAAACGACATGGGACTTTGTTGGTATATGAATGTTTTAAGTATTTGTAAAACATATTTTGCGACCAAATGAAGAAATCTATAGCGGCCATCAAAATCTTTGCGGTCGTACGAAGCGCGTACCTCACAAGTGCTCGTACTAAGCACATACCTCACAAAAACAGAGAAGATAACTGGTACAATCATGCAAATGATCATACAAGCATGAAATTTGGTATGAACATTCAATATGGTTACTAATCTTATCTATCCGTGGGACATTTAAAATTCCAAGATGGCGGCCATTTTCCAAGATGGCCGCCAAATTTGCCAATCCGATTTTTTTTATATACAATGACTTATTACTGGGCAATCTGTGCACATAATGTGTCCATTCCTATTCCTGTTTTAAAGCATTGGAACAGATTATGATTGTTTTGGAACCCTCAGATATGCCTTTAATGCATAAAGTAACGGTTCTACACATATTTTTACCTCTTTTCATAAAAGATAAGTGTAAGCGATTCTTAGTTAAACAACCATAAACATGTTTATACTTTGCTCATATCCTTGGGAGACATTGTTATAAGGATTCTTACGTATTTACAGCTGTTGGCATGTGCATTCACACACAGCTGTGCAAGTGAGACCAGAGCCAATACATTTACATCACTGTCCACAGTCTTTCTTGCAAGAACGCTTGGTCAGTTCTTGGCACCTCGCTGCTATTGGTGGAAGGTCTGTGCAGTGTATTTGCCACATATCTCCTTTTTTTTCCAGCCCCAGTTTGCAGGACTTGGAATGTCTTGTTGGGCATTATATGATCTGAATTTGCGAGCAAATAAATCGACTTGCACCATTGTCACATAAAGCTGGACTAGACCTGTCATACATCACCACCGCAAACCTTTCCAAGATACGGAGATCATCTTCACTAACTGGTGTAGGACACGGATTGAGTTTGGTGAAGGTACTGGAGACCTCGTCACACATATTCCATGTTTACCCTGCAGTCTTTTTACTTGTACCACGGAAGGCTGACACAACATCACAACCACTGAATGCATGGAAAATGTGATTTCAGTGACCTTTTCGGGCCCTATACGTACAACTAACTCATGAACAGGAATCCATCTTCTATAAGCCCACTGACCAAAAGATCTCCACATTCCTTCAAGACCAATGTTGTCTACTGCAGATGTTATAAAAATATACTTTCTCAAAACAGGTGGGCACACAAATCCAACTTTTACATACTTGGAAACAATAACATCACCAAGTTAGGCAGATATTTCTAGAACCCTATCACAGCAAATGCAGATACCACGCTAATGGAGCATGTCAACAAGCAATCTTTTTCCTGATCTTTGCAAACACAGACATGGCAATATACACAACAAATGGGGTCTCGCGATCCTTAAAGTGTCTGTGAGACTGTGCTCCTTCCCTGCACTTTGCAACAGCTGTGCCATAGCAAGATCTAACTTTGATGTTCCATGCTGAATTAGTGATTTAATGTCTGCGCCATGTTCAATCATACATATGAATTGGAGAAGTGATGAAGGAACTGCCTCGTCAATACTTCTATCACCAAGTATGGTTAGGAATTTTGACATGTGTTTGAGCATATCCTGCCGTATTATTGTTGCAGCCTTGGCCAAATGAACAGCTCCACTGTATTTGCAAACCTCAGCCAGGGTGGAGCCTGCACCCTACTGGAATGCTAGCAAAACATCTGTTCCTTGATTGTGAGCTTCCAGTTGAGAAATATGTGAAACCAATTGGTCCGTCAGTCTAGTAGAATGAACTTCAGGTGATTCGACACCAAGTTGTTCGAGTCTTTGCTTGTACAGTAAGACTAAGTCTGCTAATCTAAAAATTGTTCCATTAGAACCTTCACATGCAGTTTTTGTCTCATTGATGTACGTCACCAATTCAGAGAAAGTCATTGGATATGCATCTTTTTTGTCAAGGTTCTTTGTGTTTTTCTTATATTCCTTTACACTAAGATAAGCTCTTTCTCTATTGTACAGTGCAGCTAAACAAGCAGGGTGATATCTCTTCTGCCACTACATCTCCTGCATTAAGTTTAGTAATGAGTCTATTGTCACTGAGTGTCTTTGCACGTTCCTTGATTCTGTCATTGAGTTTCATTGTCATTGCTTGTCTGAGAACACTCTCTGGTGCTGTCTCGTCACACATAAAGCATTCTGTTGTGCTTTTTGTGTCTCTTGGCTTTCGTGGTACCTTACTCTGCAATCTTCACCACTGTCAACTACAGAGGTAGCTGCTCTTTTTTGGGCTCTTAGCAACATTGTTTTGTTAAACCTAAGTCTAAAGCTCTCATCATATCTCGCATTATTTTTCATCAATGTCTCTGTAATGCCATTTCCATTATTTAATCTTGCCATATCAAATTATTGGCAGGGCATTGATCGAGTTAAAAAGGTGAATATTTTTGGCAAATTTGCTGTAACCATCTTCCTTTCTTCTAGCAGGGTTAGCATTTGGATATTTAAGTTCGCCCTTCTCATCATCTTGGCCCAGTTTGTTTTCCTTTCAGGATAACTTTTAGGACCAATATTCATCGCCACCGTGTTACAGAGCGGATGGATTATCCTTTTACTAGTCTGTCAAGCAATTGTTTGCCCTACACCTCGCCCGATCGTTCATCCAGTATCATTCCCGTACGATCTGTACATCATCCGGATAACTTTAACCCCATTATTCTTGGCTGGATTCTCCTGCGGCGCCGCCGCCGATGCCGCCGCCGCCGCCGCCTTCGTGTACTGAAGGCTAGAGTATAACAGTACCTAATGTAACAAGAATATAGAATGATCTTCAGAAGAACCTGGAACTTGACTAACATATAAATAATGACGTTGTTAATATAATAAAAATAATGTTTAGGTTGGGAGGCTGTTGGTTATGTGACGTCCAGCCAACAAATTAAGACGACCGTCACATAAATTGTTTGGGAACTGTCAACACGGTGAATTGTGTGTTCATTAGAACATAAGAACATAATGGAGGAAACTGCAGCGGGCCTATTGGCCCATACTGGGCAGTCCCATTTACACCCAACTCCTATTGCTCATATAAGCATCCAACCAATGATTGAAGCTATCCAGCGTATTCGAGTTAATGATGATGTTTGGTAATTTGTTCCATTCATCCACTACTCTGTTTCCAAACCAATGTTTACCTATTTCGCGCCTAAATCTAAATTTGTCTAATTCAAAACCATTGTTACGAGTTCGCTCCTGGTTGGATAGTTTGAGTACTCTTGCAATGTCCCCTTTGTTTAGCCATGACTTACACTTATACACCTCCAGGTCGCCCCTCACTCTACGTCTCTCGAGGGAGTGCAAATTAAGATGCTTTAACCTGTTTCTATACTCAATGTTCCTAATGCCCCGGATTAGTCTTGTCATTCTCCTCTGAATTCTTTCCAAGGATTCTATATCCATTCTGTAATACGGTGACCAGAACTGAACTGCGTAATCCAAGTGAGGTCTCACAAGCGCAAGATAGTCTTAAGACGACCTCGCTAGTCTTGTAACTAACACTCCTTTGTATGAACCCAAGTACTTTGGTAGCCTTGTTACGAGCAAAAACACATTGTTTACTCCTAAATCTCTCTCGCAGTCGGATTTATCAATGACATCGTTGTTCATCTGGTATCTGGTTTCCCTGTTTACATCTCCTATACTGAGTACTTTACATTTGTCCACATTGGATTTCATCTGCCATTTCTCAGACCATTCGAAAATTTTGTTTACATCTTCCTGTAGTTTTGCCGAGTTCTCGTCAGATTCAATTACACGTCCTATTTTAGTGTCATCAGCAAATTTACTTATGTTGCTGTCTACACGAATCCACACACAAATATGACCCACTCAAAAAGACCCTCCACAAAAAGACCCACCATAAAAAAGACCCACACAAAAGAAGATCCATACAAGTGTATGTGAGGGTGAATGAATGAATGTTCACTGAAGTCTCAGCAACACTGAATGACTCATGACCTTCATCGTCAATACGGTATATAAATATCATCACCAAATTATAAAAGATTGTGACTAGTCGATGGTAGAGTGAGACTCGTGCTCCTCCTGCCTCGCTGGTCGCACCTGGCCCGGAGTGTGTTGGTGAGCGACGTTTGGCTGTGATAACAGGGCACCTTGTGTGTGTCCCTCCCTGGGATCACTTCTTTACGAAATATGTTATGATGACACTTGTGCTGTCATATCATAGAGGAGTGGTATGGGCCAGTGTGTGACTGTTACCATAAAGTTAAGTTCCTCTCTGAGGAAATGTCGTGTTTGGGGTTCACGATTCTCAACGTCCCCCTAGGTAACACTCAACATACACGCCCACCAGTAAGCAGTCCGACAAAACTCACAAACACATTGGTGGTTTTTTTTATTATTATAATTATAATTTTCTTCAACTTGTGGTTGTGACCGACGGCCGCCACTGTACCAGCCTTGTTGACTAAACTACCAACAATGCCTGAGTCAACCTCCACGAGTCCACATATTATGATTCCCGAGGATTTGTCTCAATACTTTGAACCATTTACCAAGGACATGTGTAGCGCCAGTGTCCGTGTGTGAAGAAGCTTCCTGGTGGAAGATGATCAGGAATTATACAAAATTAATTTCCTAGTATACCATGAACAAGAACTATATGTACAGTATGTCCACCTGTACATTTTGTTCACTTGTACACTATGTTCACCTATACACTATGCCCACCTGTACTTTATGACCACCTGTATACTTTGTTTCCCTGTACACTATGACCATCTGTACACACAGCCCATCTGTAGACTATTTTCACCTGTACACTATGCCCACCGGTAGACTGTGTTCACCTGTGCACTATGACCATCTATACACTCTGCCCACCTGTACAGTACACTGTGTCCACCAGTACACCTTTTCCTTATTACACTATGTTTATTTGTACATTATGTCCACTATGTCAATATGTACACTATGTGTATAGGTAAAGAGTCTCCAAGCGACAGTTAATTTTTTTGTAGGAGACAGTCAAGTAATGTATTTAGAAACTCATAAACCGTTAAAATCAGTGATCAGAATTTCTGTTTTTTTTGGTGTTTTACTCTTTAGTCCATTCTATGTAATTCACTGGGAGAGTAATGACTGTTTACACGTTTTATTATATTCACTTTATCACAGAGTCGGGTATTTTAAGAGAATGGCGGAACACTTGTGTTGCAGGGAGACAAGTTAAGTTGTGGTTGGATCAACTCACTCGCATCACGTCTGTTATGGTCATGATATTCAGAAGATCCCTCCAGCTTTCATATTATAATGGATGCCCCTCGTGTGAACCTCAGGGAAGGACCTGGGCTCGCTCACATTCAGGGGCTCTCGTGTTCTCCTCAGGTCAATGTTGTGTTCATCTCTCTCTCTCTCTCTCTCTCTCTCTCTCTCTCCAAACAATACACTATCGCTTCACTTCCACACAAAAACTTTATAAGCGAATCTTTATATAAATACACACGTACAAACCTACACAAATCCACACACAAAAGATGACCCTCCTCAAAAAGACCCTCACACATACTAAACACACTCAAATTCGTATGGTGTCAGGTGTGGCGGGGCGCCTAATACACACCTGATGTAATATTTATCGCCTACGCAGGTGTGCGGTCAGTGGCAAATTTATGTGGAACGCTACAAAATATTGGGTATTGAAAATCAAACCTCCCGGTGGCCAAGTATTCAAGGCTCCGCTATTCAGTGTGTACAAAGCCAGGGCCAGAGTTCACCAGCTGTGTGCAGTGATCTCGGTGGCACTTTTATAAGAGGCGCTGAAGTATAAGAATGTTTATTTTTTTCTTATAATTCCTGCATTTGAGATTCTTTCATTTGTAATATATATATTTTTTTAATATTCCAAAATCCCTTGGAAACTGGCTTTAATTCAAAACAGAGTTTTACGTCAGTCTAGCAATCTTAATTATTTTGTTATTGATATTTTTGAGGAAAACAGTTTCCATGTAACCCCGGTTCATTACGGAGACGGAACTTAATTCCTGAGTTTCTAAAAAAACATTAATGCTTTCACAACACTTTCTTAGTATTGGTTGTGTAGTCACTGTAGTTAGTGTGTGTGTGTGTGTGTGTGTGTGTGTGTGCTTGACCTTGTCTTGCCTCGATCTCTTTATTATTGAATTGAGGTTGAAATATTTATTCTTAGTTTTTTCAAGTCTTTAATTTGGGTTTCATTTTAATGTAAATAAAACACACGCACAAACATACACTATATGCCAGACGTTCCCCCAGCTTGACACAACCCGACTCCCAGCTCCCTCACCTACTAACAGTGCAAGAATTTGTAGTCGCAAAACGATAGGACAGTCTCATATCAAGAGCTCCACCACTCCCACTGAACTTACCCATGAAGTTCTACAAGGATTTCTCCCCAGAACTAGCTAAATTCCTCTGCTCCATTATTAATACTTCTCTCGGACGAGCAAAATGCCCAGCTGACTGGAAGACTTCAATATGTGTTACCAGTGTCAAAGTCAACGAGCCAACAATCCCTAAACGAGTTGTGACCCATTGCCATTACCCCAATACCAAGCCTAATCTGCAATGGTTTTGTCATTTGACTCGGCTTACATGCCGACGCTGCAGGCGGAAATTGATTCTCAGCAATTTGACAAAATGAAAACTTCCTCCACTACCCACTGTCTTCTCAGCTTTCTTTATTTCGTCTACCGCAACTTAGAGAAACGTAAGATATTCGTTGGCATCAGTGAGAACAACTCGGATTCCGACTCCAACACCTTCCACATTGGTTCACGACCAAACATATCAAGACCATGGTTATGCACATCAACCTCTCCTCCAACCATGTCCAGCCTCCCTCCATCACATTGGCCCCCTCTCCTTCCCAGGTTGTGGACTCCACCAAGCTCCTCGGTGTCACAATAGATAACAAAATGAACTAGAAAAGAGACAACCGTCAAACATTACTATCATCTCCACATCCTCCATCGTCTCAAGTCCTTGGAGTTCCCGTCTGAACTCTTCTTCCTATGATGATATATACTTCTCCTGCCTGGTCTTCTTCCTTAAATACTACACAACAAGAAGAGAGATTACAGAAGAGGAAGTGTAAGATTAGTTTCTCCCTCAGTTACACCACGTATCTAGAGGCGCTTAATATTCTGACCCTCTCGACTCTCTCTCATCACCAAGACTTCATCTGCCAGTCTGTGACGAAGTTACTACACTGTCCTAGACACGGGTCCTGCTACCACCTCCGATTCACCTTTCGCAAATTGCTGTTCGACACCACAACCAGCCCATGCGATCAAGTACTGATCGCTGTAAGAACAGCCCAATTCAAATTGTTGTAAGAATCATAAAGCATCCGTAGATAACATGCCAACCTCACTTTTGTACTATAACTGTGTTGAAATTCCTTGTTAAATGAACCTCTCCCCCTTGCGATTATATATCATATGTACAGTTGCGGAAATGTGTTTCTACACTCCCTGTGGTAACCCTTGTCTCCAAACGGCCAATCTGTGTAACCAATCACGCCCGTCGTTACACTACTACTGCCAACGTTGTCGTTTGGAGACATGGGTTACCGCAGGTGTAGGAACACATTTCCGCAACTGTGCTACTTATGTCATTTGTATATTTTCAGCTTATGGTTTCTGTATTTGACAGACTTTAATTAATATTATTACCATCATCTACATGCACTGAAATTACACTTTAAACACGACACCAACAGCAGTATTCAACAATAACATTTACTTCCCGGACAATTTGGGGACTTTAGATTTTAAATTCTTTGTGAAGTTATAATCTCGACCACCACAGTAAAGAATGTTGATTAAAGGGCGGGTGGGTGCGGTTTGAACACCATTGTTATTGTCGTTAAAACTTCAGCTTTCAGCCTAAACATTTTCTTGTGGGACATCTTTCTCCCGTCTTGGAGGGCCACACCACCAAGATCGTTAGCTTGATTTTAAAAAGTAAAAGTTTTCAGCGCCGATAAAGATAATGTGAGTCGAGGAGCAAGATAGGAGGCGGTGCAAGCAAGAGATAAACACGGGATTAAATAAAATACAGATAAAACGAAGACAAACGTAATGAGCGTAAAACAAACACAATTAACATTTCTTGGCTAACTCTACAGACATGCAAATTTATCTCTGCCTCTTGCTGCTGGCGCCTTTAGAGAAAAAACAAACATATTCTTCATGTTATTTTTACACTAACAGATAATACTAATATTATATCCTCACATATTAACAGACAGATGAACATGTATTATATTTTTCATAGTTATTTATCTAATGTGGTAAACAATAAGCAAACTGTAATGTACATGATGGAATGAATTTTTGTTCTCATATATTTAGGTATAGACATTCAGAAAAAATAAGGGAAATATTTATATTTCGTAAGTCAATCAACCCCTTGTGTACGAGGTCCTCTCTGGGTTGAATAAAATTGTCTGGCTTTAACTAAATAAACTATTACAGGTATTGCCCCCGCAGTGAAGGGTATACTCGTACAGTATATTCAATAAAGAGTGAAAACAAATACTATTACTAAAAACTGATTACGAAGAATATAAACTATACATATGGAAGAACAAATTATAATTAAGGTGTGGTCAGACAGTGGAAATAATCTAAGGACTCGTAAAGTATTCGTATCAAAGTATTAAAACATATATACACAATATTTTCCCAAAACAAATAAAGAGATGTGTCGAGGAAAGTGACACACACACACACACAGTATAATAGTGAAGACTATTGTCTGGAAAGAGGCAACAATCAGGTAATGTAGGAGAGGAAAATTAATCAAAATATTAGGGAAATAATGAAGGAGAACCATTACACAAACTCGTTAAGAAGAAACTTCTTAGTAATATTTATATCTGAGATTATTAATCATTCAGTAAAATTTAGCTTTTTGTCGTAGATATATTGATATATAGATAGATAGTTTATTGAACAAGAGTTTCAATTCATCGCTTATATTATTGCTTATCCCGTGTCTACCCTGTGGACGGTGGCGAGAACTGTTACAGTACACAAACGTCCCAGAGCCCACTGACAGAGTGGTGTACAGTATACGGTGTACAAGTTATCTACAATTCTGCACTATGCAAAACAAGCATTTTTTTCACGATTCAAAGGAAGACGTCTGAAATAGTGACATAAGTAGGCATACAGAGTATTATGTTCCCTATACATGAATTTTTTAATTTTTTGTATATATAATACTTAGTGGTCAAGTTGATGGACTTTTCGTGTGTTCGGTGTTACTGTATAGTATATACTGAACTGCCACTTGTACTTTTAGGTCTAACAACACTTTCCGTTCTTACACAAGGAGCTTAAACTCACGACTCTTCAGTGATATTACCAATTTATCAAGAGCAGCAAAGCCAACAATCATTATGACGCTGAAAAATGTAGCGTGATAGTAGAAAAAAATATAACGCAAGCCACGAGGAAATGATCAACACAGAATAGTACAATAAGGCGAGGGAGCGAGAGGAGTAAGAGGCGAGGGAGCGAGAGGAGTAAGAGGCGAGGGAGCGAGAGGAGTAAGAGGCGAGGGAGCGAGAGAAGTAAGAGGCGAGGGAGCGAGAGGAGTAAGAGGCGAGGGAGCGAGAGGAGTAAGAGGCGAGGGAGCGAGAGGAGTAAGAGGCGAGGGAGCGAGAGGGGTAAGAGGCGAGGGAGCGAGAGGGGTAAGAGGCGAGGGAGCGAGAGGGGTAAGAGGCGAGGGAGCGAGAGAAGTAAGAGGCGAGGGAGCGAGAGGAGTAAGAGGCGAGGGAGCGAGAGGAGTAAGAGGCGAGGGAGCGAGAGGAGTAAGAGGCGAGGGAGCGAGAGGAGTAAGAGGCGAGGGAGCGAGAGGAGTAAGAGGCGAGGGAGCGAGAGGAGTAAGAGGCGAGGGAACGAGAGGAGTAAGAGGCGAGGGAGCGAGAGGAGTAAGAGGCGAGGGAGCGAGAGGAGTAAGAGGCGAGGGAGCGAGAGGAGTAAGACTAGCAGATCCACACTACCTTGACGCGTCACCTGTAAAAAAAAAGAATTATTGTTTTGGAAACTTGCAGCGGTTTCAATTAGAGCATTCATGCGTTAGTGACGACGGCGGAGTGGCAAGGGTGAGGAGGGTACGGAGGCTGAGTGTTTGTAGTGTAGGTGCTGAGAGTGAAGGTGGTGAGAAGCTTGAGTGTTTGTGGTGGGGATGCTGAGTGTTTGTTGTGAGACTGCCGATTGTTTATGGTGGGGTTGCTGAGTGTTTGTGGTAGAGGTGATGAGAGTGAAGGTGGTAGAGGTGCTGAGGGACTAAATATTGAGGGTGCAGAAAATGACTTATATGCCATGTGTGAGAGAGAGAGAGAGAGAGAGAGAGACGGAGAAGGGGGAGAGGGGTGGGTGGGTGGGTGGATGGGTGTGTGTGTGTGTGTGTGTGTGGGTGTGTGTGTGTGGGTGTGTGTGTGTGTGTGTGTGTGTTGCTCTAATCATGCGTGCCTTTTATTCTTCAGGAAGTTTTTGCTACCATCTCTTCAACATGTTTGTCGCTGTGCTGCCCAGAAGCCAAAAATATTCACCTGTCGATTCCGTTCGTCTGTCTATCTGTCTGTCTGTCGGTATCCAGTTTCTTAATTTATATATTTTTAGCGACTTAACAGATGAACGTTACAATCTACTGTTGAAATTGAGAGTCACAGAGACAATCACTCACCTGATCTCGAGGTATTACACATCATGCTTTCGTATTAGACTCGACCTTCAAGTGAAAGCTTCTTTTCCGAGCATTTCGTGTCCTTGGACGGGTAGTATCACTTTATATGAATCGCGTAAAGTTTAGGCACCACAGTTTATTTCACCTGAACATTAAGCACCCCCAGCTTGTTTCACCTGAACATTAAGCACCCCAGCTTGTTTCACCTGAACATTAAGCACCCCAGCTTGTTTCACCTGAACATTAAGCATCAGATTATTTTGCCAGCAGATTATCTCCCCCAACGCTAACCTATCCCAAACTATCGTAATCTAACCTAACCCCCAAGGTTAGGGTGGCTGATCATCCGGTGCGATAAACTGGGGTGCCAGATCTTCAGGTGATCCGGTTTTGTTGTTATTTTCCATCTTATAAAAGCATCCCGCTGGTTATAATACATTTCTGTGCAATCTTTTTAACAACACGTCTCGCAAAGGCTAACAAGCGCCAATTAGAGGTTCTTCCGCGCCAACTTACGGAGCACGAGAGGTTGTTGTGTAAAGTACTACAACAGCTTGGCCCAGTCGGGACATTAACAAGACTGCCTCACCCCCTCTTTGTCCCTCCCCCCTCAGCACCTCGACTCAACTTACCCTTAACTTACCTTAGTAAACCTCCAGCATCAACACTTTTCCCCCCTTCCATCCCCCTCCTAACCTTTTCCCTCCACTATCCACCCCTCTCCCTCCTTTCCCAACCCTTATTCTACCTCATCTCCCTCCCTCGACTTTCCTCATCTCCCCTCCACCACTCCTCTCTTTGATCCCCAACTCCCTCCTCACCAACCACCCCTCTCCACCCTCAGACTCTCAGCACCCCTCCTCAACTTACTTCTCATACAACGACAGTAAAAGACTGACCCCAGGACGTCAGAACGTATGACTGTCCTCCAATCTAAATATCGGAACTGAATTTGAAAATGAAACAATTTACTAAGCCAGAAAAATACACAGAATGAGGAAGAACATCAATACTGACATGATAGAAGAACCTTTCAAGTGTTGGAGCTCTCTTGAAGACACAGTGAATATTGTATATTTATTTCATGAGAATTAATAAGTAACTTGGATCATCTGGGTTACAACATTTTACGTCAATAAAATAAATACATATTGCTGCCACATTTTCACATTTTTTATTTATATTATGTGTTCCCATTTCTTATATATTTAATTTATTATTGTGTTAATCTTAGTTTAGTATCGGGACGACCTCTTGATGGAAAAAAAAAGGTATAACAGAAAATACGCGCGTATGAAACACTGCTTCACAGGCATCTTTTCATAGGTAAAGCTTCACATATGTAACAGCAATATATAAACATACCATAATAGTATATAATAAAAACCACTACGTCTTACATTTCTTCATTTATTATAATTAAAGCGCATCCCTAAGCATATCCAAAAACGTCACAATCTTGATCTCTAAATTGCTGACGTGTCTGTTTACACGGCTAGCCCAAGCTCTAAAGAACTGGACTCTAACACACCACCTGTGCTAAGCTCTAATCAGAAGGCTCCCTATAAAAATCTTCCTTGTAAAGTAAGTGTGTCATACTGTTGATGTAATAAAAGAAAACACCCAGTTGTGTTTCTGATAATACCTGTCACTCAAAATGTTTTACCAGAACAGTAAAAGCCAAGGGATAACACCCAACATTATTCTTATCAAGAAACAAAGGTAAGAACTCAGCCTAACCTGAAATAAATAACTAGAACACAGGAACATTCCCTGCCAAGTGGTGGTTCACTAGCTATGGCTGAACCATGGTGGTTCACAGGCAGGGATCGACTAACAATCAGCCAAGGTTTCATTTCTTGTTTTTTTATGGGTGATCGTTAGAGTCTTCCGAACCATAAACCTGTGAAGTCTCCCCCCCCAAAAAAAAAATTATTTACAATCTATTGGAAGAAAATTTATACAGGGGAGACAATGATAATAATTTTTATACAAAATCTTCCCTCAAACCAATCCCTTATATCATTTAACCCTGGACGAAATAATTCAGGCAATGACACTGAGGATGTTGGTGACGCTGCTGCACTACCTGTGTTTGTGCTGCAGTGTATAGAAGAGTGCCGACTCATCCAGTGTGGTAATAGTGTGTTGACCATTTATGAGGTGTAGTAGTAGCGTCTCTCTGTTCATCAGGTGAAGCATTATAAAATCACCATTTGAGGTCAAAAGTAAATTCCTTCAGAAGTGACTTAATTAAAAAACGGAGCATCACGTGTAAACTTACTGCGTTTGTCACCATTAACTCATAAGTTTATATTCGCTGCCTTGAGACAGTCATGACTTTTGGACTTAAAAAATTATGATTGATAAAAAAATTGGGCATTGTTTGTGATACAAGGCATTCACGTTAATTCTTACCTTGGTTCGTGTTTATCGTCGCCAAAATGTGTGGGAGAGTTGAAACGCACGCAAGCAAGCACTCTCACAATTAGTCAGTCAAGTCACGTTCACTCAATCACTCACTCAATCATACAATCACTGACTCTCACTCGCTCGCTCAATCATACAATCACTGACTCACTCCTCGCAAAGACGTGAACAGCACCACCAAACCAAGCTACATTCTAATCAGGAAGGATCTTCTACACTTGATTCCCAATTACCCGGTATATTCACTGATGCTAATTAACAAGAATACAATCTTCAACCTTTACCCAGCAACAACACCCACCTCCACCCCCTCCTCCTCCTCCTCCTCCTCCTCCTCTACCTCCTCCTCCACATTCTCCTCCTCATCCTCCTTCAACAACATTCACCTCATCTTCCTCCATCCTCATCCTCCACCATCCTCAGAGACTCCACTGAAAGCCAACATTTTACTATTTTCACTCAGGTACACAAAAACCACCGTTCGAACCTCTCCCCCCTCATCATACGCAGTGTTGACCCAAACAATTTTTCACGCCGTGCCTAAAATAAGAACAATGGACAAGGAAACCAAGTCGAAAGGCAAACACTATTACGCAATTAGCCAAATCATAATGTGGACGGTGTGTTTGGTGTGCTATTCTCTGCCCTGGGATGTTGCGGTAGTAATTACAGGTGACTTCATATTTTCATCCTTTCCTGATTATGTAAATTGCGGAAAGGTAAAATAGAGCTGAAGTTATGTGTGTTATTATCGTTTTTCTTTATTATTTTAATTAACTGTATTATTACTATTATTATTATTAGCAATTTAATATCTACCATTTGGAAAGAAAATTTGCATTGCTATATTTAATACATATTTATTCATTCATACGAAACCAACCCCTACATAAATACCCTTAGAAACGGTTCGGTTGTCAGCATCACCTCACCACACATAACTCACCACCTGAGGCCACGTCACCAGTCAAACAATATACAACAAAAACTCTCGTCGACCTCCTTCCCAGAGCCTCGATCACGTCTACTTTATTGTCGCCTTTAGGACCCGCGAGAGAGGGGTGGGGGACCTGACTTGACATTCCCATCGTAATTCTATGTCTTCCCCTCTCACCCCATTACCACCTTCCTCCACTCCACTATTCCAACCCTCATGTCTCCCCCTCTTTACACTCCATGCTCTAATGTAATTTGCCTTTCCTTCGCATCATTACACCACTGTCTAAACACACCATACATATATATATATATATATTTTCCTTACATTGTTTATCGTCTCCTATACCACAGCTCTTCCTTCATCACACCTTCTCCTTGCATTTTTCTTTTCCTTACACATCCCTCCCTAACACACAACCTCCCTCCCCTTACACACCACCTTCCCCTGCATTGCATCTCCCCGACACCATACCTCCCATTACACAGCCATTTTTCCCAAACCCCCAGCTTCCCCTTAACCCAATTACCCCAAACTCCCCCTTCACTCTAATAACCCATTCTCCCTATACCCCTCCTCCCATTAACCCCCTCCCTACACATCCTTAACACAGCATTTTCCCTTTGCCAAGCCTATACGTCATCCCCTTCCACATACCCTTCTTCAACTTCCCATTCGATTTCTCTTATCCCCATCCCATGCCTACCCATCCCATCGCCCTTCCAGAAATAAATGGACAGGAGATAAATGTCAATCCTTCTGGCTGTGAGATTCCTTCGCCACAACCTGTATACAAATATTCTCTCTCTCTCTCTCTCTCTCTCTCTCTCTCGCTTTACATATCTATTTACAATGAGAAAGGAAGATTGGGGTAGAGTCTCAAAATAAACAAAATAAAGGCAATATATTTGGGACGGAAACATCGGCCGAATGTTAAATTGGGCATCAATATCATCTTCCTATTTTACCCTGAGGCAGATATGACCCGATCCTTTACAGGCGTAGGAAAGGCCGTAAAATATTTACATGAGAGAGAGAGAGAGAGAGAGAGAGAGAGAGAGAGAGAGAGAGGGAGGGGGGGGGGGAGGTGATGGGTAAGGGAATGGGGAATCCATACTCTTCTCAATCGGTGGTTACGAACACCTTCCATTGGCAACTGGTGGATAGTTTCATTCCCCACTCCTAGGATGGGTAAAGATGACAGCCCACAACATCACTACCCATCAAGGGTAGTGCGGGAAACAATGTCATACTCGTCTACGTGAAAGTCCCCACCTGAATGATCATTTCAAGTGAGCAACTGGCTGGGCCTAACCTTGACCTGGGCCCAGATTCACTAACACTGCGGAAATACTAAGTTCATAACAGTCGGGAGATCCGAAGTCCATGCGTACTACCGTAAGAACAAATCATTAACGGTTTATAACTTAG
Source organism: Homarus gammarus (assembly GCA_958450375.1). Classification (NCBI taxonomy): domain Eukaryota; kingdom Metazoa; phylum Arthropoda; class Malacostraca; order Decapoda; family Nephropidae; genus Homarus; species Homarus gammarus. The sequence goes on along the minus strand of CAUDMG010002966.1, from coordinate 1,201,185 downwards.
CTGTGGCGCTCGTACGAAACTTTGGAATCAGTTCGTAAAATGCCGTCAGGTAGCGATGATGTGTTTCGTGTCGGCCAACCATGCGACTGATGCTGTACTAATACATAACTGAGAAGGAGACGTAAGTCAATCATGTTACATATTAAATCCCACAGGTTGCACTTGTGATCACCTTAGCGTTTAGACATTTATAGAAGAAAATAGAGTAAATTTGGAAACACAGGCACCGATTTTTATTTCGACATTGTGTTTTGCCTGTTTCTTTTTTAGTTGGAAATCGATTTTCTTCTTTGGTGTTTCCGGCGCAAATTTATACTTTTCAAGTATTTTAAACGATAAGACCTCCCCAAATACCAACAATATTGGCTGCTCAAAGTGGACAGGGCTTTGAAGTAGAGGGAAAATGTGGGGGAAAATACTACAAAGAACACGAAACAACCCTTGAACACCTTACCTTATTTATAAAATGGTCAAAAATGGCTTTCGATTTAATGGGCCCCCTCCCCCCTCCTCATCTGAACACCGAAAACTCCATCAACACACTAAACACCGAAAAAAATAATATTTATTTTTCTTACACTTTTTCTGTATACCTACTTATATTTTTATGAGGTTATAACACAGTATAAAGCGTTAAACTTAATTTTAGTTTATTGTCTCTATATTTCTTAGTAAAGTTTTTGCGTGTAAGGTAAGGTAAGGTAAGGTAAGGCAAGGTAAGGCAAGGTCAGGTCAGGCAAGGCAAGGTAAGGCAAGGTAAGGTAAGGTAAGGTTAGATTAGATAAGGTTAGGTGAGGCTAGGTAATTTTAGGTGAGGCTAGGTTAGGTAAGGTTAGATTAGATTACGTTAGGTTAGGTTAGGTTAGGCTAGGTAAGGCTAGGTTAGATTAGGTTAGGCAAGGTTAGCTTAGGTTAGGTAGTTAAATAATACCTAACTCAATATAAGATCATCAAACCTAATAAAAAAGGAGGTAAAATTAACAGTAGTAGAGGATTTTTCTTAGAAAAAGAATTATGTTCATATGTTTTTGATCTGACACATTCAGTAGTGATGTTTTCCGTCGGAAAATTAGTGAAATGCATCTTACCTAAGACAGCTATTGTAGTGTAACGTCAGCACCTCTGCACAACACAGAAATCCGCAATGCACATGACAAACAATTAAGTTCTCAATAAAAATTTCCATTAATTTTCTTTTTAAATACGTTTGCAGAGAAACTTTTTTACATTCATTTCTCCAACATATCGATAAATCTGTTGATATATAAACGTAACTTGTGATGCCACTATTATGTAATTAAACCTTTGATTATCTTTGCAAATGTATTTTAAAAGGGAAAGGTAAGGTTAGGTTAGGTTAGGTAAGGGGAGGTAAGGTAAATTTAGGTTAGGTTAGGCATGTTAAGGATAGTTTAGGTATGGTTAGGTTAGTTTAGGTAAGGTTAGGTTAGGTTAGGTTAGGTAAGGTTAGGCTAGGTTAGGTGAGATTAGGTTAGATGAAGTTAGGTTAGGGTAATATATATTTTATTAATTTTGCGGCAAAACAAGAGCATCACTACTGATTGTATTAAATCATTATGGTGTAACTGAAACGTGATTAGCTGGAATTTCAGTGTACGAATCCTTGCTCGTAATTGACGAAAATACAACAGATTACCCGATCCAGAGTTAACCGACGTTCTGAATATGGGTAATCCACTACAGGAAATCTCGGATCGAGGAATTCCGATTCGCACGCCTGAGCCAAGCTCAAATCCCAGGCTGAAACCACCGTTCTGAATTCGGGCCTAAGTGTTAGTAAATATTGAACATAATAATTAGTTCAAAGTTAGACAAGGAATAAACGTTACAAAAACTTGTTAAGAGATTAGTGGGAAAAGGTGAAGAATATAGATTAAGAGTTAATGTTGTAAAGATGAAATTAATGGTCGTTTCAAAATTGGAATTAAACCCTAAAACAGGGAGTTTAAGCAAGTGGAAAAAAATTTGTATTTGGGAAGTAACATTATCTGTGCTGGTAGATGTACAAAAGAAATTATAACAAGAATAAGTCAAGCAAAAACAGCCTTTAATAATCTAAAGACCGAATAAAAAGGGACACAACTGTTGTTTGGGTCAGCACTTTCAGCAGACACCAGAAAGAGGTTGGAGGCCTATGAAATATGGTATTGTAGGCGAATGTTAAAAATAAGTTACAATGACAGGAAAACAAAAGAAAAATTACAAAGAATGCAAAAACTTGAAGAAAAATATTTGAAGTTTATAGAGTATGGAAGTTAAAACACTTTGTTCATATAATTAAAAACGAAGGGATAATAGCAGAAATATTAGCAGGTAAAGTTGAGGGTAGGAGGACCAAGGTAAGCCATAGACTGGAATGGACGAAATAAATTAAAAACCGGGTCCCCAGAGAGATACAAAATTTCGTAAGATTGGTAAAAACCACCCAAGAACGTTTAGAGTGGAGGACTGTGGTTGCTACGTTCACTCTTACGCCATTAATTACAGGAATATTCACAGAACGAATTTCCGACAATCAGGTACAGAAATTCCACAACCACAACAGCTACTATATCGGGGCCCCATAAATTACAGGTAAGTCAAGAGTGGGACCTTCGGGAACACGGTGCCGGCACGGGGAGGTATTGGATAATGTGTGACAGATGCCTTGTTCCCAATACTACCAGGTATTTTGTACGCGACTCTGCATGGAGTAAGGCATCTGTTCACGACATTGGCAGTTCTGTCATTAGCAGTACCAGAGGTTGTATGTCTCGGCCTGACTCGTGTTGTTGTTGTTATGAAACACGTCGTTAAGGTGTTAAAATACACGTCGATAAGGTGAGTGTTATAATACACGTCGTTAAGGTGTGTTATAATACACGTCCTTAAGGCGAGTGTTATAATACAAGTCGTTACGGCGAGTGTTATAATACACGTCGTTAAGGTAAGTGTAATAATACACGTCGTTAGAGTATGTGTAATAATACACGTCGTTAAGGTGAGTATTATAATACACGTCGTTAAGGCGAGTGTTATAATACACGTCCTTAAGGGGAGTGTTATAATACACGTCGTTAAGGTAAGTGTTATAATACACGTCTTTAAGGTGTGTGTTATAATACACGTCGTTAAGGTAAGTGTTATAATACACGTCGTTAAGGTAAGTGTTGTAATACACGTCGTTAAGGTGAGTGTTATAATGCACGTCGTTAAGGTAAGTGTTATAATACACGTCGTTAAGGTGAGTGTTATAATACACGTCGTTAAGGTGAGTGTTATAATACACGTCGTTAAGGTAGTGTTATAATACACGTCGTTAAGGTGTGTTATAATACACGTCGTTAAGGTGAGTGTTATAATACACGTCGTTAAGGTGTGTGTAATAATACACGTCGTTAAGGTGAGTGTATACACGTCGTAGGGTGTTATAATCACGTCGTTAAGGGGAGTGTTATAATACACGTCGTTAAGGAGTGTTATAATACACGTCGTTAAGGTTGATACACGTCGTTAAAGAGTGTGTAATACACGTCGTTAAAGGGAGTGTTATAATACACGTCGTTAAGGCGAGTGTTATAATACACGTCGTTAAGGTGAGTGTTATAATACACGTCGTTAAAGGGAGTGTTATAATAAACGTCGTTAAGGCGAGTGTTATAATACACGTCGTTAAGGTGTGTGTAATATTACACGTCGTTAAAGGGAGTGTTATAATACACGTCGCTAAGAGGTGTATTAATACACGTCATTAAGGTGTGTTATAATACACGTCGTTAAGGGGAGTGTTATAATACACGTCGTTAAGGTGTGCGTAATAATACACGTCGTTAAGGTAAGTGTAATAATACACGTCGTTAAGGTGAGTGTTATAATACACGTCGTTAAGGTGAGTGTTATAATACACGTCGCTAAGGTGAGTGTTATAATACACGTCGTTAAGGGGAGTGTTATAATACACGTCGTTAAGGTGTGTTATAATACACGTCGTTAAGGTGAGTGTTATAATACACGTCGCTAAGGTGTGTTATAATACACGTCGTTAAGGTGAGTGTTATAATACACGTCGTTAAGGTGAGTGTTATAATACACGTCGTTAAGGTGAGTGTTATAATACACGTCGCTAAGGTGTGTAATAATACACGTCGCTAAGGTGTGTTATAATACACGTCGCTAAGGTGAGTGTTATAATACACGTCGCTAAGGTGTGTTATAATACACGTCGCTAAGGTGTGTTATAATACACGTCGCTAAGGTGAGTGTTATAATACACGTCGCTAAGGTGTGTTATAATACACGTCGCTAAGGTGAGTGTTATAATACACGTCGCTAAGGTGAGTGTTATAATACACGTTGCTAAGGTGAGTGTTATAATACACGTCGCTAAGGTGTGTTATAATACACGTCGCTAAGGTGTGTTATAATACACGTCGCTAAGGTGTGTTATAATACACGTCGCTAAGGTGTGTTATAATACACGTCGCTAAGGTGAGTGTTATAATACACGTCGCTAAGGTGTGTAATAATACCCGTCGCAAAGGTGTGTTATAATACACGTCGCTAAGGTGAGTGTTATAATACACGTCGCTAAGGTGTGTAATAATACCCGTCGCTAAGGTGTGTTATAATACACGTCGCTAAGGTGTGTTATAATACACGTCGCTAAGGTGTGTTATAATACACGTCGCTAAGGTGAGTGTTATAATACACGTCGCTAAGGTAAGTGTTATAATACACGTCGCTAAGGTGAGTGTTATAATACACGTCGCTAAGGTAAGTGTTTTACTATGTATTATGGTACACATTATGTAATACTGTACATCATGTAATAACTACATCAGGTTGATACACACCAATACATCTGAGTTATAACTTAGAATACTGAACTATCGCGTCCATGTATAACTTTAACCTCAAGTAAATAATATGACTAAAAAAAATACACACAATACACTGACTCGTATAATAATGTGTTACAAAGAAAAATATATATACTTATTGAAGAAAAATTACCAACCACCAAACTCTCATATAAAATAAGTATCAAACAGTACATTTTGTGTGGCGATAAAGTACTTTACAAGGTACATCTATATATTTCACGGAAGCACAAACATCAACATTGGAAAAACGAGATTCAAGTAATTTCTGGGGAAAAAAATAATGTAAATGTACAGAGCCACACACACACACACACAGAGAAAAGCAAAAAATACGTTTTGTTTTTCTCAATTAGAAAATATAACAGTTGGGAGATAATGTACTCTGGCCATGGGATGACAGATGCCATGAGAGGCTGTCCATGTCCAGGGGGAATGTCAAATCATGGAACACTGGTCACGGCTCTTCTCCCTCTTGTCACACGTCATTCCCTATCAGTGCAAATTCACGCGTGAACATTTGTACGGAAAAGGATATACTCGTAGGCGGCTTTATCTACAACACTAATACATGTTTTTTAATTGTGCTTCTTCGTGTATTACAGTGGGTGAAGGATCTGTTATGAATGAAGACAGAAATTACTACGGGTTTGTGAATGAAAATATAAATTATTACGTTTGTATGGATGAAGATAGAAATTACTTGCTTTTTTTAATTTAAGAAAAAATAAATTATTACTTTTTGTGAATTAATATAAATTCAGTTTTTTATGAATGAAGATAAAAATTATTACGTGTTTGTGAATGAAGATAGAAATTACTACCTTTCTATGATTGAAGACAAAAATTGTTTTTTTATGAAATAAGATAGAACAAATTACTAACTTTATATGAATAAAGCCATAAATTACTTTCTATCGAATACAGTACTTAAGAAATATTAATGAATTTATAGGAATTTACTGTACTTGTAACACACAGTTATACAATATACAATATATGAGCTTCTCCAAATATCCCCTGTCCTAGGTGAGAAATAAGTTACTTTTAAATTATAATAAATAATTGACCTTGAATGAGTAAGTTGATTAGGTGAGACGATTATGATTACGTCTTGAGACAAAATATACTAATATCTTACGACATATTGAGGGAAAACTGAGGAAAATTATCCGAATTGTTGGAAAAATTATGAGAAACTGGGGAAATTATTAGAACTCGGGAAAATTTTTCGGAAACATGTCATCCCCATAATAATATCAGGACTATGGAAATATATTCAGATCTAGGGAAAAAAAAGGGAAAATCATGAAAACTAAGGACTTATCAGAACTAGGTAACAATGATCACGACGAAAGAAAAACGATTAAGGACAAGATAAAAAACTCTTAGAACAAGGGGAAAATGATCACAACTAAGGAAAATGATCAGGATAAGATAGAAATAATGAGAACGGAGGGAAAATAATAAGACCTATTGAAAAATTATCGACACTTTGGACAAATTACCAGCACAAACTGAATAATAATCAGGACAAATGGAAAGATAATCACAAATATAAAAAAAAAAAACTATTAGGCCTATGGACAATGATTAAAGCTAGAGCCAATTATCAGAACTGGGGAAAAATTATCGTGGGTAAGAGGAAATAAGATTAATTAACATTTGTGTGGCATATGCTGGTTAAAGCTGGTTACTGTGGTGATATTACCCATCGTGCGGTTAGGTTAGGTTACTTTAGGTTAGGTTAGGTTATGTAGTGGATGTTAATGTTACTTCGCTCCAACAACTAAGATCGTAAGTGACTATTCTAAGTTAAAACACACAATTGTCGTCAACAAATAAAGAATCAAGAGAGATGTTTCTTAGCAAACTGAATTAATACGTACTGAGGAAGCATTTATTACCACAGAGGAGAGAAAATGAGTTACCACTGAAAGGAGATTGGTCAGCAGCCACTCAGAAGGCGCCATAGTGTTCAGCAAGAGGAGGCTGTGGGAGTCTTCGCGGAAATAAAGAACAGGTTTTATCAATTCTTACTCTCCTGACGCTCACTGTATTACACTCATCCTGACGGCTATGTTTGTTAACGAGCTCGTAACGCCGTCTTGTAGAGTGACTCACCCTACGTAACATTCTGATTCTGATGATCGTCATATTTATTTAATATCATTCATTACATTTGTTCGGAAATATAAGTGAAATAACAAGAAATATGCTCACCATGGCAACACGTCATGCAGGAGTAAATATGCGACACGTACAGTACATTTGGTGGTGCTCAATAACTGTAGTTTGGGAGGACAAATAACACTAGAGAGTTAGTATGGATCCATTCAGTCAGTAAGTTTGGTCGGATCACCTGAAGATTAAGACTCCCCAACTTATGTTGGTCAGGTTCACGTTAGCTGGGGACGTCTAATCTTTGGTGTTAGCGCCCCTAACTCTGTAGACACACATAATAACAGTCGACTACAGGTGAGGGCGGTGAGTCTGGTTCGGGAGGCTGATGGAAGCGTGTTTTCCTTTATAGGAAAAAAAAAAGACTTATCCTGGGAACGATCATCTTATATAAAAACGTAATGAAGAAATTACTTATGCTAATGAGAGAATCTTGTATGAGTGAGCGCAAGCAATGATCCACCTTAAGGAGCATATCATGCCAAGACAGGCAGAGAGAGAGAGAGAGAGAGAGAGAGAGAGAGAGAGAGAGAGAGAGAGAGAGATACTCTCGTCCATACACCTGCTACTCTTCTCACCAGCACTGAATGTAGGTCAAATATGACCCAATTCTTAACAGACTCCCAGTGTCATAGACCCCAGCCTATTATCATAACAGTTGGGGCCCACTAGCTCTGTTACCCATAAGTATTGGGGTTCAGTCCATTAGCTTTGAGGGGCCATTAGGACTAGAACCCATCATGACTAGGGCCGAACCACGACTAAGAACCAACGATTACTGAGGCCCATTTGCCCACCAATATGCACACAAACATCAGATATACTCCTTATCTTATCCACATTACCGTCACCACTCACACCTCTACAGTCTATTACTGAATTCCTCGACAACTTATCTTGACGTGGCCGACAAGGAAGAACCCACTGCTAAACGGGAATATAACTAATGGTTTAAGAATTTTCAATCGTATCTCTTCAAATTTCTTAAAGAAGCGTCGGTCATTCTTCCTGACATCTAAATAGGGGAAAAAACATGTATAAAAGTGTCCACACAGACTTGGTCAATTCAACTCAAGGCCTACAGGAAAGTATTTTATTTGCTCAATTATGGTGAGAACGCGTAATATATTTTCAGGTTGTGTGAGAGAGAGAGAGAGAGAGAGAGAGAGAGAGAGAGAGAGAGAGAGAGAGAGAGAGAGAGAGAGAAAAGGTAAGAGAAGAAGAAGAGAAAAAATACGAGAGGAAATTTAAAAAGTTAGGCAGTAGTGGCCAAGCGTTAGTGGTGATAAAGGAGTGTGTGTACAGCCTCCCATCACTAATACAAGTCCCACCACCATGGCCAGTCTCCCACCACCACCATGGCCAGCCTCCCACCACCACCATGGCCAGTCTCCCACCACCACCGTGGCCAGTCTCCCACCACCACCGTGGCCAGTCTCCCACCACCACCGTGGCCAGTCTCCCACCACCACCATGGCCAGCCTCCCACCACCACCATGGCCAGCCTCCCACCACCACCATGGCCAGTCTCCCACCACCACCGTGGCCAGCCTCCCACCACCACCGTGGCCAGCCTCCCACCACCACCGTGGCCAGTCTCCCACCACCACCATGGCCAGTCTCCCACCACCACCATGGCCAGTCTCCCACCACCACAATGGCCAGCCTCCCACCACCACCATGGCCAGCCTCCCACCACCTTTTCTAGTCTCCCATCAACATGGCCAGTCTCCCATAACCATGGCCATTGGCCAGTCTCCCACCAACATGGCCAGTCTCCCACCAACATGGCCAAAGCTTTCATGAAAAAAAAATCAACGCCAGTTTGTTGCTCGTGATGTTATTTGCAATTGTATTAAGTTCTTGACTATGTTCAGATTACATTTTCTCCATTTACTTCTAAAACGAGAACTATTACAGCAGTGGGAATGTGAGTCTTGATGTAGTTGTGTGAGACGAGGTTAGAAAGTGAATTTGAGAATGGTAGACTAAGGGTGCCGGAGGGTAGGAGCGACCCATGCGGTTAATGTTTGGCTATACAGGGGAAAGTATGTGTGCACTGTCAAACATTTTCCTCGTAACCTTACCCACCCAAATGTAATGTAAAGTATATATACATTACTCTTGTCAGCGTTAATGTAGGGAGGCTGGGAGAAAAAAAGAAAATACACAAACACATTTTCTTTCATTCGCTGATGTTTATTCGTTCTAACTGCCGTAAAAGTTGTGCTCTGCTACGGCACTCCTCTTATACAAGGCACAAATGTGTTTTAACCATTGTTGCTTCACACAAGCCAAGATCACCCATCAGCAGGAGGTCTTTCCCTAAATACCACTGGACGCCGCTACGCTCTCTATTAACTCCAACATAATCCTGTTTCTTGAAGGTCCAGCCTCCACACTACATAATACCGTATTAAGGAAGAAAATGAAATCATAAATCTTTAATGTCAATATTTTATCGAATAACAAATATCCTTTACCGACACACAAACAGCTATCTTGAAAAATACGTCTTAGGGAATATATTCAACATATATAAATATTCTCTCATTAGCGGGAACACAGATTATACTTGTTCGCTTTAAGAAAAATAACTTAATCAATTCATGAAAAACAAAACAAACTTTTCAATACCTGTTAAAAAAATATATTCATTGTCCAAGTTGCTTCTATTTTACATCTCTATGGCGTATGACATTCAACGCTTCACTTATCTCTTCTCAAAGACTCCTAAATGTGATGACTTTTGTCCGTATCACAATACAGAAAAAATCACATAACTTTATAACGAAAATTTCCTTTCCTCCTCGGTACTCCGTTATATACGACAACTACGCATCCAAGAGGTCATGAGGAGCTGTACAATGTGAGAGTCTGGCTTGGAACTGTACACGGAGGAGGAGAGACGAGAGAGAGAGAGGAGAGAGAGAGAGAGAGAGAGAGAGAGAGAGAGAGAGAGAGAGAGAGAGAGAGAGAGAGAGAGAGAGAGAGTCATACAACACATACTGCTAAAAATAGCAACCCTCACAGTAAGCTTAGTACGTAGCCTAGACCTTCCACAATATCACAAAGTTATAAAATGAATAAAAGTTATTACTGCTCCCTGGACAAGGCTGTGAAATACGAGGCTCTCACGTCACACCACCACGCGACACATTTAGTCCAGGACACCAAAAATATGACTCCAATTATAAAGAAGAACTAAGGTGAGCGACAGAGAGGGGCGAAGACATTAAAACTGGTTAAGACAGACGCTGTAACTGTGTTATGAAATGGGTATAATGATCAGAACAGTGCAATCGCAATCCTACCATCTGGACACTTAATCAGATGCCTCTTGATGCTTCTTAGATACCTCCTTATGCCTCCTAATGTATCTTGATGCCTATTTATGCATCCTGATGCCTCCACATACACCCTGGCGCCTCCTAATACACCCTGGTGCCTCCTGAATGCCTTTTGATGCCTCTTTATGCATTCTGATACATCCTGATGTCTCCTGGTACCTCCTAATGCCCCCTGAATGCCTCCACATGCATGTTGCTCCTCCGATTAGTGATGAGAAAAGAAAAAATACTTTGCAAGTTATGCTTTCCTGATATACAGTACACCTGGTTAAGAATGTACGACCTCAAAGGCAATTAGCGAAAAAAAAATGTACATTATTGTCTCCATAAATTGTCGGGAATTGAACCTGGAATGGAGAATATGTGAACGAAGAGCCATTTTAAAGTCAGCAATTTAGTAGAGCACTCACTACATACAATTTATCCATTATCATTCTCTCAAAGAAAGCCACATAATGTTCCCCTCACATACACAAAATATACATACAAGAATGCATAAACACAATCCTGTAGGCGCTCTAGACTGGTAGCCAAGCCTATTCTGGTTGGCCCTGCCCTGCCCCCCCCCCAACCTCACTACACCCTGGATTTATCACCAAACATTTCAGTGATCAGTGCAATGATTGGTTATCAAACAGTGATCCAACAGTGTATTCCAAGGTAAGGCACAAAAACAAGCGTAATTGACAGCGGTGTAATACCAGACTGCGGGCACTTTGTCGGTCACCTTCAAAGTGCCAGTGACAAGAACCACCGCGGTGTTTACATATACCGTGGGTACAGTGCCGGCGACCCCTTAAGTGCCGGAGACAAGGACTCGCGGTGTTTACGACTTGATAAACATCAAAAGAAGTCTACCAGTGTCAGTGGCACTCAAAGTGCCACTATTGAGTTTACGGCCACCGGGGACAAGCACTTCCGTCCGTCCACAACAACAGATATCAACAGATGACCACCAGTGACTTACTCCCGACGCTCCCTGTACAATTTAAAGCATGGGAACGGTTATCCTGGTGGTAGCATTATCGTGTGACTAAAATCACCGAACATATTCCATGCTCGCAGCCGAAGACAAGGGCGTCACAAACAGAAGCCCATTAGGACCATCACTTCCACTAGAAAACCAGAGAAACCTACTCCTGGCAGACCTTACCAATACACTGAAGTTCCCCGAATATGGTACGGTCTCTCCTCTTTACTGCTCTCCAGTGTCACTTTCTTGGCTAATAAATTTGACGAACTGGCAACCACAGTCCGATCAGTCACTGCCAACGTCGTTGCCATATGCAAAGCTTGGCAAATGGTTCCAAAATGTGCCACATTGAGGGATATCAAGTCTTTCATCACCTTCGTTCACGTGGACGCGGAGGGGGCTTTGCCCTCTTTTGTCAAGATGAACTACGCCCGTCACGCCTGGATGTTATAGTCCCAGCTGATGTGGAGGCATTATGGGAATGTGTTCTGGCACGTGCCCACCCGTGCCACACTGCTTCTAGAAAGTACTGTCTGGCATACCATCCACCTCGTTCACCCACGAAAGACGCTCTTATCAATCACCTCATTACTACCTCAGCCCACCTCAGAGTTAGGTACCCATGTGCCAAGCTAGTATTATGCGCGCGGGGGGGGGGGGGGGGGATTATAACGAAATTGACACAACTGATATCCAGGACCAGCTGTCACTATCACAAGTTGTGAACTTCCCCACACACGGTCAAAATACCCTTGACCTTATCTTAACTGACTTAGCAGAACAGTACCAACCACCTCAACCAATGCCTCCTGCCACTGCCACTACCAGCCACGTGCAGAGCCCTTACATCAAGACCTACAGGCCGATTGCTGACTCTGCAGTGTGTCTCTTCGGACAGTGGATAGTTCACCATCCCTGGACTGAAGTACCTAGTGTGGATGACGTGGACACCAAATGGATAAATTATACCAACACCACCAAGGAAGCTCACTACCACTTCTTCCCCGAGGTGTCCGTCAGATCACACCCAGCTGACTTGCCCTGGATCACACCTCGGATCCAAAGACTTATGCAACAGAGAGACAGCTCCTTTTATCTCGATGACCACAACCGCTACAGGTCCCTTCGCAACCAAGTCATCCATGAAATACGTACTGCAAAGTTCACACTTTCCAACCAAGTTGAAAGACCTGGATCAACATCAGTTAGTGGTATTTAAGTTTAAAGAACTGTGGGAACTAAATAAGACACACCCCTCCGCTTCCTTAACAATTTCACCAATGGTGACGCAGCTAAGCAATCAAACAACCATTTCGCAACTATATGCCAGACACTCCCCCGGCTTGACACAACCAGTCTCCCTGCTTACCTACCAACCTCTTTCTCGCTGACTTAGTAGACGAATTTGAATTAGAAAAACGTTTGGACAAACTAAAGTTAAAGCGCTTCACCACCTCCCAATTACTTACCAATGGAACTCTACAAGGAGTTCTCCCCGGAACTAGCTAAACCCCTCTGCTCCATCATCAATGCTTCTCTCAGCCAAGCAAGATGCCCAGCTGACTGGTAGACCTCATATGTGTCACCAGTGCCCAAGTCAACCAACCCACAATCCTTAAATGAGCTACGACCCATTGTCATCACCCCAATACCCAGCTTAATCTGCTAAAGTTTCGTGTTTGACTGCTGATATTGCAGGCACCATAGATCCTCAGCAAATTGGCAATATGAAAACTTCCTCCATCACTCACTGTCTTGTCAGCTTCTCGACTACACATACCGCCATCTGGAAAACGAACGACGTCTGTGGCTGTCGCCTTCATTGACTTCACCAAAGCATTTGGCCTAATCGACCACAATTTAATCAACAACGCTATCGACCTCGAGTTTCGGAGAAGTCTTTTACCATGGCATACAGACTTCCTCAGTGATCGACACCAAACCGTACGCTTCCGAGGGGCTGTCTCCACTTTTCAGTTACTCACTTGTGGCATACCCTAAAGCACCAAGATGGGACCGCTCTGCTGCCTTATGCTTATCAATGATTCCCTACGAGAAACCTCTGCTCGCTGGAAACATGTCGACGACTCCACCATTGGGATCAGTGTCAACAAATCGGCTCCCGACTACACCGCCCTAAAGGGATTTATTGAACATCTCCAAAACTGGGCCACCAACAACTATACCACCATCAACCATACCAAGATCATGGCTATGCACATCCACCTTTCCTCCGTCCTTGTACAACCTCCCTCCATTACTTTGGGCTCCAACACACTCCAGGTTGTGGACTCCACTAAGGTCCTCGGCGTCACTATAGATAACAAACTAAATTGGAAAACACACATCAATATAGTTATCAAATCCTCCAGTTTTCGTCTCCACCTCCTCTGCCGACTCAAGTCCTTCGGAGTTCCTGCGCCCGAGCTCCTCAGTGTTTACTCAACATCCATACTTCCTAAGCTCACCTATGCCTCCCCTGCCTGGTCTTCCTCCCTAAACGCCACACAACGTAAAAATTATTCTCTCCCCCTTCCTACTCCACATATTAGAAGCACTCAACACACTGACCCTCTCGGCTCTCTCTGACCATCACCACGACCTCACCTGCAAATTTGGTGAGAAGCGTCTGCACCATCCTCGACACCAGCTCCTACTTCCACCCGAGATCCTTCGTCCTCGAATTACTGTTCGAAACCACAAGCGCATCCAGCCCATACGAGCACGTACTGATCGCTATAAGAACACCCCAGTCCCAACCATTGTAAAATTTATCAAAAATTCGTAATCAACCAATGTATTCACTCCCAGTCAATCGTACCTTTTTGCATTGTCACTATGTTGAAATGTCCTGTAGTATGACCTTCTCCCCACCTAGTTATTATATATCATATCTGCATCACATATGTTACTTGTATATCATTTGTCAATCAAGTGACCCATTTCCCAATTAAGTAACTGTATATTGTCAGCCTTCCGGCTGCCATGCACTTTAAAAAAAAAGTTATTATTATTATTACTATTATTATTCACTGTAATACTTGGGATAACCGGCGGGAAAAAAATGGCTGGAGAGGGCACTCAAGTCAATCCTGGGAAGTAATAAAGCGGAAGAAACGGCATTATAAACATATTCCAAGGCTGTGTGTATCACGACACGCCGAGTCAGATTATGCAAAGCAGAGACAAACCAACCATTACGGGCCATCAACAGAACACGACCATCTCACCCCGTAGCTACTGTCATACATACTTATTTTGGAGTACAACTTCCTGTCATTACCTTGAGATGATGACTCCCTCCTGTACTATCCTTCCTCTACTTCCCTCTCTCATGCCCCGTCTATTATTCCGTCTCATTGTTCTCCTGATCAGATCTCTCCTCCCCGTTATCTCTCCATGCATCCCTTTCTCACTCTTCCTTTCACTTCACACAGATACAAAATCGTGATTGATGTCCAATAGAAATTTCTCCAGCAAACGTCGATAAAATTAATAAACACCAACAGAAGGACATGAACAGGTCAGAGCCTCAAAGAAACCTAACAGTCGTGAAACATTTACTCTAACACATGAAACTCAGTGATGTGTTTCGTGAAGGAAGTGGCGTTCAATTTATACACCACCGAGGCCTCAGAATTTCAAGAAAAATACTACCCAGTATTATTAAATTTATTTCGTCTCACCTACAGTGTCTCGGGTGAGAGAGAGACGAGAGAGAGAGGAGAGATAGAAAGAGAGAGAGAAAAAAAATTGTGTTTTTGTATCATACACACAGGGTGGTGTAATGCGTCAAGTGTGGCAGCATTATGTCAGTGATAGGGTGCAAGCACTGCTTGCTCCCTCTCGCTTTCAGCTACCTCCGCTGGCTAGCCCTCGTGGCGAACAGGGAAGCAACTTGCATAAGTCTTCCCCTGCCAGTACACAGCCTCCTCACCATCAAGACACCAGCTGTGCCTCCTCGTGGCAACACACGGTAACTGGGTGCCTCGTAGACCCAGGCTAGACTAGCACGGGACCCCCAGAGCGACGGCACATAGGCACACTGGCATGTGTACACGTTCTGGCGCCTACCAACCATTGCCCCGCTGCCTTGCGGATTAACCTTGGTAGGTATAGGCTACGGGAGTAAACCCCGAACTAAATATCTGCGGTGGAGTCCCACATCAGGCAAACATGCTTAAAAAGCTCCAAGAAGACCCCAATGGCGGAAGAGGTGACTACCGTGGAAAACCAACGACTACATCGGCGGATGAAGGCAATGCCTGATGGACAAGTTAACAAGGCGAAACTCAACAAACTGGGCTATCGGCAGTCCAATGCAACTCTCCCTCTCCCCAGTCGTTGCATCACTTGCACCTTTGGATCAGGAAAGGGGAGAGCCAAGATGTGTGGTTGCAGCCTGCGCTCCTGCCTCACCACATAAATCAACTCGCGTGCAACCATCATCCAGCTCCCCATACCTCTTATCATCATCAAAACCCCAATACCCTCAAAAGTCCTATGGCAACGGTCGAGTGGCGATGGGGACAGGCAGAGAGGACTGCCGGGAGTCTCTCGTCACAACTCTGCACATGGGCGGCACAGATAAGATTGTCGTTTATGCACTGGGATCTAGGCAGCAATGCAATCCGGTCCTGTCTGTGCGACTCAGCAGCCCTTTCGAGGAGCCACTCTGCTCACCTCACATGGGGAGGGGCTAGAAAAGGTACCCTAAACATAGCCTACCTAAAAACCCAACCTGCGGTCGAAAACACAATAAAAATCACAGATCAAAAACTATACAACCTCTTATGGTCGCTGCATGGAATGTCAGGACCCATCTGGATATTGGCACAAATGAGTGTCCTGAAAGAAGAACTGCCCTTATGGCAAAAGAGCTGGCTATATAGGTATAACATCGTCATACAGTAGAAACCATTAATGAGCTCCGGCTCCCAAATAAGGGTCAACTCACAGAACGAAGGGTAAGCCTGCTATGAAGAGAAACCGCATTTATAGTGTTGGCTTTGTTATCCGCCAACGCATCCTACACGGGCTACCTGAAATGCCTATTAGGATCAACGCGTGCCTCATGACGCTTGGAGTCCCACTGAATCACTCACGTCAAGCCCTTTTCATCAGTGCATACGCCCCAACACTGGACGCAGAGGATGACATCATGGAGGCCTCTTATGCCGACCTTGACAGAGTGCTAACCTCTATCCCCAGAGAAGACAAGGTTCTGCTCCTTGGTGACTTCAATGCCAGAGATGTTCACATTTGGCAGGGAACCATAGGGAGAAATGGACTTGGTATCTCATTGACTTCATCATTGCCAGAAAAAGAGATCGCCGAATGTCTTCATCACCCGTGCCATGCGTGGCTCAGACCACTGTGACACTGATCATCGCCTTGTCAGAGCCAAGCTCTCACTTCACGTCGCCCCAAATTGGCGAAGACAGCAAGCCTCCAGAAGAGGTTTTAACACTGAGAGTCTGGAGGATCCAGCAATAGCACATGCTATCACAGGAGCAGCTCGAACATGGGCTGATAAACAGCCCAACAGCAAACAACGCAAATCCCAGTGCCGAATGGGATATTCTCAACACTGTCATGACAAAAACCTGCAGAGAGACCCTCAGCCAGATCGAAAGAATACACCAGGACTGGTTTGATGAAAATGACCCGGCAATCAATGAACTCATCAATGATAAACGTGCTGTTTTTACTGACTGGCAGAACAACCCTCAGTCTCGGACCAAAGCTGATACTTTCTGCAAGAAGAAAGGTGCGGCCCAGCAGGAACTTCGGAATATAAATAACGACTGGTTTAAAAATAAAGCACGTGAAACACAAAAATTTGCATATCAACACGAGGCGTAAATTTTTCAATTTCACTTAAACATTTTATGGGCCAATCACTCGTGGCGCAGCCCTCCTCGGCTTGTCTGATGGTAACTCCATAATTAAAGACATTGGAAAGAGCACTACCATTCACTGCTCAACCAAAACACCGATGTGGATGTCCTGACTACCCAGCAGGTCCCTCAGCATCCAGAACTGTCACATCTCAGCTATCCTCCAATCTTTGAATGAGGTAGCTACTGCCATCAAACAGATGAAAAATACCAGAGCCTCGGGGCCTGATGGAATCTCAGCCGGTGTAAAAAGCAGGAGGACCTCTGCTTATTAGCAGTCTCCACTCTCTCCTGGAGAATATATGGGAAAAGGAGGAAATCCCCCAAGCTCTTAAAGACGCCTCCATTGTCAATATTTATAAGAACAAAGGAGACCTGTCAGACAGTGGCAATTTCCGTGGGATCTCGCTGCTCTCTGTAGCTGGCAAGAATATCGCCCAAGTCCTCCTAAACAGATTTCTCCCCAAGGCGGTAAAACTTCCTCCCAGAATCTTAGTGTGGCTTTAGACCATCACATGGCACCACTGACATGATCTATGCTGCCCGCCAGATACTGGAAAAATGCAGAAAACACAAAAATTGGCAGATTAACACAAGATGCGTGAATTTTTCAATTTCACTAGAACATTTTATGGGAATATGGAGAGAGAATTCCGAATGTTGATTCAAGTCAGCTTCGCTCCTCTGGTGCTCACAACCTCTGGTGGGATGGTACCAATTGCAAGATGTTTCTATGCCAGACTCGCGGAGGTGTTATCTGATCAGAAGCAGCAGCGCAGAAGTTGTTATATCCTGGTTGAGCTGTCGACTGTCCTCTCTCCTTAGGTCTGCTTTGCTTTGCCTCAGGGGAACGAGAGCATCGGCCTCAAAGCCGACAACTGCTGCAGATATTGACGACGAGGCAACAGTCACTGATTGCCACATAGATCTGCGGTTCAACTAACTCAACACAGCTAGGGTAGCTACTTATGTATTAGGATAGATAATTTTAATAAAATGGCGGCGAAGGTGTGACTTTTGGGGGAGGCTGGAGGCCACGTTGTATAACAAAAATAAATAATAAATAAGTAAATAAAATATATATATATAAAAATAGTAGTAGTAGTAGTAGTAGTAGTAGTAGTAATAGTAATAGTAGTAGTAGTAGTAGTAGTAGTAGTAGTAGTAGTAGTAGTAGTAGCAGTAGTAGTGTGTGTGTGTGTCCGCTGCTGAGATATTGAGCTCCTTACTAATTTTTAAGATATGGTTATTAGTAAAGAATGATACCAATGAATTAAAATCAGGTACATAAAACAACACAACTTCAACCAAGCTTAATATTATCTCAGAAACTTCCCTTATATGCTGTACAGCACTTCCAAACACTTATAAACAGTATCCAGGCACTACAAAATATAAAGAAAATATAAGTCAGTTTTCTACGGTTTATAAATACATTTTAGCTTCATGATCAAGTGAAACAAATCTCTTTCACATTAGGACAAATTTTACTCTCAACTCCTTAACTGTTTCCCATCGTCTCAGGTGAAGAGAAAACAATATAATGCCACGAAATTATCTGATCAACGTGGTACAGTTGTGGACAAAATGAAATCAATAGGGAGGAGAGGTAGCGGTAGGTCAGTGAAGACTATAGGCACTGTTGCATAGAGGTGGCGGTGAAAACTGCCATTTTTTCACATATACAGTTTTTTTTTTTATCAGGTTAAATGCAGCTTACAATAACAATGTGCTGAAAATTACCTAATACATACACTCAAAAAAATGTTTGTGGAGACTTTTCACCGCCACCCCGACGTGACAATACAAAGTCTTTACCTACATTACCACCCTCCTTTCCTTTCTGTCTCTCTCCCTCCCTCCCTCCCAGACCAGTTCTTTTTGTCCACAACTGTACAAGGGCAGGTGTGAGTGAGTGAGGGTGAGGCTGGCTGGGTCTACTACAGTCAACATTCATCGGCAACTGGAAGCCTCAGCCCCTCCTGCCCAGACCTTCCATAACATTCAATTACGAATGCAAATGGAATCCCCTGTACGCGAGGCTCCAGTATTAATCACACCAATTTCACGGCTTCCGTAACTAATGCAATTACTCAAAGTTTATTATGAATTGGGAGTAAACTTCAATTTAAAAAACAAGATCAAATTGTATTCGAAAAAGGGTTCAGCAACAAAGACTACAAAGTCCTGGGATATTAGAGTGAAGTTCTGCTTAATTTCATGTAAGATGAAAGTAATTTAGAAGAACCGACATTCTCCAGCCTCACGTCTTCCTGGTTGTGTGTTGCGTTGCGTTGTGTTGTGTTGTGCTGTGCGACTTTATATACAGGTAAGATCCTCTCACCCCTGTCTTTAAATCCGATGTGTTTTATATACCTAACAAGTAACAAGTGTTTAACCCAACTGACCTTAAAGCTTGAGAAAGGTGAAAACTTTTAACCAAAGTGTTTTCGTGACTATGGTTCACTGTACTGTTTAGGGATAAATATATTCTCATAATTTAATACCATTGAAGTTTATCCACAGTGGTGCTGATAATATATATTTTTTTCCTGTGACTGTTTGTAATCGTTTATATTTACTCAATGGAATTCCTCTAAAAAATATAATACCTGTAGTATATGGATGCAATATTGATTCATATATAACATCAAACTGCATCTGAATCGTAGTAGTGGTTGTAATTTTATCCCCTCCAATTCATATCTTACTCCCGCCGTCTACAATCATAGTACGTACTCGTAAAGCTATACAGTATTTATAAAGAACCATTTACATTTGCTATTAACACAATATTACCGATTTATAGCAGTTTCCGTCAATCCAATCGTTCGTAATGTAACAAATTAACTGAATCCCATCAGCTAGGAGCAGAAAGCAACAACAGGTGATAAAACAGTAATCAGTTGTATACTGTACAAGAAGTGATTCGCGTCGTTCAGAATAATACGTGACCAATAACAAAACTGCCACCAGGTGCAAAATGCATCAAATTACCCAAAAATATACAGTAACAATAGTTCATAAAAAATAAGCAGGTGCAATATAGGAATCTCATCCTCCAGAATCATACAGTAATAATAGTTCATAAAACCGCCATTGTGACGGACCTTTGTGTTGTAATTATATCCCCCCCCCCCTCCCGTTCACAGGTGAGTATACCACAGGGAGCACTACCTGTCCTCTCCTGGTGACCCTTACCTGTTTACGATGCCGTATCGTGCTTCGCCTGTCTCCTTCTCCTCACACACAAACAAACAAAAACTTGGCACTTGAACAACTCGGATGATATTTCCTCTTTTACTTCACTTCAGTCACAACGACAATGGTTATTTGTGTAGTTTGTATGCCTCCATCAATTACAGACACCGCAGCTTTTTCCTTACGTTGCCGTACGATATCTTATGTCATAAAGGATGGTTCTAATCCAAACCTACTATACAAGTTACTTATTATTCTTAGATATATCGCTTAATTTTCAGGCCGGATCACGAGAGGACTAAGCACCCATCTTATTTATTTGATGATTAAACACCTTAACTCTACCTGGTATGGTCAGTTTAAGTCTGATTCATTTAGGTTAGGTTAGGTTAGGTTAGGTTAGGTTAGGTTAATTAGTTATCAGGTGAATTAGTTATCAGGTGAAATAAGCTGGATTACCTATAATCTTCAGGGGAAGTTTCAGGCCAGTTACACACAGTCACAGCCCTTTGACCATACTTCACTGAATGTTAAATCCCCAACATTTTTGTATGTGATATAACTATATCCCTAAACTTCGGTCAATACTGTATTATCAAACATTAGGAACGATATACAATAGACTGATCAAACGTCATAAAATTGGAGGCAATGTTTATTAGCCTGTACTGTACTTTGAGGTGAAGAAGTATACTTAAGAAGGGTACACGGGTATACTAGGTGTTGACATGGGTATACTAACGGAGGGGACAGGTATATTAGGAGGGGACACAGGTATACTAGAGGTGACACAGGTATACTAGGAGGGGACACACATACTAGAAGGTGAAACAGGTATACTAAAGGAGGTGACACAGGTATACTAGAGGGGGTGACACAGGTATACTAGAGGGGGTGACACAGGTATACTAGAGGGGGACACAGGTATACTAGAGGGGGGACACAGGTATACTAGAGGGGGGGACACAGGTATACTAGAGGAGGGGACACAGGTATTCGAGAGGAGGGGACACAGGTATACTAGACGGGGGACACAGGTATACTAGACGGGGGGACACAGGTATACTAGACGGGGGGACACAGGTATACTAGAGGGGGGGACACAGGTATACTAGACAGGGGGACACAGGTATACTAGAGGGGGGGACACAGGTATACTAGAGGGGGGGACACAGGTATACTAGACGGGGGGACACAGGTATACTAGACGGGGGGACACAGGTATACTAGAGGAGGGGACACAGGTATACTAGAGGGGGGACACAGGTATACTAGAGGAGGGGACACAGGTATACTAGAGGAGGGGACACAGGTATACTAGAGGGGGGGACACAGGTATACTAGAGGAGGGGACACAGGTATACTAGAGGAGGGGACACAGGTATACTAGAGGAGGGGACACAGGTATACTAGAGGAGGGGACACAGGTATACTAGAGGGGGGACACAGGTATACTAGAGGAGGTGACACAGGTATACTAGAGGGGGGACACAGGTATACTAGAGGAGGGGACACAGGTATACTAGAGGGGGGACACAGGTATACTAGAGGAGGGGACACAGGTATACTAGAGGGGGGACACAGGTATACTAGAGGAGGTGACACAGGTATACTAGAGGAGGTGACACAGGTATACTAGAGGAGGTACACAGGTATACTAGACGAGGGGACACAGGTATACGAGGAGGTGACACAGGTATACTAGAAGGGAGGACACAGGTATACTAGAGGAGGTGACACAGGTATACTAGAAGGGGGACACAGGTATACTAGAGGGGGGACACAGGTATACTAGAGGGGGGGACACAGGTATACTAGAGGAGGTGACACAGGTACACTAGAGGGGGGGACACAGGTATACTAGAGGGGGGGACACAGGTACACTAGAGGTGGGGACACAGGTATACTAGACGGGGGGACACCGGTATACTAGAGGGGGGACACCGGTATACTAGAGGAGGTGACACAGGTATACTAGAGGAGGTACACAGGTATACTAGACGGGGGGACACAGGTATACTAGAGGGGGGGACACAGGTACACTAGAGGGGGGGACACAGGTATACTAGACGGGGGGACACAGGTACACTAGAGGGGGGGACACAGGTACACTAGACGGGGGACACAGGTATACTAGACGGGGGGACACAGGTATACTAGACGGAGGGACACAGGTATACTAGAGGGGAGGACACAGGTATACTAGAGGGGGGGACACAGGTATACTAGAGGAGGGGACACAGGTATACTAGACGGGGGGACACAGGTACACTAGAGGGGGGGACACAGGTACACTAGACGGGGGGACACAGGTATACTAGACGGAGGGACACAGGTATACTAGAGGAGGTGACACAGGTATACTAGAGGGGGGGACACAGGTACACTAGACGGGGGGACACAGGTACACTAGACGGGGGGACACAGGTACACTAGACGGGGGGACACAGGTATACTAGAGGGGAGGACACAGGTATACTAGAGGAGGTGACACAGGTACACTAGACGGGGGGACACAGGTACACTAGACGGGGGGACACAGGTATACTAGACGGAGGGACACAGGTATACTAGAAGGGGGACACAGGTATACTAGAAGGGGGACACAGGTATACTAGAGGGGGGAAACAGGTATACTGGAGGTGGGGACACAGGTATACTAGAGGGGGGACACAGGTATACTAGAAGGGGGACACAGGTATACTAGAGGGGGGAAACAGGTATACTGGAGGTGGGGACACAGGTATACTGGAGAAAGGGACACAGGTATACTAGAGGGGGGACAGGTATACTAGGGGGGACAGGTATACTAGGGGGGACAGGTATACTAGGGGGGACAGGCATACTAGGGGGGACAGGCATACTAGAGGAGGAGACACAGGTATACTAGGTGAGGGGACAAGTATACTAGGTGAGGGGACAAGTATACTAGGTGAGGGGACAAGTATACTAGGTGAGGGGACAAGTATACTAGGTGACAGGTATACTAGGTGGTGATACAGTTACACAAAGTGGTGACCCAGGTATACTTGGTGGTGACACAGGTATACTAGGAGGGGACACATATACTAGGAGGTGAAACAGGTACACTAGAGGAGGTAACACAGGTATCCGAAGTTATAACAAGAAATGACACACTCTCAGTAGATCCAGGACTCCGTCGACGGTAAGCCATCGTGCACACTCTTTACACCTCAGGGCACATTGATGGCGATGAGTTTCTGGCGACGCATTTTGGATTCCCGGACAGGTTACTCTTGACACATATTAAGAGTTCACCCATAGATTAACCCCCTTGACTACAGACTTTTCCAGATCCGAGTCCGCCACGCGACAAGGGAAAATTATTCACCTATATCTGGCAACCACGATGAAAAATGGAAAAAACGGGGCAAGCAGCAAGGCATTAACTATATTGTACATGTTAGATCAAAGACGAACACGCGTCTTATCCCCGAATAGCTTTAGTCCCCAGTCACTTGAAGACCTGCCACCAATACTGATATTATTTTAACATTAAAACAAAACCATTATTATACAGCCTCTTGACTTGGGGTTACAGAGGAATAAAATGAACCAATTATGGAAACTGTCATTCACCTAGCACTGTTAAAGTTACCAACGCACAGACGCTGAAAATATCAAATACAAAACTTCACAAACATGACTAAAAAAAGAGCGCGACTGAGAAAAATAATAAAGGAGCAAGAAAGTAAAAAATATAAATAAACAATTGTTATACGATACGAGTGGCCCCCTGAGAGGTCCCATCCCCAATAACCCCTTAGAATTAGATGAAGGTACCAAGAAAGACCTTCTTCGGGAGGCGCTCGCCGTGGATTCCCAAACCCTGCTGGTCGTCTCGGCTTCACCACCGATGTTGAAGACTCTTGAAGCAGATTCGTCTGATTTTTTGTTATGGTGATTTGGGACAGTTGATGGGTAGGGAGAAGATTAATTTTGGGAATTGATGGGTAGAGGGGAAGGCTGCTAATTTTGTCCAGTCATAAGAGAAAATTGACTTTGGAAACTTATGGATTGGGAAAAGGTTGATTATAGAAAGTTATGGCTCGGGAGAAGACTTATTGGGGAAAGTTATAGGTGGAAAGAAGATAGATCATAGAAAATTACAGTAGAGTTGTACAAGAAAAAACGAAAGACAGAATAACATATAAATTGAAGAAAAAACAGAAACAAGAAGATATATTGGATTGATTTCTGAAATAGGCCAGAAAGGTGTGATCAAAATACCGTATAGAAAAAGGAGGAAAGCAACAGGAGAAAACGTGGAGGAAAAGATAAATGGAATTAAGAATACAGAGGATAATAAATGGAACGGATCAAGATAAAGAGTAAGATGTGGTGAGAATATAAAAGCAATGAGCAAATTAAAGTTGAGGTTAAGAAAAGTAGGAAGAAAGAGCATGTACAGAAGATGAATTAAATAATACACTTTCGGGACGAGAGAGAGAGAGAGAGAGAGAGAGAGAGAGAGAGAGAGAGAGAGAGAGAGAGAGAGAGAGTAAAGTATGACTGTATGTAAAGGTGATTGTGACTGGTGGATCTATTTTCGGCTGTATCACAATAAGGGTAAATGTAAAACAATTCAAAGGTAAAATTTTTAAAATAATAAACTATTATCATTATTTAAGATCTTGTGGCAGGCCTGGTTGAAGTCGAGTTGCCAATTCATTGATCTAATTTCTTCATTATTTAGGCACATAGTTGAAACGCCGAGAAAAAGTGTAGAAGATTACTTGCAAGATTATTCTCTCCCCCTCCACATATTAAGAAGCGCTCAACACATTGATCCCCTTGGTTCTCTTCTGATCATCATCACGAGCCCATCTACAAGCTTTGGGAGAAGCTTCTGCACCATCCTCGAGAGTGTCTCTGGCTTATACTCGAAATCCCACGTCCGCGAATTGCTGTTCGACACTACAACTGCATCCAGCCCATACAACCAAGTACTGATCGTTATAAGAACAGCCCAGTCCCAACCATTGTAAAAATTATCAATAACTCGAAGTTAAACCAGTGTGTTCACTCCCTGCCAACCTTACTACTGTATGTTACTAGTATGCTAAAATCCCCCCCCCCCCTCCTTGTTATTATAAATCATATTTGTATCACTTCTGTTCCTTGTATATTATTTGTCAATCAAGCGACCCATTTCCCAATTATATAACTGCATAATTTTAGCCTTTTAACTGCTTAATGCTGGGTGTTAAGAAACGCGCTTACACAAACATTTTCCCAGCATCTGTCGTCATTGAATTATTCTTACTACTGTACAACATACGATCTGCTATGGCATTTCTCTTGTACACTAAAGCCTAAATCTGGTACACCTTGTCACTTCACACACGCCAGGTCGCCCATTAGCAGCACGTCATTCCCCAGGTATCCTTGCACGCTATGCTCTCCTCTTCCTCGTCCTCTGTTTTTACCGAGTGGCCAAACTCCTCACTTGTAATGAATGATTCTGTTTCGTTCACATTCTCGCTAATGACTGTGGTAACGAGTGCGGGTAACAGGTCCCACAGGACTACCTAATGTGTAGTCAACACACAAAAACAAATGTTCAGCACCCCTGGATCTGACGCCTTCCCAACAATCACTGACTGAGGGCTGAGGCGAATGTTCATGTGGTAAGTTTGGTACTTTTGTGTAACCAATACCATGTATTCTGTATACCACGTATAATTAATTCAGAGAAATTAACAGGAATACATATAAAACCCGTGTTGTTCAGAATTCTTGGTCTGGTGTCATATTATATAACAACGTAAAGGTGCAGACAATTTTGTTGTTGACTGTACATGAGGGATACCCAACGGTCAACGGGTCCAAGTCCTAGTCGGTCTCAACTTAACCACTGAGACTGCGGTCCAGTTCTAATGGATCGTATGTTTTATTGATTATGGCGAAATCATTTACCAAACTGGGAGGAGAGAAAGGGAAAAAAAAAGGTAGAGAAAGGAATTTGGGGTATATTAAGAAATAATAAGAAATGAATAGAAGAAGAATAAGAAGGCGAAGAGGAGAAAAAAAAGAGGAAAGTGTGCGAAGGAGTTCATTTAGGTTATCGTTCTTAAACTGAACTTCACTTTCATGTTCCTCTCTTAAAAAGAAAATAATTGTGTGTAAAGATCGTTGTGGTCATTTCTGGTGCTGGATTTAGTATCATCAAAACATATTATCAATTCAAGTAAACATTTAAATGGAATATTTTTTCTTTTTATCATTAACCTCCGTGAAATCCTGATACTGGAGATGATTACGTCCTATGGTTTATATGATGATTACCTGCAAATCATTATTTTTGTACTGTGATTTATTTTTTACCCTTGATAGTGATCTCTCCAGTACTCTCTCTCTCTCTCTCTCTCTCTCTCTCTCTCTCTCTCTCATTTCATCTGACGTCGCAACAGTTCGGGTCATGTAACACCTGGAATGTGAGAATGCAGGTCTACACAGCATTGTTCAGACACCTATATTCTCCCGAACTTCCTTTATCCTCAATTGTCCTTTCTCCCCACCCCATACACATACTTCCCAAGATAAGTCTTCCTACGGCCGGCCACCTCCCAAACAGCTCTGTAGCACCTCTTATTCCCCATTTCTTACTTTCTCTCTCTCAACCATACTTCTCCCAGTGCCATATCTCACTGTGGCGTTCCACATTTCTCAAGTCTCTTCAATCGCTTTATTCCACGTGCAGATCTTGGAAAATAAAAGAGAGGGAATTTTTCTCCCCTGCCTCTGCATTCTCCCAGTCGTCCTGTTGTTTTATATCAATGCCTCCGTGGGTGTGTCAAAAGAGGCTGAGTGAACCACAGCTCCTCCTCTTACTATTACTACTACGGTATTACAACTACTCTTATTCCTACCACTATTGCTACTACAGTATTACACCTACTCTTACTACTATTAATGATACAGCTTTTAATACGACTACTGCACCTCTACCAACTCGTATAAAACTTTCACATTCTTCTCCTCATAATTTTTTTCTTTCCTTTTGGCAACAATAATTTGTCTATTTCTCAAAACATATCCGACATCTCATTTTCCATTCCTCGGTCTGCCAATAAAAATACTTCACAAATATTTTAAATTCTGACCCCCTACCCCCCCCCCCCCCCCCCAAATAATAATAATAATAATAATAATAATAAAAATAATAATAATAATAATAATAATAATAATAAATGTAAAAGCACTCGGGTCACTATTGTGTCCAAAATTCAGCCTCTTCAGTCGGGGAGCGGTGTTTTAGGAACAAACATTCTATCGGTTTCTTAGAGCTCCCGGTGTCTCCACCCCAAGGCCCATGGTTGATTATCCTCAGAGCGAACTGTTGCCTTCTCTTCCAAATACAACCATCTCTTACCACACACTCGCATGACCATAGCGTTCTTTAATCTCTTCTCCTTATGTTAATTAATCTTTGGCAAATTAGTTATAATTTATCTTTTCCTCTATCTCTTCCAATAAGCTTCATTCACATCCACGTATTTTACCTACAATTCTTCCGAGAATTAAATTCTCACTTATCTCATTTGTTCCTCTTATTCACTTTGCTTCCAACAGACAGAAAATATGTTAATACATATCAATACAGATTTACTTATACCAGCCACAGGTGTTGTGAGAAAAAACAAAAACAGCATCACCAAAAAGATCTTGGCCTGAGTGATGTGTTTATCAATACTGTTAAGGAGCTCCTCGTGCAAGCATCTCGTTCGCTACACATATGACTATTCTCATTTTCTTTATTACTGACACTCTCCCATCCACGAGGGGAAAATGAGAATGAAGCAACCAAATAGGGCCATAATGACACTGGTAATGTGAAGTGACCTATAAATAATATATAATCAGCTGCTGTATTATATGATGTGTACGAATTATGATGTACTAAAGCACACTCAATGAATATTGTATTTCCTCAGAACTATACTGTATTTATATCTTGTGTCCAGACCTCTACAGCTGCTCTCTATAAACACGAGAACTCCTGCCATTAAGCCCTCATTCACTACTCACGTCAACCCCGCAATAATTTTCAAGGATTAGCGGCTGAAAGTACGTCCCAGGGCAAAAGGTGTCAAGTAGGTTCGTCTGTCCTCGAAAATGGCCGGGAAACAACTTCAGTGGACGAAGACTTCGCACACTCCCTCGCAATAAAACTGGCCTCCCACTGTTAACTACACTGTGGTGTTGTCACTGTAGATTGGATGAGTTGAAATAGGAAGGTAAACCCATGATGGTGGCTATAAGACATGTTATACGAGGAAGAGCGCGTCCTCTAGATGGTGGGGCAGGATGAGGGGGTCGCTGAAACAAAACACACACACACACACACACACACACCTGGCAAAGGTCCAGGACAGGTTCCAACGATGCTGGCTCTCAATATGGAGACAAGTGGGGCAGGAGACCTTATGAGATACCCCCGTCACAGCCTCTAATAACCCATGCCGACCGTCACAACACCCTCCTACCTTACCTGCACCACTTACCATATACAAAACAAAAACTAATATATATTTCATATCCTTTATACAAATATAACTTTGGGAAGGTGTTAAAAACATTATAATAGTATACTAAATTAAAATATGTCTAACGTTCAGAATAATATGGAGTCATGTGATAACTAAAATATATGGTATTGTTTGACGATCTTTATGTTGTTTTAACAGTATCGTACACCTAGTCAGCATCTACTTTTCATCCTGCCCTAACTCACCGACGACTGATACTTTTACAGACAGTACTTAGTTTATTGATATTGTCGAATATTCTTTGGTAATCTTGCTAGACTAATGCACAACCATTACCATTAACATTTTAGCGTTCCTTAATGATACAAGGAATAGCTTTATTTTCCGACATTATTTTCATTCGTGTGATTTAAACGATGAAGATCAACTAGTGTACAAAGGCAAAATATGAAATTGATCAATACAGAAGGCGAGACAAAATACATCAGCTTAATATTATTCTCTAATTTCGATTGTTAAGACAAAGCGTTAATTTTCTTTTGCGTGGTGTCATAATCAACACGTAGCCGACACTGTGGCCGAGATAACACAAGCCACAGACAGTATAAAAGTGACCACACAAGAGAGACAGTTCGCAACATTCTCTGGCAGGAACCTCTGTCTGAACAGCGTCTTGGGCAATATTACCACGCGGGAACTTATGTACCAGCTGTCTCCTAACTGTCAGGTCTCCTGCGATAACCAGTAGCATTATCGTGTACTCAAGGGGGAAGTGTAAGCCGTAACAAGCTCGGGGCGTCACCTCCAGTGGTTGTCCTTCCTGGCTAATTTGAATAACAAGAAGGGAGGTTCTGCATTTATTTACAGAGGTCACATGGAGGGCCACCATGAAGGTTCAGTATGAAGGTGTAACAACTAGCCTTCCTTACACATGATAGTAACGCATGGGTTGTTTGGACATATCGCGAGTCTGATCAGTTCCATATGACAGCCTTACAAACACATGCACCTTGCGTATTTCACACTGAACACTGCCCACTCATTAATGTAATCAATCAATTTACAAACCAATACATTTCAAACTTAAAATCTTAACCATTATAACACACTCTTCCATAACAGAGGTGTACAGTACATTCCTTCATATTTAACACTCACTCAGTCATGAGCTCCATGTGTGTACTGAGTCCCTCGGGTACCACAGCAGTTCTTCTCTATTTACATGGATTCATCGTATACTCCTCCGGCTCAACTGTTGCCTCAAATCTTTCATTAAGACATCGCTCCGTCTCGTCTTTGGCCGGGGCCCTCCTCCTCAGTCGTCTCCTGATCCACCTTGTATTGATAGTTCCTTCTTCCAGGTTCTCAACATGTACCCACTCCAGTAAAGGCTTTTGTAATCAGTATATATATTTATTTATTTATTTATCTCATGGCCACCACTAGAGGTGGACAATCCGAGGGATAGAGGCCAGTCATCCCTCCATTGTTCTTGATAATATTGTCAGGGCTGTTTCGACACCCAGTACTGTTGTTGATTCAACAGCTTGGGCTGGTAGACTGCTCCAAAGGTCTACCACCACCTGTGTGAAACAAATTTTCCTTATATTCGTTCAGCATAACTTAACGAGCGTGTAATGTCCTCTTGTGTTGATGGTGCGTGACATCACAAAGAAATGTCTTAGGTTCACGTTTTCCATCACTTTCGGGATTTTGAATGTTTCAATGAGATCTGCTCTATTGTGCTATGTCTGAAGGAGTGTTAGTCCTAAGCACCTCAGTCTACTTGGATAATCGAGATGGAATAGTTCCGGAAACCTCCTTAGTCGCTCTGTTGCACCTTTTCTAGGGATGTTAAATCTTTATAGTACCGCGTTAAGAGCAATTTATTATATACTAGCACAGAGGCAGATGTCTTGACAAATATAAGTAAAATAAAACTTGAAGGTAATGGAAATACAAAATTTTCTTCCAGCTCAGGGTGTCCTCTGCTCCAACCCTGCCTCAGCCACGGGTTTACATCAGAGCCAAGACACGTGCGCCACACTTATAGTTCGTCAGTATCATCATTCAACACTCAAGTATTTCCCAACGTTAGACTGTGCCGAATGCGAGAGGAAAAAAAATGTCAATTCCATATACAATAAACGTAATAATTGGCCACTCTGATCACGAGTACCAATTATTGGCTCCAAATAACAACCCTGTTAACAATGGCTGAGGCAATTCCGCGGAGGATAGTGGAGTATCAACAATGTGTCATGGGAATCGAGAAATGAAATGAGCCCAGGTATCACACGAGGCGCCAGATTACCGAGTGGCTCAAAGACCATTTAATAGTAAAGAAACAAGGTGGCTCACAGCGTCTTGGCTCAACAGGGACGAGAAAAACGGACGAAGAAACAGAAAATCAATTTACGCAAAAACAAAGAAAATATGCAATAAAATATCAGTCAACAATAAACCACAGATAATATAAAATATATAAAGAGAAGGAGGCATCAAATTATGTACCAGTTACCTTATCTACTACCATCACAACTAATATTACCACAAGTACCACCACTACTTCTACCGATTCCATTACTGCTACTCTACTGCTTTTACAATTACCACATCTACAACTATTATCACGGTTACCCCAAATACCAATATGATCACTACTACTCCATTCACCAATACCACAATTGCTCCTATTATTAGCTCATAACTACCATTACTACTACTACTATTACTGTTTCTACTACCATGGCTACTTCTATCACCACCACTATTACTTCTACTACTACAACTACTACTATCACCACCGTAACAGGACACCTGAATTACATTTTTATTATGCTTCTCCGTCTTATAGCTATCATGTCCCTAACACCATTGTCACAACAGGATCGTCTGAAGTGTTTTTGTCATTATGTAACAGTAACCCATGGCTCTATGTTACCCTATAACCCACGATGCCATGACAATATGTCCTATAATATAATGATACAATATCACCCCATAGTGCCACGTTAGGTAATCAATATTATTATAACATCTCCAAGGCATTATGTTAGCAAAAACTTCCAGGGTATTACGTTACATTGAAGTCCATGTAAACCACGTAATAATGTCACATATTAGGTTCCATGGTCATACACGTAACTAGGTATCACTTACCCCAGGGAACTACGTTACAAAGTCATACACGTAACTAAGTCTCGCTAACCCCAGGATGTTACGTTGCATGGTCATACACGTAACTATGTATGGCTAACCCCAGGGTGCTACGTTACAGGATCGTATATAATATCAGGGTCCAGCTGCGCCAAGACACGAGCGGCTGAGCCCAATAATCAGTATGCAAAACAGGCCGTCGCACCATCCAGCCCCGGACAAAACAATATTTCCCGCGTCGACACCAATATATCATCAGCAATGGTGTGTTTATTAAATGTTGGGATGGCAGCCCACTCTCAGGCATGGGACAAATAACAAAAGTTGTAGAGAAGTTAATTTTTTCAATCAAATTATTTTTTTATATTAAAATTTAACGACGGATGAGAGAGAGAGAGAGAGAGAGAGAGAGAGAGAGAGAGAGAGAGAGAGAGAGCTGTGGTTGGTGATGAGGACGGACAGTGTTGATAAAGTAAAAAAATAAATAAAAGGAGAAAAGTGAAGGCAAAAAAAATCCTCTCACAGGCGAAGGAATGAAAGCTTAAAGCTGAACTTCTAAAGGCCGTCATATGAGAAGGGTAGCAATATAACAGGAGCACCGACTGAGAGGCTAATGGAGGCCAACCACACTAATACTTGCCAGTGTTAAAGGTACGGGAGTGAAGAGAGAGATGAAGAACGGCACCCGGAACAATGCAATAATAAATAATACAAAAAAAAAAAACAAAGGTTTGCCGAGGAAACAATGAGAGTTTAAATAAGAGCAAAAGAGATGGAAACACAAGATGAGAGAGAGAGAGAGAGAGAGAGAGAGAGAGAGAGAGAGAGAGAGAGAGAGAGAGAGCATAACACCACAAGACACGCTCGCCCTCATCATCGTCAGGAAGGTGTACTCAGTCATCAAGAGACACTAATTACCACGAGGAGAAGGACGTTAAGGTGCAAGAGAGGAGAAAATTAGTGTACTTGAGGAATAACATAGAAGCGTGAGGAGTGGCTCGTGAAGATAACAGCAGCTGCAGGAATATAGAGGCGGAGAATGTTACTATGGAATGGACTGTAGAGTGTTAAGTGATCAACGACGCTCATCATTCATCTACAGAAAACAATAAAGAAACAATTATTTGACGTAAAAAGAATGAGATGAATAACTAGGTGTGGATTCGGATCGTCTGAAAAGGATTAATGATCCGTTTACAGCTAAAGAATATTACGTAAATTTAGGTGTTGGATAAGGTTTTAAGAGAAAAAAGTACCTGCTACACTTTTAGGCTCACAAAAACCTTAACTTACAAAGAATTAGTAATAGATTTTTTATAATAATACTGCTCAATGTTATTATGTTCTTATGTGATGTAGTTAGTTTTCACTGGTTGGGAGAGGGAGTGAGTGTTGCGTGTGTCACCGAGGGTGTTTTATGTTTTACTAGTGAGAGTGTGGCAGCTAGGGGTGATGCTGTCTTGTTGCACGAGAGAGGAAAAGAATTGTTCAAACTCGTTAGTCGCTTTGGTGAAGTGTGGAGCGCGAGGATGGATGCCGGGAGTAGAAGCAAATAAAACACCCTTCAAATGTTTGTCGAGAGAAATAAAGAAAATCTTGATGTTTTACAACTAAAAAGAAAAAAAGATGGAAGCATGCAGCGAATTCAAGGGTAAACAACTATATTCCAACAAGTATGGTATTATTAACGAATATGTCAGTAATGTATAAGTTTTTGAGGAGTTTCGTGAATATTGATTCTTAATACGCTAACATCTACAGCGCTTTCTTAACCCAATGATCAAGGAATTCTTGTGTTGCGTCGTGTTCACTGCACAGCCACGGTGAAGAACTGTATGCGTGTATGTGTTCACGAGGAGAGTAAACAGTGGTCCATGAAAGCATAATTCACAAATATTCAGAATATTAAGAATAAGATGTACTAGTTAGTTATCACGTGGGAAAAAGTACAGATAACTGCATGAATCACATGAGATAATTTGTGATGTAACACGATGCCCCAGGAGTCACTGGTAAGCAATTGTAGATGTATACCTAACCTTACAGATGGGGAAATGACAGTGAGTGAGTATCGAAGACTTATTACTTTGTGTGTGGTGAATTCGGACTGCCCAAAACAGACAGCCAGGTCAATGAGATCCTTTTTTCAGTCACTGCCTGGTTCTCCGTAGTCAAGTTAAGAAGATCAGCGTGTGATAAGTAACACACAGGAGGAAGGTCGACACTAACTCCTAGCGTTGGAAGGTACGTGGAGGGGAGATGTGAGTTTACAGCTTGAATAATCCATTTTGTTACCGGGGAAAAAAAGGGAAAAATCAAGATGTAGGTTGCGTTTGCTTGCGATATCCAAATTATTATTTCCTATTGCACACGGCCTTCATTCATCACACAGTCACCTTACCATGAATAATGCAAACCTGCCAAAACAACTCAGCAAAAACACTGTTCTTTAATTTTTGTGTGCAAGTCATATCCTGTCACAATTATCAACGCAATGTAATGACATATGAATACTGTAATAATAATTTGAGGTTCAGTTTAAGTAGTTATAATTGTTGAAGGTAATGCTGTGTACATTAGGTGTTTATGACACGTTAAAGCACCTCTCATTACTCTGTATCTGTTGGTCTTCCGCACTATCTGTAAGTTGCCGAGAGGCGTTTATTATGGAGAATCTGAATTTTCCAAAATTACATTATATACTTCACAAAAAAATAAACCTCATCCTGAGGATAAACATTATATAACATCATAGTAAGGCGCATATATATATATATATATATATAACATATATATATATATATATATATATATATATATATATATATATATATATATATATATATATATTTCAGTCCACCATGACCACCAAATTACACAAGGAGACAGTTAATGGACCTTAATTGCCAGCCATGTTTCACTCTAGCACTTTTTTGTATCAAACTTGGCCGCCAATGTAGTGTTTGGCCAAAAGCCGACGTTTATTGTCTCCCTAACGAGAACAACGCGAGCTTATTGGAAAAGCTCACTTGCAGCACACTAGACGCATAAAGTGTACACTACCTTCCTTTAATTAACAAGTGTCACACAACGTAGCGTAGCTCACCGACTGTACTGTACATAATACTGAACTGTGAGGTACACTCACAACTAGACCCACACTGCACCTGGTACACACATCCACACACGCACACACATACACACACCTGGACCCATACTGCACCCCTTACACACACACCAAGACCCACACTGCACCTGGCACCCACACAGTAAGATCCACACTGCACCTGGTGTACACACACACACACACACACACATATACACACCTGAACCCACACTACACACACACACACACACACGGTTTAAGGATGTTAGGAGGTACCTACATGATCAGTCCTTAAGGAGCTGCAGGTTATATTTAGAAAGAATAACATGTACACAGAGGGAGTTCCTCTTCGTAGTGAGGTGTGAGGAATAAAAGATGAGAGGACGGGTGTGTGTGTGTGTGTGTGTGTGTGTGTGTGAGTGTGTGTGAGTGTGTGTGTGTGTGTGTGTGTGTGTGTGTGTGTGTGTGTTCGTGCCTTTGAAGCAACAATCTCAATAATAGAACATATATTTATCAGAACTAATCTTTATGGGACTTGGAAGGAGTGATTGAAGTTGATTTTTTTTGTGTGGGGAGGAGAGGGATTCATCTGAAAGAAAGTCATGTCTTCATTACAACTGAGGTCAAAAGCACAAGTTAAATTTCATGTTTTGTCTAGTTTATCTTTACGTGGTGAAAGTTCGGTGCAATATAGGTGAAAGGCATGAGACTGTTTCATGTTTATGGCAAGAACAAGTTCAAAGGTTTACGTAGTGCACGATAAAAAATGATGGAACAACTGAGAGCGGTGGGAGGAGTGTGTCGGTTGAGGGGAGGGTAGAGGGGAGGGTTGAGGGGAGGGTTGAGGGGAAGACCAGCATCTGCTTGGTTATTAATGCGTCCCTTCTACAGTACTCGTCTCCTCATGTAGTCTTCAGTTCACTGTGCTGCACATAAGCTTGGAACAGATTGCATCAAAATAACTGAGTTCACTGCAAGCTTATAAAATGGTTCCCCACATAACGACTATATGGTGCTATATAACATGATGATGTAGCGTAAGTGATACAAGCGCTGAGGTTGTTTGAGATGAGACCACAGCTAGCTAGTCTGATTCTGTAGAGCAGGCGAAGGTAACAGACCAAAGGAGGTTAAGTCTCAACCCCATCTGAAGTGTCAATTACGCTCTCCGTAAGAGGAACTAATCTAATCAAAACAGTGAAATCCTCCCACCTCCATTTATCTCATCCCTTCCCTCCCACTTGCCCTACTTTCCCTTCCATTTGCCCTCCCTTTCACCCTCTCCCCCACTCCTTCCCTCTCAGTTCCCTTACCTTCCCCCTTATCCCCTATTTCTTCCCCCATTTTCCTCTCGAACAAAAGTATCCATAATAAAACACAAACAATAATCTAGTAACACCCAAAACAAGAACACAAATAAGGGAAAAAGAGTTAGTCAAGTAAAAAATAATCCATTAAGACCGTAAAAACTTCTCATCAAGCTTTTTCCAAATTTGTCACGGAAATATTTGGCTGATAGATGGACTTTTATACCCCCTTTTACTTATGATTAGTGGATGAAAAAGCCTATAAATGACGTATCGGTGTGAGGGATAACCTTCATCACACAGCACTTGCACCATATTTACATAACACATTACTAGGGTATATGCACGTCAAGTAACTATAAAATCAGAGACAAATTTCAAGCAACTCAAAATCCTTATTCCTTACCTGGGTATATATGAATTGTATTTAGAGTTGTAAACTTTAACCTGAAACAGTTACAAATTACACACCTTAGTTATATTAATTACCGCGATAT
This sequence comes from Homarus gammarus, assembly GCA_958450375.1. NCBI lineage: Eukaryota > Metazoa > Arthropoda > Malacostraca > Decapoda > Nephropidae > Homarus > Homarus gammarus. The sequence continues at coordinate 1,164,118 of CAUDMG010002966.1, read as the reverse complement.
TGAAAAAGCGTCATTAATTAATTGTATTTATGTAATTACTAACAGACTTCGACCGCGTAACAGGAATTCTCTACCAAATTATTTCTTAGCAGTTTAATTACGTAAGCAAAGGTTTATTGACTAATGTTACATACCGAGTATCATTATATTAATCTGAAAATTTATTTAACGATGCTACAAATGTAACGTGTTCACATTAGCCTAAGTACCTTATAACTGCCTTAACAGGTGTTTACTCCGTGTGTGTGTGTGTGTGTGTGGCAGGCAACTAAAAAGGTATAAGGACAGTCTTGATGCAAACTTGAAAAAGTGCCAAATCGACCCCCTTACCTGGGAGACGATTACTCCACATCGTAACGCCTGGAGGAGCACCACACGAGAAGGTGTCAATACTTTCGAGTTAGCACGACTGCATACTGAGGCAGACAAGCACCAACGCCGAAAAGACGTTGCCGCCGCCCCTCCCGCACTAGATGTAGCCCTCCACACGTTCAACATCTGTGGACGACCCTGCCGGTCCCGTATCGGTCTCTCGAGTCACCTCAGAGCTCAGCAACGGTGAAATCCTTAATAACTCATATCATTGTATCATAGCTGAATGATCGTCATACTCGATTCTGAGTGACAGCAAAGTAGTAGTAGTAGAGTTCGTGTGTGTGTGTGTGTGTGTGTGTGGAGTGATACTTGGGATTGTTGGTGAAATTCTGAAACAAAACATACATGTTTGTTTTCAGAGTCGCATTAGACGAATATTATTGTCTACCTTCAAAAGAACGTTTTCTATAATAATTATAATGAACAAACGTGTAGTGTGTTGCATCAAAGGTTTGGTATGTTACTTCAAACAAACGCGTATTGTGTTGCCTGAAACATACGTGTAATGTGTTGCCTCAAAGGTTTGGTGTATTGCCTGAAACACAAACACGCGCACACATACGTACGCACACATACGTACACACACATACGTACACACATACGTACACAGGCAAATGGTTCGTCCCTTGTCGGTGATGGGGCTAGTGAATACCTCCAGGATCAACCAAGCTAATGTAATGGGGAGATTTCCTTCCCCTTGTAATAAAGGGGACGCTCATTCCTATAAGCCCACAGCCGCATGCCCACGATGAACGCTCAACACTAGAGGGTAAAGAAAAGAAACTTGATCCTGTCCTGTGTAAACCTGTCAGCTGGGTAACAGCTCACAATTCGTCACCCTTAACGGCCATCCTCAGAACCATTGTCCTATAAGCACCATGAGGGCCAAGGAGGGAGTTTAGCTCCAACCTATAGAGTGACTCCACCCCCCCCATAGAGTGACTCCACCCCCATAGAGTGATTCCACCCCCCATAGTGACTCCACCCCCATAGAGTGATTCCACCCCCCATAGTGTGACTCCACCCCCATAGTGTGACTCCACCCCCATAGAGTGATTCCACCCCCATAGAGTGATTCCACCCCATAGAGTGACTTGTAGTGATGGGTTGTCAGACCACAGCTTACATCTCAGAAACAGTCCAGACTTGACCCGACATTAGGGGGGTCAAGTGTAGGGTAACTCTCGCGGCTGACCAAGGGTTATAAATCAGCCAGGCTCCCCTCCCATGTCACACGGCCCCAACAAACATGTAAGAAGGCACCGGCCGACTCTCTCCCAATATACACAATAACCTACACCGCAGAAGAAGTCCAGACCTGACCTCACATTAGCCAGGTCAAATGTAACCCTCGAGCCCAAGTCAAGGGGCCACAAATCAACCAGGGCCTCTTATGTCACACGGCCCCATCTGAAGATTTCTCCTGAATATACAACTTAAAGTCTCTGAAAAAGTCCAGACCTGACCCTACATTAGCGAGGGCAAATGTAAGGAGACCCTTCGCCGCCCCCCCCCCCCCCCCCGATCAGCTCAACCTGACGGCTGGTCTCCCAATATACAGGACGTACTAGTCCTCCCTCTCCCCCAGAGAGAGACAGAGAGATTGTGTCTTGTAACAAGGAAGGGCCAGCTACGACGTCCCCAGTCCTGCTCAAGAGAAGTCAGGGGCCGGAGGCAAGCCGCCTCCGGTCGGGAGCGAGTTGCCCTCGACACACCGGTGCCCAGCTAAGCAGTCTCCCATAGAGACAACCAAGGACCACCTGCTAGGCCTCCCCTAGGTCACGTGAGTTTTTGTCAGAGCTTTCCATGGGATGAGTTACTTACGTGGGAAGTGTATTCATTTCATGTTCGTGCCCGAGAATCAGTGTCTAGTAACGTAATATGATGTCCTAGTAACGTAAATATAATGTCCTATTAACTTCAATAGAAGGTGTTATTAATGTGTCCATGTCATGTTCGTAATTAATAAAGAGTTGTAACGAAGCGGTGTTTGAGAAGTCGCCCTTAAGACGCAATAGATGTGTATTGACGTATAAGATACGATAAGTGTAAGTCCATCATCAAATAACTATCACGGCCACGCTACCAAAATCTTCCTCTCTTTTATACTCTTATACTATCAATATTCTACCTATATGTAATCTTCTTCTTGTGAGATTTGTCTCATTATAGACTCCACCCCCCCATAGAGTGACTCCACCCCACCATAGAGTAAATCCACCCCACATAGAGTGACTCCACCCCACATAGAGTGACTCCACCCCGCATAGAGTGACTCCACCCCGCATAGAGTGACTCCACCCCCATAGTGTGATTCCACCCCCCATAGTGTGGTTCCACCCCCCCCAGAGTGATTCCACCCCCACAGAGTGACTCCACCCCCCATAGAGTGACTCCACCCCCCATAGTGTGACTCCACCCCCCATAGTGTGACTCCACCCCCCCTAGTAAGACTCTATCCCCCATAGTAAGACTCTATCCCCCATAGTAAGACTCCACCCCCCCTAGAGTGACTCCACCCCCCCTAGAGTGACTCCACCCCCCATAGAGTGACTCCACCCCCCATAGTGTGACTCCACCCCCCATAGAGTGACTCCACCCCCCATAGAGTGACTCCACCCCCCATAGAGTGACTCCTCCCCCCATAGAGTGACTGGCCATTCAGGGAAAAATACTTCTTAAAGAGTTTTTGAAGAAACGATCCTCATTGAATATTCCACAACATCCTCCTCACGACGACAAGAAAAATGCTAGCCAAGCACGATCAGTTTAGTTAAGTCGTGTGAAGGTCAAAGGACTGAAGTGTGTCCATGAAGCAAGTAAGGGAGCGGTGAGCTTACTGGGTGTGAGTCTCTTTAACTATACAGGTATAAGTGAGGTTTTCACACGGTGTTTAGTTAGCAAAGGGATAAAACATATGTAACCTCATATCACGAACCTCTGTTTGAATACATTAAAAAAACTTACATACCTCTTAGAATTCTCCCTAATATAATAACAACAGTGAGTTCCCCCCAACAACAGATGGACGAGTCAAGTATAGACCATAGGTAAGCACATTATTAAATAACTAAATACGAAATCCGTATAAGGTAGTATAAGTAAGACATGAAGGTTTAAGAAAATAAGCAAACTCCCCATAACAATCATTAATGAAATCATACACTCTATATGGGAGTTGTATTGCCTCACCATGCAGGTGTAGTTGAGTCTTCTTCTGATTTCTGGCCGCCACTACTGTGAATATGGACTCACAGAACCCGGGAGTAAGCTGGACCTGGAAATATTTTCTTCTGAACAATTTTCAATCTATCAGAGAAAAACACACAATTACAAACCAAACGTCAACTTAAATACACATGCAAAATACATACAGAAACACACACAAACACACCACCAAACACAAATATACACAACACTAGCCATGACCCTCCGGCGGTGTTGCTACATATTCATCTGTATTTGCATTTAAATTACACATGGAACTCCAGTACCTATGAACTTAAACTCGTCGCATCACAGTAGTCTCAGTTCCAGTGGATTTCTTCGTAGCCGCAGATTGAATTTAATAAAAACAAAACCCCTCAATATTTATGTGAGAACAGATCGGGTGTTTCATGTGAGATTCTTAACTCTATAGAGGGAAGTGTAGCGTTAACGTACTTTACTCTAGCTAATGACAGACGATTTTATTCAGCTTAGGAAGGGCCTCTACCTGCTGTGGGTTAAACTGTGTATGTATGAGGTTCGTGACAATATATAGCGTAAATAATGTATTAATAATGATTACAACAGAGAAGACGTCATAAATATTCATGGGATACTTAAGAGTACGTATATATAAATAAAAACAATGAAAGTAAACAGAACTGCTAACTGAACATCTACTTGTGGACTTTCCCTGGTTGCATATGATTTCGTGTTCCTACTCTACATAATCCGTAATGAGAAGCAGCGTTCATCAACTAAGAACTAATCACATAAATGACCCACATAAAGATGCTAAATGTGGCCAGCAGTGTTTTAGAGAATTTTGGGCCGCTAATACACAATACAAGTACGTGGTTATACGGTATCCTCCCAGCGGCACTATACGAAGGTGAAATAAAAGCCAACATTATTCTCTCATAGGATTTAGCCCTGTTATTACACATTATATTTTGCCTCATCTTTTGAAAGAACCTCTGAAGGACTACTTATTTATGCCTAGAGTGCAACAGTCCTCCTAAGGTAACAGTTTTAGCTATAAGTTCTGTTATTAATTTAGAGTTCTCTTAAGATATACCAACTTAATTTGGATGTAAGATTAATGTTTCACCTGGAATATGTTTCTCCTTAACTACGTTAGGTAGTAGGTAGTAGGCAGCTACCAAACAGGGAGGTACTACCGCCTGGGAAGATATTGGAAGCATAATGTGTTGTCTAATGGTAGACCCTGCTGCCACATGGCATCACTAAAATTGTGACGAAGACCCAAGTTGCTGATCTGACTTTCTCCCTCATTTACACACAATTACAGGGTCTTAATTGTTTCTCTGACTTTGACAACACTATTGATTTTTTTTCGTTTTTGTATTTTTTTATTATCATTATCATGCTATTATTTTATTTTCACATTTTTTTATTTACTATGAATTATTAATATTAATATTAATATATATATATATAGGCCCCTATATATATATATATATATATATATATATATATATATATATATATATATATATATATATATATATATAAATATATATATAAATATATACATATATATATACATATATATATATATATATATATATATATAATATATATATATATATAATATATATATATATAAATATATATATAAATATATACATATATATATATATATATATATATATATATATATATATATATATAAATATATATATAAATATATACATATATATATAAAAATATATATATATATATATATATATATATATATATATAAATATATATATAAAATATATACATATATATATAAAAATATATATATATATATATATATATATATATATAAATATATATATAAATATATACATATATATATAAAAAATATATATATATATATATATATATATATAAATATATATATAAATATATACATATATATATAAAAATAATATATATATATATATATATATATATATATATATATATAATATATATATAAAATATATACATATATATATATAAAATATATATATATATATATATATATATATATATATATATAAATATATATATAAATATATATATAAATAATATATACATATATATATATATATATATAAATATATATATAAATATATACATATATATATATATAAAATATATATATATATATATATATATATATATATATATATATATATATATACATATATATAATATTTTTATTATATTTTATTTACAATGCATTATTACTATTATTAGTATCATTATTAAATTCACCCCCTCCCCAGACCCCGATGTGGGTCAGTGACCTGTGGGCTAATAACCGTAAAAAAAAATTTATATATATATATATATATATATATATATATATATATATATATATATATATATATATATATATACACATATATATATGCAAGTAAATCACTGTAGGTGCGCGTGATCTAGGTATATGCTGATAACCACCAGGAAAGAAGAAAACACGAAGTTCCCAAGCGCTTTCGTGTACTCACCCCTGAAGATGTGAATTACACGAAAGCGCTTGGGAACTTCGTGTTTTCTTCTTTCCTGGTGGTTATCAGCATATATATATATGTATATATATATATATTCCTTACGTTATTTCTCGCTATATATATATATAAGTATATAGTTTATGTAGCAGATTATTACAATTTAGTATTTCAACACATCTCAAATCATAATACTCAGAATTCCTCAAAGTTTAAGATTTGATACTAATACAATCATTAATTTCCCATACTTCCCCTGTTCCGTTCCCGTTACCCTTCCCCCATTTAACTCCCCCTCACCCAATCTGTTTCCTACTAACACAAAGCAACTTGTCGAGAAGTTTGTTAACCCACACAACGTAGTTCACTCTAAATATAATAAGATGCACATTATAGTGGGGCGGCCTAAAGAAAAGTTGGTTATTGAATAACTTTGGTGCACGTCCAGGTCAGGTGGAGAGGCCTAAAGGTTTGTCGAGGGACAGGGAGAAGTAATGGCTTGTTTTGAAGGCCAACAATGACGGCTTTTATAATTTTTCGACGATATTTTCCCCCTTTTTAGCAAGGTATTGTATCGCGCAAGTCAGCTTTAACGTTGATCAGTTTAGGGACGCTACTGTCGTTAGCAGACTGTAGTGAGGTACACTACCTGCAGGCCGACTTAATACAACTGTCCTCTACGACCCTCAGGAAATTATCTATTGAATATTAATATTGTACATTCCAATGTCTCAACGATAGTTAATTTTTCACATCAGTGACACACTTGAAAGGCTGTATTCATTACACTTATCACTAGTTGTACAGTCTAAGTATCTTCCCAGCTGTGGACGAAGAATATTGAAACCTGGCGGATTACAGTAAAATGAAATCGTAACCGTGATTACATCCAGTCAGTTGGTACGCCCGACCGAGGTCTATAGAAGAGGACAACCAGCGCGCAGGTCGGTGGAGCTTTACTGTCGTCAGTCCCGAGTTACCTCTCACCCCTTATAAACAGAACACTTTATGGTTCTACATACTATACTTTATCATCTCAGTATCTCACAAAGAAAACAATACTAAGAGAGTGTCTAGTCATGCATATAACTTTAGCCAAGGACACTTATGAGTGCAGAGGATAATACAGAGAAGGAAAGGTTAAAAGAATAACAATGTATTTCAGTTCTAGCTATGTATTCAAATAAGTGCAGCTTAAGATAGGGTAATTATAACTATATGTACAATTGCCTACAGGAGTTCCTTTCCTCCCTATTATTCCAATATGTTAATAATGTAGACATGAGGTGACAGGAGTTATGACCTCACATTACAAGGGTTACCGCCACGGAGGCTTTTGCCTGCAGTTGTGAGGTGACAGGAATTATGACCTCACATGACAAGGGTTACCTTCACCGACACTTGTTTCATGAAAAGATAAAACACGTAGACGTTCACGGTCAGTCATAGACTCACACTTATGGTACAACAGTTGCAGAACTGCATGCAGCGCCCCTGGTTCCATATTAAGCTTAGAAATCCAATGATGCAGTGTGGCGATAAGCTTTACGGCTTCAGCTGTGAAGGCTCAATGCTCGACTGGTATCCTCCTCAGATATTACAGGAATACCAGTCAAGAAAAATCACTTGAAAAAACGGAAAAAAATAACTACCAAAAACAACTTTAGTAGTAGCAGTAGCCCTAATGAACGCATTTCTATCTGTTCATGCAAATAAATCCTCTCCTTTTCTCACCCATTTTTCTCAGAGTTATTGTTGATGAGAAACTTAACTGGAGAAACCACATACAAGCCATTCACAGTAAAGTCAATAAACAGTGCGGTATCATGTACCACACTCGACAGTCACTCACTCTCACAGCAATGAAAGAAATCTATCATGATCTTGTTTACCAACACCTGATACACTGGCACACACTATGGGGGCCTCTGGCTCTTCAAAAACACAATCCCTGGTTACTGCACAAAAGAGAGTTGTACGGACAATGACCTACTCGAAAAAAAAACAGATGACACAAACGAAAAATTTGCGAAATTGAAAATGTTAAAATTCGAAGATAATAACACCTACTGCTGTGCCCTCTTTGTTTACAAATCTATCAATCACTTGCTTGACAATAATTATTTCCAGTTCCGGATTAATCAGAGATGCAACTTAAGGTACCCAGACCTCCATAAAATATCACGGTGTGAAGATGTGGAACAACTTACCCCCACCCATCCGACCAAAGACTAGGCTCCCTTCCTTTAAATCATCCCTTAAAAAATATCTCTTGTCGAAGTATTAATATATCTTGTAACACCTACTATATTTGCAGTTCCTGCTTTTATTGCACCATCAGAACCGTTTTATCGGAAATTATCATGTAATTAGATAAGAAATTACCATTGCAATAAACATATTTGCCAACTAGACAATCCTGACAGCTCTGTCCTCTTGTTGTACAACCCATGTTGTACTGCTCCCCCATTATACTTATGTTTTCAATTTCACTGCAATATATGTATATACTTATAATATTCATTTTAAAAAATAAACTAAAACAAAAATAAATAAATAAAACAAATAAATATATTAGTGATAACCGTGGTAACATTATGAGATGTTTTTATTACCACCACGCTATTGTACTATTCCAGATGTTACTAAATGTTACATAATATTTCCTCGAGATAAATGTATAGTATATATCAGGTGCCTATAAGAGAGCTAAGGTTCTCATCTGGCTCAGCCATGTTAATATTGTTATTATTATCCACTCTGTATCTGTGTTTTTCTGGCTAAATAAACTGTTTCAATTCAATTCATCCAGTTGACGTTGTAGATCCTCAGTAATCAGAACTGGTCTCTCTTCCTCAGGTTATTTCTCTTGCAGTACATCAGGTGCCAATGTAAACTCAATTTCTTGCACAATTCTCTTTTGTCCTCTTCTCTCAGCACGTATGTCTATTATGACAGCAGCTGACTTGTCTGAAACTACTATTAATGTTCCTAGGACCGATAGGGCACAGAGAGAGAGAGAGAGAGAGAGAGAGAGAGAGAGAGAGAGAGAGAGAGAGAGAGAGAGAGAGAGAGAGAGAGAGAGAGAGAGAATTGTAACTATTTTTACAATTGCCTGTTGTTTCATTATATTAATAATTCAGACATGAGTTGACAGGAGTTATGACCTCACATGACAAGTGAGCGATAGGGATTGGGTGTAAACGGGGCTGCCTAGTAGGGACCAATAGACCAGCTGAAGTTTCCTCCATTCTTATGTTGTTAGAGAGAGGAGGAGAGGAAGTGGGGAGAAGTAGAGAGGGAGTGATGAGAAGGGGAGTGGGGTGGGGAGAAGGGGGAAGGCCCTGATAACACATTGCCAGAGGCTGACAGAATTTCCAATTCATTATACAACACTACCAGGACACAGAGATTTGTTTGCTTTTGACAGGTTCCAAATTACTGCTGGGTAGACAAGTAAATGGCGAGAAAAAAAAAACTTGCCCAGGAATCGAACATGGGTCCACTCGCTTGCGAGGCGACCATGCTGACCAGTACACCACATGTCGCCAAAATCACGTAGAGTAAATGCAAGTGTTTTTTTTTTTTTTCGTGCTGGTCAAGCTCCGACCAGGGGTTAGCTAGACCCCCGGACAACTCTTTCGGAGCCTGACCAGTGACCAGCACGGTCGTATTTGTATTATCATCTCGAGTTAATTATATGTTACAAAGTCACCAGAGAGTTTTTCTATGTTCATTTTTATATTTAGTTATTCTAAGCTAAATGTTAATAAATAAATGACTTAAATAATACGAAAATAAAAACGGAACTCCACCTAACATATACAGTATGTTACACTAAATAGGGAATATTGGCCATTAGTGATAACATGTATGTATTTCCTTTTTTGTAAACTTTTGACTGGCCATACACGATCCTGTAGATCAGAAATATACGTATAAATGATATTACTTCATACAAAATGTAACCTAACCTAACCAAATTAAAGTATAATTTAGCCATCATATGACAGTAAACAACGTTTTAACCGAAACATACTAAATTTTACCATATACGAATTAATCTTAATTATGTTGTCAGAATATAACCAGAAAGTTATCTCTACTTGACTAAAACGACTGATGATCTGTAAAAGCTTAACCATAGACTATATAATCCTGGCCATTAAACTAAATAGGAATAATTGCCTAATATCGATAACTTCTATGTATTATTTCAAGCTTCAAACTGGCCATCGGCGATCATGTACTTCATATTAGGTATTAATGAAATGTTTAATTGAAAACTTAATCCAACATAATCTAACATTAACGAATATTACCTAAGTGTTATTAATTATTTTTCGTTGTAAATACACGATAATCATAATGGGTAATAAATGATATGATAATTCTTAAAAAATGTAAATGTGATCGTAAGTTTCGTAGAAAAACAAATCTAGTTACTCAAAACTAAACAGAGGAGTGGGAAACAAATACCAGTAATAGGCACAAGTAATAACTAAATAAACCGTGGGCTAGTGGGCCGTGGGTTCGAATCCTGGCGGGTTGAGGTGTTGATTGTATGTGCTATTGGGCTAATGAAATATATATGGATCCTCGTGTTTCGAAGCCGGATTTGGTAAAACGTTACTCTGACCACCTACGTGATACGGGTAGTCCCCATTAGAGGTTCTCGGCGCCATAAGCTCGTTGAACAGGCTTTGTGTGAAATATAACAAAGTCTAGCACTGCTTTTATTATCCTGGTGGTCCAGCGGTTAGAGTTCCCGGTCACAGTCATGGGCTCGTGGGCCGTGGGTTCGAATCCTGGCGGGTTGAGGTGTTGAGTGTATGTGGAAGTCCGCGTGCTATTGGGCTAATGAAATATATATACATATATATATATATATATATATATATATATTGATGTTCTTTGTCTTTTATATTATATACTTACTGTAGTATATACTTATAACATTTAATCACGTAACAATAATGGTTGCCCCTCTTGTACGAGGATAGCTGGCCCTAGGGTCACCCAAGGTCTATAGAAGAGAGATGTATTTGATTTTGACATTATTTACGAAATCTCTAGTGATAAATTTATGGGAAACTTACGGAAAAAATCATATTCAACATTTATCAAACTACTTTTACAATGGACTGTAAATTCTGTCAGCTTCTGGAAGCACTGTTCAATGCCCACAGATCATATCTCAGCATCAGCAGTAATAATGATGTAATTTCTCTTAAAGATGTTCATCCACTGTAACTTAGTTTTTCACCTTTAGGAATTGTATGGAAGTTTATACTCCCCTCTTGTCTGAACAAAGAGGTACACCCAAACACTAAACAATTAGTGGCCATTATGTGACAGAGGACACCAGTTTTCACAATTGCGGCTGCAGCCAACTAAGGGGAGGTCTCTCGACCTCTCTACCCACTGACATGTGCGAACTGGGTCGCATTTTAGGTCAGGTATAGGATGACCTCTTCTTCTATAGACATTGCGCCCGACTACAGTAGATACAATCTGTAAGAGGTTTCAAGTTGCTCAACGAATAGTGGAATTTAGCTTTATAATGTGGAATACGGACACACGGAGATATATATATATATATATATATATATAATATATATATATATTAGGAGAAAGTAAATAATTATATGAATCAATCGTGTATCTGGCCACCCTTTCCAAGGTTCCAAGGTCCTGCCAACTGTTTACGAGGTACAGTCTACAGGTGCGTGCGTCGGATGGCTCAACTTTTCCACGATATATTCACCAAAACTTGTTAAGATAGTTGTTTCTTTGTCTGCTCAAAGTATCTCCCACCGTGATCCTCGCGTGCCTTGTGAACACCTCTGAGGTGTAAATTCGAGGAAAATTCACCAACAGACTGGCTGTAATATCGTAACTCCAATCTATGTACATAAATTTGGTAGTAGTAAAGCATAATGTTGTCCCCTCCTTTGAAAGAATAGTGTGAGTGTGCGTATGTATGTATGCGTGTGTGTGTGTGTGTATAAAATCACAGTAATGCAGATGACAACTACACAACAAGTAATGGTGCAAGTACTTTGTAAGCATTCACATCTTCAGGAAGTATAGTGTTTTAAGTCTTTAGCCCCCCCCCCCCCCTACTAGACAGAAATCCAAACTAGAACCCTCCCCCCCATGCTTGTGTCTACTTTGGTATGCCAGATAAGCTAATCGTACTTACTCCACCCGTTTTGTTTGTACTGTTCCAGTCAAGCGTTAAGTAGAACACAAACATCACGCTAGTAACTGACACCCATACAAACTATTTTAGCCAGTTATGTAAATTTACATTTATATTTCATCACAAATTTCTTTCGGGAGATATTTACATGAGTTATCGCCCTCTTTAAATGTCATCTAATCTAACCAGTCACTTAAAACTTATACATTATACTTTCATTAACATTCCTTTTGTCAACGACCAGCACCTTAAGTTTCCAACACTATGATTCACTGTTACAGCACTCAATACTCTACATGTCTTGTGTTACTCTGCTACAGTGCTCAATACTCTACATGTCTTGTGTTACTCTGCTACAGTGCTCAATACTCTACTTGTCTTGTGTTACTCTGCTACAGTGCTCAATACTCTACATGTCTTGTGTTACTCTGCTACAGTGCTCAATACTCTACATGGCTTGTGTTACTCTGCTACAGTGCTCAATACTCGACTTGTCTTGTGTTACTCTGCTACAGCACTCAATACTCTACATGTCTTGTGTTACTCTGCTACAGCACTCAATACTCTACATGTCTTGTGTTACTCTGCTACAGTGCTCAATACTCTACATGTCTTGTGTTACTCTGCTACAGTGCTCAATACTCGACTTGTCTTGTGTTACTCTGCTACAGTGCTCAATACTCTACCTGTCTTGTGTTACTCTGCTACAGTGCTCAATACTCTACATGTCTTGTGTTACTCTGCTACAACACTCAATACTCTACATGTCTTGTGTTACTCTGCTACAACACTCAATACTCTACATGTCTTGTGTTACTCTGCTACAACACTCAATACTCTACATGTCTTGTGTTACTCTGCTACAACACTCAATACTCTACATGTCTTGTGTTACTCTGCTACAGTGCTCAATACTCTACCTGTCTTGTGTTACTCTGCTACAGTGCTCAATACTCTACTTGTCTTGTGTTACTCTGCTACAGTGCTCAATACTCTACATGGCTTGTGTTACTCTGCTACAGTGCTCAATACTCTACATGGCTTGTGTTACTCTGCTACAGTGCTCAATACTCTACATGGCTTGTGTTACTCTGCTACAGTGCTCAATACTCTACTTGTCTTGTGTTACTCTGCTACAGTGCTCAATACTCTACATGTCTTGTGTTACTCTGCTACAGTGCTCAATACTCTACATGGCTTGTGTTACTCTGCTACAGTGCTCAATACTCTACATGGCTTGTGTTACTCTGCTACAGTGCTCAATACTCTACTTGTCTTGTGTTACTCTGCTACAGTGCTCAATACTCTACCTGTCTTGTGTTACTCTGCTACAGTGCTCAATACTCTACATGGCTTGTGTTACTCTGCTACAGTGCTCAATACTCTACATGTCTTGTGTTACTCTGCTACAGTGCTCAATACTCTACATGGCTTGTGTTACTCTGCTACAGTGCTCAATACTCTACTTGTCTTGTGTTACTCTGCTACAGTGCTCAGTACTCTACCTGTCTTGTGTTACTCTGCTACAGTGCTCAATACTCTACCTGTCTTGTGTTACTCTGCTACAGTGCTCAATACTCTACCTGTCTTGTGTTACTCTGCTACAGTGCTCAATACTCTACATGTCTTGTGTTACTCTGCTACAGTGCTCAATACTCTACTTGTCTTGTGTTACTCTGCTACAGTGCTCAATACTCGACTTGTCTTGTGTTACTCTGCTCTCCTCCACTGAATCCAGGGTGAAATTTCACCCTCAAATTATTTAATATAACTCCATTGAACGAGCCACAATTTTTTTCTACTGAATATATATTATCAGGAGGTGTTCAAACATTCTCCATTATTTCGCCCAGGACGGTGTGCCTCTCGGTGTGACGTTAGGCAATAAACTAGAAGTGGAAAATAGAGAGAGTACAGTAGGTGGCCGGTGGGCAGAGCACGAGTACAGGCAGGACTCGCTTGTGTCACCCTACACTACACTGTAAACTCTTGGCACCCTCAGCACCTGTTTACCTTAATTGGGTTACCTGCTCCTTTCCCATGCACTTGTAAGCTACCCACGAGATTTTTATTAAGATATATCCATACGATTATACAAAATATAACCATCTTCAAATATTCTTAAAGTTCATCACATTATAAAATTCCCGCGATGTGGATTGCGGTTACAGGCAGAACATGGCCGACAGACTCAACAATTTGGACTGTGAATATCAACAAAGATCGTGTCAATTTGATACATCGTCACACACCCTCATCGTCGCTACCCTCATCGTCACACACCCTCATCGTCGCCACCCTCATCGTCACACACCCTCATCGTCGCTACCCTCATCGTCACACACCCTCATCGTCGCCACCCTCATCGTCGCTACCCTCATCGTCACACACCCTCATCGGCGAACACCCTCGTCATCAAACACCCTCATCGTCGCCACCCCTCACCCCCATCCCTCACCTGTCACCCCTCACTCACCATCCCTCATCTCTCACCCCTTAGTTGTCACCCCTCACCCCCGTCCCTCTTCTGTCACCCCTCACCTGTCACCCCTCACCTGTCACCCCTCACCTGCCACCCCTCACGTCAAGGACCAACAGTAGCACCCCTGCACCTGGTACTGAACAAAACAAACTTTACCAAGAAACAATGTAAGAATCAACAAAACATCATGAATCACCTGTGACCGATGACGTCATTCAAGTATTTCAGGAGCGTGGATAATCGTCAACATTATGACGATAAACGTCACCGTCGCCACAGCCGTCCCAGAACCATTGCGGCTAAATTTAACAACTGTTCTCTAAAATTAGTTCGTGCAGCCCAATAAGCGCGGCCAATAAAATAAAATAAATTCTCACTGAAATTTTAAATAACAGCATTGTTTTGGTAATCAACAGACGTGTAAATATGTAAACTATGTTTCATTGTTTCGGAAGCCAGCAAATATAATCGCAGGTGAATCGTAACATCAAAGTGAATGTTGCACTGGGTACGGGTGTATACATGAGGGCTGCTTTCACCCGATGTGTGGGTGTGTGTGTGTTCGTGTTTATTTACTGAACAGTCATTGCAAAAGGTGCCTTTACGATTTTGTATGAACCATTATGACAACCTCCGAAGGATTTTGACAACCCTACCGAGGCAACAGGAGTCGCAGTGTCCATTTTAAAATTCATGAGAGCCCTTTGTACAGATACCTTTAGGAATAAATGTACGTACGTGCATGCTTTCATTTAAACCCTCACGGGGTAAAAAAAAAACCATTGACTAGTGAGAAGAAAAAACAAACAAGTGTGTATGTAAAGAGTTTCACACGAGCACCAATCCAAGATCAATCACCCCGTACCTGTTGGTGGACATTACGACGCCATTTAATGGAACCGAACATAAAAACATGTAAATAAATAAATAAAATATAAAACATCTGATCAAATAAACACAAATTCAAACAAAGTATTTTTATAAACGCATTGGGGATAAATATGATAAGTATTTTCCACGCCTAACTTGTCCAAAAGGTAATCTGTCCAATGTATAATTTCAGGTATCATCCCTCAACACGCGATTAGTTTGTTTTGAAGTTTAATTCTAATTACCGGTGGAAAAAATACACACAAACTAATGATATAAAATGTAGTGGACTTTATTTGGCTTGCAGAAAGGGGATAAATAAGTAAGATAACGTATAGATTCACTTAAAATGACTAAAAACTTATAATTTCACTTACAACAAAGAACATTAACTATGAATTCCCTTAAAACAAAGAATTTATAAAAATACAAATAACTTATGGCTTCACTTATAAAAGAATGATTTTTTACGGGGATTAGCCCACCCACGCACAGGTCACCGACTCACATCGGGGCCCGGTAGGCGAAAAAACTGGAACCCCCCAAAAAATGGAAAAACTAAAACAAATAAAGAGCGAGAAACGATATATATGGTGAGTTGTCAAGGTAAGAGAAACAATTTAAACGCTGCAATTGTGTGTAAATGAGGCAAAAAGTCAGTCAGTTCAGCAACCTAGAATTTAGTCACAATTTTTGCAATGCCATAACGCAGCAGGGTCTACCATTTAACAACACAAAATGCTTCCAATATATTTCCAGGTGGTAATACCTCCCTGCCTACTACCCACTACTGTACTATCACATGTACGAGGAACATTCCCGGTCTCGTTGTCAAAGTAAATTCATCTTGTGTGACAGAGGCGGAGGTGTGAGGCAGGTAGGAGGGTCACCATAGTGTGGAAGAGCGGATCATGGCACAACCTGTTCGGATTAAGGACACCTGTGTGTCAGCTGTGAATTACCCGGGCAGCAGGGCGTGATACATATATCCAATTTATTGCATCGTTTATAACTTTTGGTATAAATTGGACACATATTACATTCTCATAAGGCACCAGACACAGTTGCCTGTTTTCCCAGCATGGTGCTCCACTTCCCCACCCTCTCCATCCCCAGACGATGCTCACCCCCGCCTCCCGCTCCCTGCGGTTAAAAATATCCTCCCTGTGTGAACTTGACCCTACGAACTACCCCATAATGTTGTGAACCCTAGATAACTGTCAACTGGTCTTTATAACAGGTGTTGTTATAAAGACCTGACAACAGTACAATACCAGACACCTGCACGAACACTTTAAAATAATAAGAAAGAAAACACAAGTATCCACGGCTGGTGTTAGATATATTATTCGTACGAGATATAATATATTTGGCAGCCAGAACAACACAGGAAACAACCTTGACAAAACCTGTTTATTTACTTATTAGAAGAGAATTTATATCACCAAACAACGGTGTCTGTCATGGCTTTCGGCACAAGTTACTTCCATATCAAACATTTCATACCCTCGAAACTTGTACAGTCGGGGTCAAACGTCTTGAACACTTGACAGTATTTGACATGTAAGTACACCGAAGATCTTAGGTATTAAGGAGAGTTTTATCCCATTTTGTGGTTCAGGCATAATATGTGATGACAAGTAGTGTTATCAGTATATCCCAGTCATATATGTATAACTCAGAAGTAGATGCCGGATATTGCTAAGTGTTCCAAGACTTTTGACCCCGACTGTACATTAGCTGAAAAAAATATTCTGGCAATTGAATGTTAGGAATTTCTTTTCTGTATGATAATTAACGAAGAGTTAGCAGAGAGTGTTTACGAGGTGTAAACACAGAAGGAAGACTGGCCATTGATGTGGTGGTGACAGACGGTAAATAATGATCACCTTACACTCTCGAGTTTCTCCCAACACCACACAGTAAATAGGTCGTAACACAGGGAAAGCATACAAGGCAGCGTAGGTGGTCAGGTCAACATGTCGTGTTAGGTGAGGAATGACACACACACACTGTCATCACAAGGTTGGTCACACTATGTGGCAGGGCTGGTCCCCTGGGTACCACCGATACCACAATCAAGTGCCACCAGTAAGACCCAGGTATTTGTTGATTGTTTGACAACCAAAATAGACCGGTTATATGGTTGAGTGACAGCCCGACTACTCGACATGTGTGGATGCTTGTCCTCAACTCACATCAATGTCTCCATATCACAAGTCATAGCGTGTCCTGCGAAACACGAGTACCACTGTATTAGTGTCTGACCGCATGCTCTTGTGACTCGGCTTGTTCTCCCCTGGGGTGTAATAAATTAAATAATAATAATAACATTTTTGGATGACTATCTACCAAGAGAACGAGGCTTTTATAGATGAATGGCAACCAAGAGACACTAGCATTTATGGGTGAGTGGCACCTAAGGCGCTGGCACTTGGGGAATGCTTCCATGTATATGAAATTCAGGCAGAGCAGCTTCAGCAGAGAGGCCCCGACCTGCAACTGCAGTTTAGTGTAAACCTGCAGCGACAGATTGTGTCCTGGTGATATTACTGGGAGTCAGGTGGTAATGTTACGCACTTGAATCGTACATAACTTCTACTCGCTAGTGTATAATGTAAAGTAGGATTTTTACTTGATCATGCATGCACGCATCCCACACACACACTTTTAATCAAGTGAAACTTGTTCATACTAACATGAGTACTGCAAGAATCCGCTGAACATTTTTCTATTACTATTACCGTTGTACTGTATATACGGTAACCCCCTTAACCACACCGACACATAACCCACTCCAAACCTTATATAAGACGGAGTATTTAGACGATCATAACTGAAACTCTAAAATATATTTCACTTGCATATTATTAACAGGATCTCCACTTAATTCCATCCTAAATTTACCTCAGGGAATATTCGTGTGTGTGTACCTTGGGGAAATATCAAGCGTGTAGAACCAATAACCTGTTCCCTCTTTCTTTAAGGCGCCAATAAATATTTCCTCGAAGTAATTGCCGGAAACTCTCCAGTACCATTTTTAATAAGTGTACCGCAGTGGTGTTTATGGGGAGGATACACAACCTACTGTATACTTATCTGGACCCCTGGTAACACACGCCGCCTGCCTCTACTCACCTGAAAAGATAAAACAAAAATATTAATATTGATATAACATGGATATGACCAGCTAACAAAAATTAATTGTTGACACACATACGTTTTTACAAGGAAAATATCAGTATTAACTTCAATTATTTCGATGGAAAAAAGAAGAAGAAAAAACACAGTTCAGTTTAAATGGTACAAATATATTTTTTAATATCTGTCTCCTCATTTAAGTAACTCCTTCACTAACCAGTCTTTAATCCACTACCTGCTTCACTTTAATACAATCCACAATGCAGTTTTTGAGAAGCATTGTTCTCACACACACACACACACACTATATCAAACGTCATCGACCTTGTGTAGCCAGTTGACCTTTAATTTACCTTTAACAAAATTTAAGGAATTTACCCTTGGCTAACATCCATCCCACTTGCCAAGATTCATCAATATCATTTTCCCCGTTTCCGAGATACTGTGATCAACGACAGACATACAGTTAACCTTTCACTTCTTTTCTACTTTATGAAATCAATTATATTTGGCCGACACTCAAGACTAACTGCAGAATTTCATGAAAACTGCTCCATTTGTTTTCGTACATATGTTTGCCAAAGATCTTGACACATTCAGGAGTCATCCAGCTCTAATATATATAATAATAATATTCACCAAAATTAATTTCTTCTCGAATTGGCCAATAACAAAGCAACTAAGACTCATAAATCTGAGTTCAGTCTTTCTCACAACTGCAGAGTTGGACAAACACTCCCTCAACTTGATCTACAACCCAGTGTCTCCTAAATCAAATCACTTATATAGTGTAGTCTATACATTAATGTGGATGGGTAGTATGTAGGAAGAGAACAGCGAAAAGACATATCAGACATTTAAAAAAAAAATAACAGCGCATAGTGAGGTCAGAGAAGTATCACTGCCAAGTATAATCACAGAGGCCACCCACTGCCAAAGGCTAAGTTATTTGACACAAACCAGTTAAATTGGTGGCTGCTATATGACAGAAAAATTGCTCTGAGGCAAGGAGTTCCAGAGTGCTAGTCCAGACTGTGAGTGGGTTTTAGTTGATAGACGTCCAGTTGAATAGAGTTTCAACAGATAAATCCTAAGACCTCCCAGATGCCTTCGTGGTGGTGGCGGCCTTACTGAGATTTTCCTGCTTATGTGTAATGAGTGAAATTTCCTGAAAAGATAACCATTATTGGTGGTTTTGATGACTTTTTCTGTACCGTATTGAGAAAGCGAAGTGACCCAACACGGAACACAGCTCACAGATGACGAACGGAATAAGGAGAGGTTTAACAACAAGAACGATTTTTTTTTGAGAGAAAAAGATTGAAGAATAAAGTGAGGCGAGGACAGATAACTAAAAAAAAAAAAAAAAACAAGAACAAGAGAAAGTACAGAACTGAATAAACAGGGAAGAAATATACCTACAGAGAACAATGATGAAAACAGAGTAAGAGTCACTTGGGCGGTGAGCGATGTTGTCCATAAACTAGGAAAGCTTACAGGGGGAGCGTGTTGGGAGGGGCTGGTAGGTCATGGATAATCTGAGTTATTAAATGTAAATAAACTGGGGATTTTCAAAGGGCGCTAAACACCATCCAAACATAAAGAGAGGCACGCTACAGATAGGACGGCAGAGGACCGGAGGATCAAGATAGGAGAGAAACGATTGGAAGGGTAGAGAGAGGAAGGCAGGAACAGAAAGCCTTGAAGGACAGACTAAACGTACTTCTATGCTTGACCCTGGAGGACAAGTTTTAGGAGTGAATGATAAATAAACATCCCGGATTAGTCTTGGGTATGTAAAAGGTAACACTCGAGAGAGAGAGAGAGAGAGAGAGAGAGAGAGAGAGAGAGAGAGAGAGAGAGAGAGAGAGAGAGAGAGCAACAAAAGCTCGCTAACCGGAAACCGACAAATGAATCACAAGCCAGCATAAAAGAACTAGGATGAACGAGACTTAAGTCATTGGCTACGTTAAAATAACACCTGAAAAAACTACCCCTCTCACGCGCGAAAAACAAAAACATCTCCAAGTCAGGTCAGAAAAGGAGGCATAAGGGCGAACTAAACATAGCAAAAATTATTCCAAATTTATCATAGATGAAAATACAAAGAGTAAGAGGTAATTTTAAGAGAAGAAAGAGAGAGATAACGTTAAATCTTATCAGAGAAAGACCAGGAACCTGTGAATTATCGTAGATGAACTGGTAAATAGCGAAATGTAATGGAGGTAAGAGATAAATAGAGCGTTAAATATCATCAAAGGAAGATCGAGAACCTCCCTACAGATAAGGCGATCCCGGCCCATCTCTCCCTTAACATTATCTAATAACCTCACCCCTCTAAGCTGGCGGCCACGTCCAGCTAGCGACTAACGAGGGCGCCCAGAATTCCTCGCGGGGTCCTGTTTCAGCAATCAACCTAAGCCAAGCATTCCTCTCCGGCGCCTCCTGGCAAAGTTAGTTTTAATTTGTTTATCACGTTATTTCTCGACGAAGAAGCACGCCTAACGAGCTTACCTCACTACTTTTTCCCCCCTCCCTTTTGGTGGGGACGTGATAGAGGGGGACGGGGGGGGGTGCAATTATCCGTGTGTGTGTGTTGTGTGTGTGTGTGTGTGGGTGTGTGTGTGTGTGTGGGTGTGTGTGTTTTAGGGAGCATGGTGTAAAAACATCGTCTCAATCTCCCATAAAGGTCCACCCTTGAGTCTTACACAAGTCACCACAATCAAGAAAAACCCGTAATATGTATACTCCTCCAAGACAAACAACTCCCTTTTTAAATAAATAAAAGCCTCAACATAAAGAAAGAAAAACGTTTAGAGAATTAACCAAAGAAAAACACAATTCTTAGCAAAACAACAAATTTGAGTCAATGTTTGAAGTCCAGTACGTGACCCAGCATTAATCCGTCGTCTAACTTAATGGACCGGATAGTAATATAACTTTAAATGAGCAATATATATAGATGAGAGAGAGAGAGAGAGAGAGAGAGAGAGAGAGAGAGAGAGAGAGAGAGAGACCCCCGAGATAAACGGATATTTAGAAGGTCTTAGCCCGGCTCACACTCAATGTTATCCTCCCTCTACAAGCCCTCTTGCCTGTGTGACTTAGTACAGTCCTCCGGGTGATCACTTCATCCCAGGATTTATCACCGTTGATCCTGGGGTTACTTCCCTCCTGACTTTCACTCTCACTGACCTCTTTATACTGATCTATCATCATCATAACGTGAGATTAAGAATAATTTTATTTTCACTTTTGTATTCTGTATAACTTATCATACTGTTCATTGAGTTTTGGCAATAACTAAGATGATTTAAGGTGAATAAAGTCACCCGGTGTTTTAAATGGTAGAATATTTAATTTTTCCTCACAGGTAAAAATAATTCTCAGGTATACTTTAGTTACAGGTTAATTGATCTCAGTTCTCTAATTGACTCCAATTTAACTATTCGGACTGGGTTCCATTATGATTAAGGGGCCCATTAGGTCTATAATATGTTCCAGTTCTGACGGTTAGGTTTGGTTACAAGGTCTAATGAGGCCCAATCCTAGTTATTTAGTTGGGTAAGATTACGTTAAGAAAATATTTGGACAGCCCCAGTCCTAATGGTATCTTAGGATTGGGACCAAATTGGACGTCAGGCTAATCTTAATGGTCCGATTAATTTACGAACTAATAGAACTGGCACACATCTCTGCCCAATCACTCCATGTACTCCGGATATTATTATATAAAAAAACAAAAATTTTCAACTTTTTTGTTTACTTTCTCTCGGTATGTAATACACAATACCATTAAATTCAATCTTTTCTGTAGTCTTACGGCAACACTAATGCTCTCTTAATTTACCGACCATTAGCTTCCATTTAGAACATCGAGGTTTTTAATTTCGATTTCTAAACACTGATTTAGTGGCCAAAATAATCTCAAACTTACAAAGGAGAAAATACACAAATAACTGCACAATGATAATGACACTCAACTTGGTTTTGGAATCCTCTTGATCAAATGCAGGACTAATGTTTTTCTATTTAGGATGTTTATATATTTTTTTCACGGAGGACTTAAAAGTGATAATGAATAACCAGGCTATGTTGAATTATTTTAGAATCATAATTATGACTGTGTCCACTCGTGTCCCCCAAGGCACTAAGATGGGACCGCACGGCTTCCTCCTCCTCATGAATGTTGCCCTGAAAGATACGCCCACTCGCTGGAAATATGTCAACGACTCCACCTTTGGCATCATTATGAACAATTATTTCTCTCCTGACCTTAGTGCTCTATAGAATATCCTGAACAACCTTCACGACTGGTCCATACAAAGTCCGTGGTCATGCACATCAACCTCTCCTCCGACCATCTCCCTCCACGTCGTGTATTCAGCCAAGCTACTCGGCGCCACTATAGATAAACTGAACTAGGAAATACACGTCAGTACAACCGTCAAATCTTCTAGCTATCGTCTTCACATCCCCCGTCGTTTCAAGCGCACCTTGGAGTACCTGCGTCTGAGCGCATGAATGTTAACAGAAGAAGAGAAGAAAAATGCTAGTGACAGGGGGGAAGGAGGTTCAGAGGAAGAGTAAAGAGAGGATGGAAATGAATTTTAGAAGGAGAGAACAGGTGCAGTGGCTAAACACCGCTTGCGTGAGGGGGTAGGCAAATGCCCTGATGGTGCAACAATCACAATCAGGACGAGGCAGAGGGAGGGTGGGAGCAGGTCCGGGCAAGCAAAGGGCCAACTTGGGTGCCCATAGTCGTCGTCTAGCCCAGGCAGTGTTATCAGAGCGGAGGAAGAACCGCCCCGCCACGGCTGCGGCGCAAGCCGAGAAGCGCAGGTGGACGGACGCACAGGCCACACACGAACAAATTAACAGAGAAGGTGAAAACATGAAAATTTGCTAGTCGTAGGGTTGTTTGGAGAAAGAAGAAGGTAAAGTCTTTGAGCTATGTCAAAGAGGAGCAGAGCGAGTTGGAGGAAGGGTTTTGAATCTTTGAACTTGAAATGTCAAAGTATTCATAGTAAGGAAGGATGAGCGTATCGTAGGAGAGTTTTTAGTAATAGCAGCAGACAGATTTGAGCTTTTTTGTCAAATTATGAACGGAGACGAGAATGAGAGATAGGCTGAATGGTTTCAGTCTTGAGGTAGGTCGATTTTATTAGAATTGGATGTCACAGACGTTGGGTAAGTTTTGATTTGCTTCTGAGAGTTATGGATCTTTCAGCTATGTCAGAGAGAAATGGAGAGAGTTAGAGGAAGAGTTTTGAATCTTTGAGCTTGAAATGTCAAAGTATTCGTAGTAAGGAAGGATGAGTGTATCGTAGGAGAATTATTTAGTAATAGAAGGGGACAGATTTGAGCTTTGTCAAATTGTGAACAGAGATGAGAGTGAGATATAGGTTGTTTGGTTTCAGTCTTGAGTTAGGTCGATAATGTTGACAGTTGCTGGCATAGAGGTTGGGTATGTTTAATTTGGTTTTGGAGAGTTGTGATCTTATGAGAGGCATCGTCTGGCTGGGGGGGGAGATGTGTTCGGATTGGCTGTGGGAGGGGGGGAGAGTTTGTGCTTGGGGCTTGGCGGGGGTGGAGGTTGTATGTTGATTTGAGGTGAATGAGAATTACTTAAGGGGGGTTGTTGTGTGAGTGTGTATGCTTTTGCGTGGAAATGTAGTAAGAGGAGAGGGGGAGGGTTAGGATAATTATTATAAGGTCAGGTATGGTTCGGATGACGGGAGGAGGGGGGAGGAGCGGAGAGGAGAGGGGAGGCGAGGAGAGGGGGGCTTAGGAGGTTGTTGGGTTATTTATAGTTTGGAAGGATTCCTTAGGTGTGATATGATTTGTGTTGCTAATGAATAGTTGTATTGAGTCATAGTTGTTGTCTTTTTTTTTTTTTTTTTTTTTTTTTTTTTTTTAGGCGGGTCGGTGGGGCTTGTTAGAAAGGTCGGGTATATTAAGTTTTTCTCTTGGGAGGATTGAAGGTGTCGGTTAGTGATTGGATGGAGAGTAGCATTTTTTTTTTTTTTTTTTTTTTTTTTTTTTTTTTTTTGGGAGGGATTGTGAGTAAGGTTGGGTGGGTTAAGTTTTTCTTTTGGGAGGATTAGAGGTTTTGTTGGTGGTTGGCAGAGTTTGGTTAATTTGCAATCATTCTTTCCTTTACTTGTAAAGGACTTCTGCAATTGCAGGCATTGTGAATTCTGGTCCCATTATTGAGGGAGAGGGTTTTTGTACAGGAACACTGCACCCCTCCCCGACCTTATTAGCTAAGGGAGGCGTTCATTTCATCCGTTAATGGTACCGTTTTTAGGTACACCTCTCCGACCTTATTGGCTAAGAGGGGTGCCCATAAAACCGAGTTGGAAACATTCTCCTCGACCTTGTTGGCTGAGGGAAACATACATGTCATCCGAGTTAGTATGGGATGGGTAAGTTAGGTATTTGTTTTGGGAGGAGTGATAGGGTGTGATTAGTTAATGGTAGAATGGTTATTTTTTATTTTGTGTGGGGTTGCTAGTAACGGCTGGGTGTGTTAGGTTTGTATTTTGGGGGGATTGTTAGGTGTTTTTTTTTTTTTTTTTTTTTTTTTTTTTTTTTGTCGGAGTGGTCTTGAGTTTGAGTTGGTGGCGTGGGGTTTGGAGTGAGGGGGGGAGTTTGGTTAGGTTGGGTGGGAATCATTGGGTGTGGGGTTGAGAAGAGGTTAGGTTAGGTTGATTGGGTTAGGTTAGGGTGAGGGTTAAGGAGAGGTTAGGTTTAATTTGGGGGGAAATTGTTGGGTGTGGTTACTAATACAAGGGAAGTGGGAGGGGAGTGTTTGGTCTGTTTAGTATGGAGGGATTTCTGTCTCTGAATCTACGTGGGAGTATGATGTTGTCAAAGTAATCCTGCCATTGAGGGTAATTAGTGAGGAGAGTTTCTATTTGTTTGTCACCTAGTTGTCTCCAGTAGATGTTAAGTGGGGGAAGGGAGCTGAGTTCATGTAGATAACTATTTCGGGTGAAGGATGACCAGTGTGTGTTATGGATGAATCTTAGTGCTTTGTTTTGTATGACTTGAAGTTTCTTGGCGCTTGTTGGTGGTGCTAGCTGGAGTGTGTTGGGTGCATAAGTCAATAGTGGGCGTATGAGGGCTTTGAATAGGTGTGTTTTGGTTTTGATTGATGCGGTTCTGAATCTGTATATACTCCCGAGTGTTTTGTTTGCGATCACAGCTTTCATTTTGGTGTGTGGTGTCATGGTGAGGGTGTCGTTGAAAGTGACTCCAAGGATTGTGTTTGTTCGTTTGATAGTTATAGGTGAAGGGTAGGCGATGTAGGGGTTTAGGTAAATGTGACGTGGTTGTCGTCTTTTGGTGCCGAAGTAGGTGATTTGTGCTTTGTTTGGGTTGGTTTGGATTCGCCATCGGAGTTCCCATTGTGTAACCTGTTCTAGTTCCCTGTGTGCTTTGTCTGTTAGGTGGTCAAGAGTTCTGTGTCTGATTAGTTGGGTTACATCGTCGGCGTACTGTATTGTCAGAGAGTCAATGTGTAAGGGGTCGGGTAAGTCATTTGTATAAAGAATGTATAGTGTTGGGGACAGGACTGATCCTTGTGGGACTCCTGCGTGCAGTGTGAAGTGGTCAGAGAAGGCAGGTGTGACTTTTATTCTCATTTTTCTGTCAGTTAGGAAATTGCAAAGTAATTGTTGTGATTTATGAGGGAGGTTAAAATTAGTGCATATCTTGTATTTTAATCCTTCGTGCCAAACTGTGTCGAATGCTTTTTGTACATCTTTTGTGATGAGTGCTATCTTGTATGCATCTTTGTTCATGTGGAGGTAATTGGTCATGATATTAAGTGCGTCCTGGGTTGAGTGGTGTGCTCTGAAACCGAACTGCTTATATGACAGTAGTTGTTCATCCTCAAGATGGTATCTGAGGCGGGTGTTGTATAATCTTTCAAAGGTTTTTCCTAAGATTTCTAATATGCTGATTGGTCTGTAGTTTTGAGGATCTGTTGGGTTTTTATTTGGTTTCGGTATCATGACGGCTGTGGCTGTCTTAAAGAGTTTTGGGAAGTAACCTGTGGCCAGTTGGGTGTTGTATAGGTATGTAATGGCTGTGATTGTTTCTGAGGGGAGGTGCTTCAGGATTGCTTGACCAATCTTGCTGTCACCCGGTGTTTTCTTTTTGGTTTTGTCCAGTGCTTGTTTGACTTCTGTTGGGGTGAAAGGAGCAGTGAGGGTGTGGTCCTGTGTGAGAGTGGAGGTATCTATTGTGTCGTCAGGAGTCGTTCTGTCGTGAAGTGTTTGCATGTGTGTGGTGATGTTGTTTATGTGGTTTAAGATGTACCTTTGTTGTGTGGGGGGGTGTGGGTGGAAAATGTGTTCCCAGTGTTGTTTTAGTGTTTGTGCTACGTCGGCTGGCTCTTTGATTTTCCTACCATTAACTAGCAGGTGATCAAAGAGGGGTCTTGCAGTTCCTTGCAGCTTGGCGATCCTTTGCCAAAACTCTCGGGGGTTATGTGTTCTGTGTTCCTGGGCAGCCTCTACGAGTTTTGCCCAGTGAACATTATGGTCTTGAAGGAGACTGTGGATGATGTGTGTTCTTAGTGTGGTGATGTCTGTGTAAACTGGTGCTAGGTTAAGTTTGTTAAGTTCAAATCGGGTCCTGTAGCAGTGAAGTAGGCGTTGGGTTCTTATGGAGGGTGAGAAGGAGTATTTCCTCTTGAACCGGTGTTTAGGAATGTGGGTATCTGCTATGGCGGTGATAGTGTTGAAAAGGTGAGTCCAGGTTTCCTCAATCATCCTAGTGGGTTGGTGTTCGAGGTTGAGTGTGTATTGCTGTTCAGAGAGTGTGGTTTTGAAGGCATCCCAATCTGCGTGTTGATACTGGTATTGAGGTGAGGCTGTTGGGAGGAGTATGGGATTGTTGGAGAGGTGAAGAGTGATGGGAATGTGGTCTGAGCCTGATAGGGGGCCGGGAGTGATGTAGTGCTGAAATTGGAGGGCAGGGGTGTTGGTGATGACGATGTCTGGAGTGCCTTTTCTGCCAGCAGCGTAGAATGTGGGGAAGAAAGGGCCAATGTGGTGAAGGTTTTTGTGAGTGACCAAAGCGTGTAGTTGTTGGCCAAGGGGGTCGATGTAGTTGTGTTGGAATGCGGTGTGGTGTGCATTGAGGTCGCCCATTAGTATTACAGGTAGGTGTGAGTTGTTAAAGATGGAGTTTAGGTCTGTGAAGGGGATACGCGTGTTAGGTCTCGAGTATGTTGTGCAGATGATAATTTGTCCGTGTTGAGTGTCGATCTTGGCGGCCAGGAAGTGTTTGAAGGCAAAGTTAGTGATGAATTCGTGTTTCAAGGAGGATCTGATAAGGATTGCAACGCCCTCGTATAGTTCGTGGGGTGATTGTCTGCTCGTGTAGCCGAAGTGCTTGATTTTGGTGTCTGTGAGTGTTGAGTTGAGGAGGAGGATGTCTGGGTTGTGTTCTTGTATGAGGAGAGAGATGGCGTGTCTGTTTGAGTGATATGCTCTACAGTTGTATTGCATAATGGTGATCATGTTGTATAATTGTTACTTATATGAGATTGAAATTCTGGGGTGCAGGGATGAGGTCTAACTTGTCGAGTGACTGTGAGCGAGGTCTGAGTGTGGTGTATGCAGGTGAGGGATGGGCGGTTACGTGACTGTGTGTGTGGGGGAGTCGGGAGGATGAGTGGAGCGTGCTAGGTTCGTGACGGGGTTGTTTCCTGTTTTCTTAGGGGTAGTGCCGAATAGATTTACTTTAATTATAGATTTAGTTGGATGAGTGTATTTTATAATTCTTTTGCTGTCATGTGTGTAGGAAGAAAGGGGGGAGGTGTTCTTCCTCTTAGGTCTTGTGGTCTTGACCACCAGTTCTGTGGGGGGATGGGCTGCCATTTTATTCTTGGGAGTCTGAGGTGTCAGGGGAAGATTGGGTTTGGTTCGGGGTTTTGTGGTCCGGGAGGTCATCGTAGTCGTGCGGGAAAAGTCAGGTGTTGGCAAGGTCAAGGTGGAGGGGCCGGGAGGTTTTGGACTGATTACTCTGGGGGGTGAGATAGAAGTAGATTGGTGAGATAAGTCAGGTGTGGGCATGACAGAAGTGGAGGGGCAGACGGAGATTGCAGTGGTTTCTCTGGGGGGAGGGGGTGGCATGCTGGTCCGGTCGGAGATGGGGGCAGTGGGGAAGATGAGGTCGGGACCGGTTCTGAAGGAATCAGGAATGAGTATGGTAGGGAGGCCGTTCGCCTTCAAACCATCAGTTGCTAGCTTCAGAAAAAGAGACCTGTTTCCGTTGCTTAGCGTATGTGCCAGAAGTATGATGGTGGTGATTTTTGCATTCATGTCGGGGGATGGTATGGGGGCGGTCACGTTGTTGGTCCAGCAAGTGCGGGTGGGGAGGGTCGTGGCAGTAGGGAGTGAGTGGTGGGGAGGTGGAGGTAGTGCTGTGGGAGGTGCTGTAGGAGGTGAAGGTTGGCGGGGAGGGAGTGGTGTTGTGCTATTGTTGAGCCTGATTTTGCATTTGTTGCTGATGGCAGCGTGAGGGCCTTTACAATTGCAGCATTTAGTTACCGTGGCAGTACAGTTTCGGTATGAGTGGCCTTGATTGGCACACTTTGAGCAAGTTATAGTGTTACTGCATCTGTTGGTGTTGTGGCCGAATTGGTAACAGTTGAAGCATTGGTGGACCTGTATAAAGTGTTGGAATTCTATGTCTCGTGAAGGGATAATATTGCTGCCGATTTTTATTCCGTATGATTTTAATGTTATGGCGTCAGTTTGAGTAGCCGTAGTGATTTTTAACATCGGGAGAGTTCCCATCCGGGCTGCATATGTCATTTGGGGGGTGTTTTGTGAATTTAGTTCAGTCAATAGGTTTGGGTTGTCCAGTATATGAGGGATAATTTTCCTACATATGAGGGTGCACTTTGCCCGGTATTCTGGTGAGCTCAGGACTGTTAGGCCATTGTTTTTTAGTTTGTTGTACATTGCTGGGGAGTGGAACAGGTCGGCATCTTCATCAGTTTGCACAAATATCTTGATAGTGTCATCATTAGTGAAGGATCGGATCTGAAATATACATGTCAGCTGGAAAATGAGCGAGGCGAGGTCCGTGCACGGTTGGATATTTCGGTCCACTTTAATTTTAATGGAAGGCATGTCGAATGTTTGAAATGGAGATTTATGAAGATCTCCCCTAAAAGTCCCTAATTTCCTGCGCCCCTCACGTAGGGGAGACCCTGCACTATCACAGAGGTCCCCAGGCGAATTGGCAGGCTGTGCTGTCCCTCCACCCTTCACACAAACCCGCACTAGCGAGGTGTGGGGACAGAGGGCGTTTCCGGACGAATACTCCCCTGTACGTCAGCTGACAGGGGAATAGGTCCTTTCACGACACGGAAGATAAAGGTTAAAGTCGAAGAAAAAGGTCTGAAAACTTACTGAAGACTCTTTCTTCACACCAAGCCCCTCAGCAGCATCGGGGTTCCTAAGGGAGGTCCGATACTGTGGGAGAGGCTCAATGTGTCAATCGAATCAACAGAATTGTCAGAAGGAAAATGAGGATAGGAGCTGGGGTTTTCCAGGGTACGTGGGAAGGTGGGATTGGTCCAGTACTAGCCAATCAGCTGTGACTGATCCTTCTCCGCTTCCACTTCGTTCTGCGCTGGCTCTTACTGCTCCTGATTTCGACTGCTCCCGACTGCGACTGGCGTGTGTGTGTGATGTTAACACTACATTCATTCTTTTTAAACTAGAGAGAGTACAAGAGAGGCGCTCAGTATACTGGCCCTCTCAACCCTCGTGACCTCATTTGTCAGTTTGGGAAAAACTACTACACCATCCTCGACACCGTCATCTGCTGCCACCTGAGATCACCCGTCCGCATTTTGCTATTCGGCAACACAACCGCATCCAGTCCATAAGATCACGTATTGATCGCTGTAAGAACACCTCCAGTACAACCATTATAAAACTTAACAACTCGTTCGATAAATCGTGTTTTTACTCACTCCTGATCTCACCATTGTACTGTAACTACGCTGAAATACGTTGTTCATGACCATCTCCTCAATGTTATTACATGTTAAACAGTATACACTATGCACTGTCTTATGTCATTTGTAAATTTTCGGCTCATGGCTGCTGTATATTTCAAGAAACCGTTAATTATTATTTTTATTATTATTATTATTATTATTATTATCTACAGCATCACTACCAGGAACACCATCTAAAGTTCCTCACATATATTCTGCTAGCCAACCAATGATGCAGTGCAGTAGGTGACGGCCATATTAAGATCACAACCAGGAGCTGCACCCTTTACAACTAGAACCCACCAAGATATGACCCTTTACGACTAGAGACCTCCACGACTACGACCCTTTACAACTAGAATCCACCAGGACTAACGACCCTTTACGACTAGAGCCCACCAGATTAGGGTTCTTCATGTCTTAGTTGTAATCCTCAATATCAGCTTAAGTTAGGTTGGACCTATTAAGGGTCTTGACCTAATTCACCCCCCACCACACACGCACAGTTTACAGGTCGGTTACATCTGCAAAACCGACTAACCGGTGCCAAGTCGAGCTGCCATTAAAACCATCCATTCAAGCTATAATTACCGCGTAAATGGGTGATATTTCAGCACAGATGACTGGCTTATGGAGACTAACGCCGGACACAAGCACATCTTTACCCCGCAGCTTGAGTGGGTGTTAGTAGCTTCACGTTACTCTCTGTCTCCGAGGATAGAATTTCTCTTTACAGCTCGTCGCTTTGGATACTGTGGCTACTCTTCCTTACTCTTGTTCACAAACAACATGTCGATTAATTGTTTTTTTATAAATGTCGCTTTAATTTATGTTGTTCCTGTGTATTTACTCTGCTGGTCTATTTACTTTGTTAATGGGCCATATAACCTATGAATAGTTTTTAGTGATAATTCGAGATAATATATACGACACGTACACAACAGAATCTGTGTCTGTAGAAACACACACACACACACACACACACACACACACACACACACACACACACAGTTTAAAATATTTCTTATTCACTTTCTGCTCCACATTTCCGCTAGCTTGACCCACTTTAGTTTTGCCAACCCCTGAAGACCTGCCAATAAAGAATATATTTCTAAATGCGTCGATATTTCTTCCTTGCCAGAGTATAAAACTTATGACCGCAGTCCTAACTTCAGTCATCTCTAAAGTTATGAAAACTAGCATTGACTTTTTTCCTTATTCCTGAGAAAGAAAAGTTAACCTTCACTACAGTATGTGTTTCTCTTAAGTCGTAGCACTACAGATATATCTCTCTCTCTCTCTCGCTCTCTCTCTCTCTAACTTCTGTAAATCGGTTTTTGCTGACCCAGAAATTCAAAAGTTTCTTGACAAAGTTTATCATCAGTCTTGTCTTGCAAATCTTCCTTCATATGACCTCACGAGTCCTCTGATCTTCTGGTTATCTTTCATCTGGTCACAACATACTGTATGAACGTCAAACACTTGGTTGCTTCCCACTAATTCTCTAGTTCTTTAAGGGTGTTTATGTGGCTCAAACTCTGGTCAAGATCAATACATCTCATTATTAATACGGATCTTAACGTTCTCTTGTTCCCTCGTTCGGTATCCTCCAGCTTCAATATATCAAAATACCTCTGGTACCTAATAGCTTTACTCGGTATTGAAATATGTCATCAATACAGTTTACAAACGGCTGACATATGAGAATCTTTCCCGAGTACAGTAGGTTTCTTTTTTACATTAACCTACAGCATAGAACAACATACTGGAGCCTAACATTAACCCTTTAGAGGGCAAAGTATCCCTTAGGTATTTTATTCTGGCAAACGCCAGACGATATTATTCGGCTGAGAGGAGCCCCTGCCTGCTAAAGGGTTAATATTTTTTTGCCCATAAGGTACAAAGAACACAGGGCACAGTACATACTAAATATGTTCATCAGGCTTCAGGACTTTCATCACAAATTCAAACTTTTATCAATTCAAATAATAAATTGTATCCAATATGTTTTCAACTTTAACTCGATAATATTTTTGGTTATCGTTCTATTAATTTCTCTTACAATCCTTTTGCTCTATTCCTAAAAATTTACTCAAGAGTTGATGACGTCTATGTCGTCCATCATCTCTGCCAACCATCAACCTTCACCACACACCTCCTTTACTCTCCCTCCCAACACCCGTCTTGGCTGTATTATTTCCCTAAATCTTGGCGTTATAGTCAGTATCTTTTAGCGGGTGCCATCTCGCAGAGTTAATGGTCAAAACACACCTCCATTAAGTTCCCCCCGTGAGGCCAGCTTTTACGCGCGGATTTTCATTCACTTCAAAATTTTTATAGTCCTCGGCTTTAATAAAATGGGTGTGAGGTAAAACGCAGCCGTGATGAGTACTGTACTGGCCGCCGTGTACCGTTCACGTGTACATTATCTACTTTATGTACCAAGTTTTAATTTTGTCATTTTATATATGTAAACACGAAGAAGAAGAGGAAGAGAGGAGAGGGCGAGGGAGGAGAAAGGAAGGTGGGGGAGGACGATAGGTAAGAGGAGGAGGAAGAGAGGTAAGAGAAGGAGGAGGAGAAAGAGGTGGGAGGAGGAGGGAGAAAGAGGTGGGAGGAGGAGGGAGAGAGGTGGGAGGAGGAGGAAGAGAGGTGGGAGGAGGAGGAGGAAGAGAGGTGGGAGGAGGAGGAAGAGAGGTGGGAGGAGGAGGAAGAGAGGTGGAGGAGGAGGAGGAGGAGGAAGAAGAAGAGGAGGGGAAAGATAAGTAGGAGGAGGAAGAAGAGAAGGAGGAGGAAGAAGAGCAAGAGAAGTAGAATAAGGAGGAGAAATAGGAGGAGGATGAGAAGTAGGAGTAGGAGGATAGAAAGGAGGAAGAGTGGACGGAGGAAGAAGAGAGGACGGAGGAGGAGGAAGACAGGAAGGAGAAGACGACGTAAGAAGAGGAAGGTGAAAGAGAGGAACGAGGTGGAGTAATAAGAGGAAGGTGAAGAATGGGGAGAGGGACGAGACGGAGGAGGAGGAGGAGGAGGAGGAGGAGAGAGAGAGAGAGAGAGAGAGAGAGAGAGAGAGAGAGAGAGAGAGAGAGAGAGAGAGAATGAAAACTATAATTAATTAGAGAAGGAAAAAAGAAAGAAATATGCACACGGGAACGATGATGCGGTCGGCAATATTACTAAAATGAAAGAACAACGATTATTTTATAAAAGATTCCAAAATTATTTATTCTCCCGTACACCCCGACCCCCCCCCCCCCCCCCCGGGCTGTACACTATTATCAGCACACATGGAAACAGTAACGGTAATTAGGTAAATATTTGTTTTGTCCCATAATTACTTGGTCTTGGGGTGGTACTGTACCTGTGAGTGCCGGGGGGAATTTGCATAGTAAACACCTGTACATTATAAATACAACTTTGGGGGAAGACGATGTTACTTATTCATATGATGTGTGTGTGTGTGTGTGTGTGTAGAGGTCCAGGAATTTGATACTATCCAATAACTCTGCCGATGGTGTGGCTCCTGTTATATGGCGAGGCAGCTGATGACTTGACAAAAACTTGTGGGAATGACGCTAGATATATTCTAGGTAATTTAAGATATACAGGAATAACCCCACTCCACTCCACCCCACTCCACCCCACCCCACTCCACTCCATGACCATCACCAAGACGAGATGGTGAGGTTATATTGATATGCTCTCTCTCTCTCTCTCTCTCTCTCTCTCTCTCTCCAAAATGGACATAAAAACACTAAGCTCATCATCGTTAAGTAAACAAAGCGTTGGTTAAGTTCACTATCATAATGTAACACCACTCCAGGTCATAACCCCAACAACAACTAACTGCAGGTCACACGGTATTAATCCTTATAAGTTGTTTACTTCACCGCCAACATTAAGAGCGTATAGTTACACCCCTTCCTACTCTTTACGACTTAATATCACTATATCGTGCACTGTTAATATCCAGGTAAACCGTTCTCACTCCTATTAATCACAAGTTATATCTCCGTAAACCTGTCCACAACCGCTTACATTACCTGTATTAGTTTTGATGTCTGGTTTAAATATACGGATAAACCTTCAAATGTATTTATAATCAACCGTCAGTTGCTCATGGCAAGTCCTTCAAACTGTCAAAGTCTTAAGAGTTATTTAACGAGTAACAGACTGTTTCTAATATCGATCGTGAGTGCCACAAGCGCTGGCGCCTCACAGTTACAAGAGTAAAGTAATATCTTAACTGAAGCTTTGGCAGTAATACGTTCACCAGTGAGGGTTTTAACATTTATTATCTCACGAAGTTACTGGTAATGATCTGGAGGAAGTTGTCAAGAATGGCTGAGGTCTGGGGCTAAGGTATCACCCTGTGTCAGTGACAAGGTTTTATATCGATACGATCAGCGGATTTTGGTCTACTTATAATGCCGAGGTAACACACCTGTGGGTCACTCAGAGAGGGAAGACGATTCATCCAGTCCCAACACACACATAACACGTTAATCTATTTCAATTAAGCCTCGGAATATTTTTCTTCACTCATCAACATGTGACGCAAATTAAAAACTAACTGCGTCACTAGTCTAATCCAACACACATTAGCGTACATACAGTAGTCATATTTATAACTGTTGTGGAAATACTAAATAGTTAATAGATGAAGTAGTCAGCCTGAAATGACTTTACTGTTTTGTCTTACATTTTTGTACGAGTATGCGTTCGTTTTTATCTGCATGAGCATAACACGCACATATATGTTATACGTACGTACATGTATGTGTGTGTGTGTGTGTGTGTGTGTGTGTGTGTGTGTATGTGTGTGTGTGTGTTTCGGGATACATAGGGGACAGTTGGTAATGCTGTGCTCAGCAAACTAATTAATCTAGAAATATTTTCTGTAACAGTAGAAAACTTACCTTCAACAACCATCTAATTTAGGGGTCACAACTGGTAAGGTATAGTACAAGTGGATCTCTCACCCACAGCTTCAGTTCACACCAAAATGACGTCTTTACCTTGATTATTTACGGTGACTCGTACGCCACCTGCCAAGTCTGTTAAAGTCACTTGATTCAATACTGGCATTAACCTACACTTAACCCTTCAAATCCATCCATAGTAATAATATACTTACGAGACAAACAGTACATAACCCGGTGAAATAAATATGAACAGGTTGAGGAGGTCATCGCGGAGCCATATACTCTGCACTGTGACGTCGTCTCCGGTTCTTGGGCACCACTAACAACAGCTGTGTAACGATCATCTCATATCTCTAGCTTTATGTAACTCGTTGCTAGGGTGAAAAGCTTGCCTAGTAGCACGTGTCAAGAGAAGTGCATTTGGAATTACCTCCATATCTGACACTGTCGGATCCATCATGAAGAACCTGTGTACTGTACCAACTTTCATATCCTCATCACAAAGCGGACAAGTAATAACGCAAATGAATGTTTCAAAGTGTAGATTTCTGCCATGATGAGATAATATGGACCGAAGGCTAGACAAACAGACCAACTGTGTTCCTTCCTCCATGAAATAAGATGAAAAAATACTTTGATCCTGCGAAGCTTTTTTGTTGAGGTATTACGAGATCAGACAAGGTGTACAGTACACCTCCTGCCTGTGGTAGTCAAGTGGGGTGCTACAGTACTCACACCTGCAGGGGTCTTTCAAGGTGTGGCCTCGAGCTTTGATATTTTGACCCTTAAAACAGTAGCTTTATGAATTGTCATTATCAATATAATGCTCCGTATGACCACTGATCATCATAATCAATCTTGAATTATGCTGTCTG